>WNYA01000038.1:129540-267644 GCA_019512145.1 Engystomops pustulosus
GAGACGGCCATGCTGTACGTGGAACGAGGAGGCGGGATGTTTTTAACCTCATGAAACTGTTTGTCAATCTATGAGGTTGCACACTTTGATGTTAATTATTTTTTTTAAGCCTGATGTCCAATATCTAGCTTACTGCTTAGTGACCCTTTGTGTCTGTCGCGGTCACCAGACTTTCGTATTGGCGTTGCACCCCATTTCTTGCTCTTGCCTGTGAGCAGAAACGTCCATTTCATAGGAAAAGAAATTGCCAGACTCTTTGGGTGCCAAAGAAGACAGTGCACTTAATGGACAAAAAAAAGACGTGGTCATTTATTCTTTACCTGGAATCACAACCTTTTGACCTGATGCAGGGAAACAAAGGCCTATCGTTTATTTTGTTTTCGATTGTCGCTTTTTTTGACTATCAGCGGACTTTGAGAGGTACTGCCATCTGAAGGGGACGAGAGGCTGGATGTTTTTACATCATGTGGTGCAATCTGTGAAGGTTTCCACACTTGATGGTAATAAAATTCTTAAAGCCTGATGGTCCCATATATCTACTGCTTAGTGACCCTTTGTGTTCGTGGTCACAGAGACTTTTCGTATTGGCGTTTCACACCAGTTTCTTGCCTCTGCTGTGAGCAAGAAACAGGGTCATATCTCTAAGGAGAAGAAAATTGGCCAAACTCTTTGGGTGCCAAAAAGACAGCACTTAATGGACAAGGAGGCCCCCCTGGCGTTTTGGGCAACCATTGTATCGAGGGATAGTCTTTGAGCGCTCTGGATGACCCAAACAGACGGTCAGGAGTTCGGGAATCATCAGATAATCACAAGTATAACCCCAATCACACGAGTAGGCAATAACATCACTCACTTAAACTTTACAACATAATTTAAGAAGCCCATTGCTTTTCTTTGCATCATCAATGTGGTCCAGAAATGGAATAAATGTGTCATGTTATTCTTCACTGGATCACAATATTTACCTGATGCAGGGAAACAAAGGGCATTATTCTTGTCGTTTTTCGATTGTCGTGTTTTTTTGAACCATCAGGCGGATTGGAGATGGATAACGGCCAGCTGTACGGGGACGGAGAGGCTGGATTTTTTAACATCATGTGGCATCTGTGTAGGTGCCACACTTGATGTTACATAAAATTTTTTAAACCGGATGGTCCAAAATAGCTACGGCTTGTGACCCTTTGTGTCGTGGTCAAGAGACTTTCGTTTGGCGTTGCACACCAGTTTCTTGCTCTTGCTGTGAGCAAGAAACAGGTCTATCTTAAGGAAGAAGAAAATTGCAGACTCTTTGGGTCCAAAGGAGACAGTCAACGAATGGACAAGGAGGGACCTGGCATTTTGAGCACCCATTTGGATCGTGGGATGATTCTTTGAGCGCTCTGATGACCCAAAGGCCGACCGGTCAGGAGTTCTCTGGAACATCAGATGTTTTAAAGGTAGGCAAATATTCTTTAAACCTATTAAGAAAGAGCCATTGATTTTCCCTTTGCACATCAATGTGGGTCCAAAATGGAAGACATGTGTCAATTTATTCTTTACTGATCACAAACATTTGACCTGATGCCCAAGGGAAACAAAGGGCTATCGTTTATTTTTGTTTTTTCGATTGTCCTTTTGTTGAACCATCAGGCTAACTTTGGAGAGGATAACCGGCCGGCTGTAAGGGGCGGAGGAGCTGATGTTTTTAACATCATGTTGCAATCTATAGGTTGCACACTTGATGTTCAATTTTTTTTTAAAAAAGCCTGAATGGTCCAACAAATAGCTACTGCTTAGTGACCCTTTGTATCGCGTTCACACAGACTTTCGTTTGGCTTTGCACACCAGTTTCTTGCTCTTGCTGTGAGCAAGAAACAGGTCATATCTCTAAGAAAAAGAAATTGCCAACTCTTTGGGTGTCAAATAAGACAGAGGCACTTAATGGGACAAGAAGGACCCCTGCCTCCTGGCTTTGGTGCACCAGTGGATCGTGGATGAGTCTTTGAGCGCTCTGGATGACCCAAAGGCAGACGGCAGGAGTTCGGGAACATCAGATTGTTAACGGTAAGCAGATATATTCTTTAATCCATATTTATAGGCCCATTGCTTTCCCTTAGCTCAATCAATGTGGTCCTAATGGGAAGACATTGTTCAGTTATATTCTTTACTGGATCAACATTTGACCTCTTGGCCATTGAAAACAAAGTGCTTAAAAATCATGTATTTTCGTTTTCGATTGTCGCTTTGGTGGAACCATCATGCAGGCTAACCTTTTGAGAGATACGGCCGGCTGGAAGGGGACGGAGGAGGCTGATGTTTTTAACATCATGTGTTCAATCTATGAAGGTTTCACACTTGATGTTAAATTATTTTTTTTAAAGCCTTGATGGTCCAATATCTACTACTGCTTAGTGACCCTTTGTGTCGCGGTCACACAATTTCGTATTGGCAAATTTGCACACCCAGTTTCTTCTTGCTCTTGCGTGAGAAGAAACAGTCTATCTCTTAAGGAACAGAAAATGCCGCCACGACTCTTTGTGGTGCCAAAGAAACAGTCACTTAATGGCAGAGGCCCTGGCTTTTTTGTGCAACCATTGGATCGTGGGATGAGTCTTTGAGCGCTCTGGAGGACCCAAAGGCATACTGTCCTTATTCTTGAACATCAGAATGGTTTAAAGTTAGGCAGATATATTCCTTTAAACCATATTTAAAAGCCATTGCGTTTCCTTTGCATCAATCAATGATGGTCCAAAATGGAAGACAGGTGTCATTTATTCTTTACTGCGCACAACATTTGACCTGATGCCAGGGAAACAAAGGCTATCGTTTATTTTTGTGTTTTTCGATGTCGCTTTTTTTGAACATCATCGAACTTTTGGAGAGGAACGGCCACTGGAAGGGGACGGAGGAGGCTGATGTTTTTTAACATCTGTGTGATCTATGAAAAGGTTTTGCCACTTGATGTTAAATGATTTTTTTAAAGCCTTGATTGTCCAAAATCTCTACTGCTTAGTGGACCCTTTGTGTCGCGTCACACAGATTTTCGTATTGGCATTGCACACCATTTCCTTGCTCTTCTGTGAGCAGAAACTGGTCATATCTCTAATGAGAAGAAAATTTGCCAAGACTCTTTGGGGTGCCAGAAGACAGGCAGAAATGGACAAGGGAGGACCCCTGGCATTTTTGCAAACCTGGATCGTGGTATGAGGTTTCTTTGAGAGCGTGCTGGATGACCCAAAGGCATACGGTAGGAGTTCTGAACTCAGAATGGTTTAAAGGTAGGCAGATAATCTTCTTTAAAATCATATTTAAGCGAGAGAAGCCATTGCTTTGCCTTTGCATCAGCAATGTGGTCCAGAAATGGAAACATGTGTCAATTTATTCTTGACTGGATCACAACATTTGACCTGATCCAGGAAACAAAGGGCTATTTTTATTTGTTTTCGATTGTCGTTTTTTTTGAACCATCAGGCGACTTTGGAGAGGAATACGGGCCAGCGGTAGGGGACGGAGGATGCTGGAGTTTTAACATCATGTGTGCATCTATGAAGGTTTCACAACTTTATGTTACAAAAAATTGTTTTTTAAGCCTTATGGTCCAATATCTACTTTGCTTAACTGCCCTTTGTGTCGCGGTCACACAGACTGTTCGTATGGGGGCGTTGCACCACCATTTTCTTTCACTTCGTGGCGCAATAAACAGGTCCTATCTCTTATGAGAAAGAAAATTGCCAAGACCTTTAGATGCAAGGTAAGGACACTTAATGGACAAGGAGTACCCTGGCGTTTTTGCAACCATTGGATCGTGGGATAGTCTTGAGCGCTCTGGGATGACCCACATAAGGCAGACGGTCAGGAGTTCGGCTGGACATCATATGGTTGTAAAGGTAGGCCGATATATTCTTTAAAAAACCAGATTAAAACGCACATTGCTTTTTCCTTTGTTTGCATCATCAATGTGTCGTCGCAAAAATGGAGACGTGTCATTTACATCATCTTTACAATGGATCCAACATTTAGACCTGAATGCTAGGGAACAAAGGGCTATCCTTTATTTTTTTGTTTCTCGATTGTCGCTTTTTTTGACCATCAGTCGGACTTGTGGAGAGGAGACGGCCACTGGTAAGGGGCCCGGAGGAGGCCTGGATGTTTTTTTTTAACAGGCATGTGTGCAATCTGTGAAGTTCCCACTTGATGTTAAATAAACTTTTCAAAGCTGAATGGTCCAAAGTACTACTGGCTTATGACCCTGTGGCGTGGTCAAGAGACTTTTCGTATTGGGGCGTTGCACCCGTGTTCTTCTCTTTTCTGTGATCAAGAAACCAGGTCATATCTCTAGGACGAAGAAAATTTCCAAGAACTCTTTTGGGTGCCACAGAGAACAGGCACTTAATGGACAAGGAGGACCGGGCCGTTTGTCAACCATTGGATCGAGTGGATGATCTTGGAGCGCTCCGGGTGACCCCAAGGCATACTTCGGAGTTCTTGAACATCAGAAATGGTTTAAGGAGGCAATATATTCTTTAAACCAGATTTAGCCCTTGCTTTTCTTGCCATCAGCAATGTGGTCCAAAAATGGAAGACATGTGTCATTTAATTCTGTACTGGATCACAAAACATTTGACCTTGATGCCAGGGACACAAAGGGCCTATCGGTTTCATTTTTGTTTTTCGATTGTCCGCTTTTTGGAACCTAGGCGACTTGGAAAGTATACGGCCGGCCTGTAGGGACGGGAGGAGGCTGTATTTTTTAACATCAATGTGTGCAATCTATGAAGTGCCCCTGATTTTAAATTATTTTTTTAAAGCTGATGTCCAAATCTACTGCTAGTGACCCTGTGTGTCGCCGTCCACACAGATTTTCGATTGGCGTTGCACACCAGTCTTGCTCTTGCTGTTACAAGAACCAGGTCATAAACTCTAAGGAAGAATAAATTCCCAAGACGCTTTGGGTGCCAAGAGACCAGGCACGAAATGGACAAGGAGGCCCTTTGCATTTTGTGCAACCATTGGATCGTGGCAATTATGCTTTTTGAGCGCTCTGGTGAACCCAAAGGCAGACGTCAGGAGTTCTGGAACATCATATGGTTTAAAGGTAGGCAGATATATTCCTTTAAACATCTTTACACCATATTAAGAGAGCCATTGCTTTCCTTTGCATCATCTCCATGTGGTCCGAAAAAAAAAAAAAATGGAATACATGTGTCTGTTTCTTACTGATCACAATCATTTGGACCTGATGCAGGAAACAAGGGCTATTATTAGTTCGTGTTTTTCGATTGTTCTTTTTTTTTGAACCATCAGGCGGACTTTGAGAGGATACGGCCAGCTGTAAGGGACGGAGGAGGCTGGATGTTTTTAACATCATGGTGTGTCAATCTGTGTAGGTTCCACACTTATGTTAATAAAATTTTTAAGCCTATGGTCCAAAATATCTACTGCTTATGGGACCCCTTTTGTGTCTGGTCAACAGATACTTTTCGTATTGGCGTTGCACACCAGTTTCTGCTCTTGCTGTGAGCAAGAACAGGTCATATCTCTAAGAAGAAGAAAATGGCCAGACTCTTTTTGGTGCCAAAAAAGACAGGCACGAAATGGAAAGGAGGACCCTGGCATTTTGAGTCACCATTGGATCGTGGGATGGGTCTTGAGCGCTCTGGATTGACCCAAAGCAGACGTCCGGATTTCTGGAACATCAATGGTTTAAAGTATGCAGATATATTCTTTAAACCATATTTAAGAAAGAAGAAGAAGCCCATTGCTTTTCCTTTGCAAACAAATCATAATGTGGTCCAAACTGAAGACATGTGTCATTTATCGTTACTTGATCACAACAGTTTGACCTGATGCCATGGAACAAGGGCGATCGTTGTTATTTTTTTTTCCGATTGTCCGCTTTTATTGTTGAACCATCAGGCGCACTTTGGAGGAGGATACGGCCGGCGTAGGGGACGGAGGAGTCTGGATGTTTTGAACATCATGTGTGCAAGCTATGAAGGTTGCACACGTTGCTGTTAAATTATTTTTTTAAAGTCCTGATGTCCCAAAATATCTACTGCTTAGTGACCCTTTGTATCGCGGTTCACACAACTTTTTCGATTGGCGTGGCAACACCATTTTCTTGCTCTTGCCTGGAGCACGAAACAGGTCCATATCTCTAAGGAAGAATAAAATTGGCCCAAGACCTTTGGGTGCAAAGACACAGGCACTTAATGGCAAGGAAGACCCTGCGTTTTTGTGCAACCATTGGATCGGGGCTGAGTCTTTGGCGCTCCTGGATGACCCAAAGGCCAGACGGTCAGGAGTTCTTTAAGCTCAGATGGTTTAAAAGTAGGCATAAGTATTCTTTAAACCAGATTGTAAGACGAAGAAAGGATGCCCATTGCTTGTTCCTGTGCATATCAATGTGGTCCAAATGGAAGACAAGTGTCATTTATTCTTTACTGGTCACAACATTTTAACCTGATGCCATGGAAACAAGGGGCGAAATCGTTTATTTTTTGTTTTTTCGATTTGTCGGCTTTTTTTTTTTTGAACCTCAGGCGACTTTTGGAGAGCTACGGCCAGCTTAAGGGGGACGAGGCGGCTGGATGTTTTTTACATCATGTGTGCGATCTAATTAAGGTTTGCACACTTGAATGTTAATTATTTTTTAAAGCCTGATGGTCCAAAATATCACTGCTTAGTGAACCCTTTTTTGGTGTCGCGGTCACACAGATTTTTCGATTGGCGTGCACCCAGTTTCTGCTCTTGCTGTGAGCAAAATCGGTCCTCTCCACTCGAAGGGAAGAAGAAAATTGCCAGATCTTTGGGTGCCAGGAGACACAGGCACGAAATGGACAAGGAGTACCTGCTTTTGTGCAGCACCATAGGATCGTGGGATGAGTCGTTGGATCGCTCGGTATGACCCAAAGCAGACGTCAGGAGTTCTGGAACATCAGAGGTTTAAAGGTAGGCAGATAGATTCTTAAACCATATTTAAGCCCATTGCTTTTCCTTTGCATCATCATTGGTCCAGAAAAATGGGAAGACTTTGTCTTATTATCTTTACTGGATCACAACAATTTTGACCGGATGGCCAGGGTAAACAAAGTGCTAATGGTTTTATTTTTGTTTGCGTTGTCGCTTTTTTTGAACCATCAAGCGACTTGGAGAGGATACGCCGCTGTAAGGGACGGAGGAGGCTGGATGTTTTTAAAATCAGTTGCATCTATGAAGGTTTGCACACTTATGTTAATGTTTTTTAGCCGTGGTCCAAATAATGCTACTGCTTACTGACCCTTGTGTACGTCGGTCACACATACTTCTTATTGGCTTGCACAACCATTTCTTGCCTCTTGCTGTCGCAAAACAGGTCCTATCTCTTAGGAAGAAGAAAATTGCCAAGACTCTTTGGATGCAGGGCAGAGAGACACTTAATGACAGGAGACCCTCCTGGCGTTTTGTGCAACCATTGTGGATCTTGGATGAGGCCTTTGAGTGCTCTGGATGACCCAAAGCATACTTCAGGATTCTGGACATCATATGTTTAAGGTTATGCCAGATATATTCTTGAAACCATATTTAACACATTGCGTTTCCTTTTGGCATCAATCAATTGGTCCAAAAAGAACGTGTCATTATTCTTTACGGATCACTAAACAGTGACCTGATGCCATGGAACAAGGGCTATCGTTTATTTTTTGTTTCTCGGATTGTGTCGCTTTTTTTGAACATCAGGGCGGACTTTAAGGTACGCCACTGTACGGGGAGTAGGATGCTGGATGTTTTTAACATCATGTGTGCTCTGTGAAGGTGCCACACTTGATGTTAATAAAATTCCTTAAAGCCTGATGGTCCAAAATATTCTACTACTGCTTCGTGGACCCTTTGTGTCGTGGTCACAGAGACTTTTCGTAGTGGCGTTGCAATCACCAGTGTCTGTCTTGTCTTGCTGTGATCAAGAAACAGGTCTATTCTCTAAGGAAGAAAAAATTGTCAGACTCTTTGGGTGCCAAGAAGACAGGCACTTATGTACAATGAGTACCCTTGCGTTTTTGTGCACCTTGGATCGAGTTGATGAGTCTTGTGAGCGCTCTGGATGACCCAAAGGCAGACGTCATGAGTTCTGGACATCAGATGGTTAAGGTAATCAGATATATTCTTTAAACCATATTTAAAGCCCATTGCTTTTCTTTGCATCATCATGTGGTCCAAAATGGAAGACTGTGTCATTTTATTCTTTACTACTGACACAACATTTTACCTGATGCCCAGGGAAACAAAGGCTATGGTTATTTTTCGTTTTCGATTGTCGCTTTTTTTGAACCATCCAGCGGACTTTTGGAGATGATACGGCCACTGTACGGGACGGAGGAGGCTGGATGTTTTGTAATGCCATGTGTCAATCTTGAGGTTGCACCCTTGATGTTAAATTATTTTTTAAAGCTGATGGTCCAAAATATCTACTCCGCTTAGTGCCCCTTTGTGTCGCGGTCCACACAGATTTTCCGTATTGGCGTTGCCCCCCAGTTTCTTGCTCTTGCTGTGAGCAGAAACAGGTCAGATCTCTAAGGAAGAAGAAAGGTGCCAGACTCTTTGGGTGCCAAGAAGACAGCACGAATGGCAGGAGACCCTGGCAGTTTGTTCAACCATAGGATTCGTGGATGATCTTTTCTCGCTCTGGATGACCCAAAGGCAACGGTCCAGGAGTTCTGAACATCAAATTGGTTTAAAGGTAGGCAGAAATTCTTTTAAACCAATATTTACGAAGCCATTGCTTTTCCTTTGCAATCATCAATTTTGGTCCAGAATGGAAGACATGTTGGCATTTATTCTTTACTGGTATCACAATTTGACCTGATCCAGGGAAACAAGGGCCTATGGTTTATGTTTGTTTTTCGATTGTCGCTTTTTGAACCATCAGGCGTACTTTGGAGAGGATACGGCCAGCTGTACGGGACGAGGAGCCTGGATGTTTTTAACATCATGTGGTGCAATCGAAATGATGTTGCACACTTGATGTAAACAATTGTTTTTTTTAAAGGGATGGTCAAACTATCTACTCGACGACTGCTTACTGGACCCTTTGTGCGCGGTCACACAGACTTTCGTATGGCGTGCCACCAGTTTCTTGCTCTTGCTGTGCGCAGAAACAGTCCCTTATATCTCTGTAGGAAGAAAGAAAATTGCCAAGACTCTTGGATCAAGGGAAGAGAGACCTTATGGACCAAGGAGGGACCCTGTCGTTTTGTGCAACCATTGGTCGTGGGATAGCTTTTGACAGCGCTCTGGATGACCCAAAGCAGACGGTCCAGGAGTTTCTGGAACATAAGATGGTTTTAAAGGTAGGCAGATATATTCAAAACTATATTTAAGCACATTGCGTTCCTTGTGCAATCATCAATGTTGTCCCAAAAAGGAAGACTTTTCATTTTTATTCCTTTACTGGATCACAACATTTACCTGATGCAAGTTAAACAAGGGCTAATCGTGGTAGTTTTGGTTTTCTCGTTGTCGCTTTTTTTTGAACCATCAGGAGCCGGACTTTGGAGAGGATAACGGCAGCATGTAAGGGACGGAGAGGCGGATGTTTACATCATTGGCAATCTGGGAAGGTTCCACACTTGATGTTAAAATTAAAATTCTTAAAGCCTGATGGTCCAAAATAGCACTGCTTAGTGACCCTTTGTGTCGTTGTCACAGCGACTTTTCGTATTGCGTTGCACATCCATTTCTGCTCTTGCTGTGACAAGAACAGGTCATATTCCTAAGGAAGAAGAAAATGCCAAGACTCTTTGGTGCCAAAGAAGACAGGCCTAAATGGACAAGTAGGACCCTGGCATTTTTGAGCAAACCATTGGATGGATCGTTGGAATTAGTCTTTGAGCGCGTCTGGAAATACGCCAAAGGCAGACGGTCCATGAGTTCTGGAACATCAGATGGTTTAAAGGTAGTCAGATAGATCTTTGAACCATATTTTAATCCATTGCTTTCTTTGCAATCATCAATGGTTGTCCCAAAATGGAAACATGTGTCATTTATTTCTTTAACTGATCACACATTTTTGACCTGATCCAGGGAAACAAAGGGCTATCGTTTAGGGTTGTTTGTTCGATTGTCGCTTTTGTTGAACCACAGGCGAACTTTGGAGAGGATACGGCGGCTGTAAGGGGAACGGAGGAAGGCTGGATGTTTTTTAACATCATGTGTGCAATCAGATGATGTTGCACACTTTATGTTATTATTTTTTTAAGCCTGATGGTCCAAAATATCTACTGCTTTAGTTGACCCTTTGTATCTCGGGTCAACAACAGACTTTGTATTGGCGTTGCACCCAGTTGCTTGCTCTTGCTGGTGAGCAAGAACAGGTCATATCGCTAAGGAAAAGAAAATTGCCAAGATCTTTGGTGTCAAAGAAGACAGGCACTTAATTGACACGAAGGACCCCTGGCGTTTTTTGTGCAACCATTGGATCGGGGAGAGTCCTTTGAGCGCTCTGGATACCCAAAGGCCAGCGGTCATGGAAGTTCTGGAACATCAGATGGTTTAAGGTCAGCATATATTTCTTAATAATCGCCTATTTAAGCCCATTGCTTTTCCCTTGCAATCATCAATGTGTCCAGAAATGGAAACATGTGTCATTATTCTTTCTTGGATCACCACATTTGGACCTGCTGCCAGGGACACAACAGGCTATCGATTTAATTTCGTTTTCGTTGTCGCTTTTGTGAACCTCAGGCGAATTTGGAGAGGATACCGAGCCGCTTAAGGTGACGGAGGAGGCCGGGATGTTTTTTAATTAACATCATGTGTGCAATCTATGAATTGCACACTTGATGTTAATTATGTTTTTTAAAGCCGGATGGTCCAAAATATCCTACTGCTAGTGACCCTTTGTGATCGCGGTCACCCCACTTTCGTTTGGGTTGCCACGCCAGTTTTCTTGCTCTTGCTGTGAGCAAGAAACGGTCATATCTCTAGTAAGAAGAAATTGCCAAGAACTCTTTGGGTCAAAGAAGACAGCACTTAATGACAAGGAGGACCCTGCGTTTTGTCAACATTGGATCGTGGGATGAGTCTTTGAGCGCTCTGATGACCCAAAGGCAGACGGTCGGAGTTCTGGAACATCAGATGTTTAAAGGTAGGCAGATATATTCTTTTAAATATCCATATTTAAGCCCATTGCTTTTCCCTTGCATCATCATGTGGTCGACACGGAAGACATGTGGTCATTTATTCTTACTACCTGGATCCCAACATTTGACCTGCTGGCCAGGGAAAACTACAAATGCTATCATTATATATTTTCGTTTTTCTAATTGTCGCTTTTGTTGAACCATCAGGCGAACGTGGGAGAGGATACGCCAGCTTACGGGGCGGAAGAGGCTGGATGTTTTTGAACATCATGTGTGCAATCTATGAAGGTTGCCACTTGTTTAAATTATTTTTTTAAAGCCTATGTCCCCAAATACTACTCTACTGCTTAGTGACCCTTTGGTTCGCGGTCACACCGACTTTCGTATTGGCGTTGCACAACAGTTTTCTTGCTCTTGCTTGAGCAAGAAACGGTCATATCTCTAAATAAGAGAAAATTATTGCCAAACTTTTTGTGCCAAAAAGACCAGGCACTTAATGTACAGGAGGACCCTGGCTTTTTGGGTCAACCATTGATCGTGGATGGTCTTTGAGCGCATCTGGATGACCCAAAGGCAGACGGTCAGAGTTCTGGAACATCGATGGTTTAAAAGGTAGCAGATATAGGCTTTTAAACCATATTTAAAGCCATTGCTTTTCCTTTGCGAATCATCATGTGTCCCAAACTGGCAGACCTGTCATTTATGCTTTACTGGCTCACAACATTTGACCTGATGCCAGGAAACAAAGGGCTATGGGTTTATTTTTGTTTTTCTATTCGATTGTCGCTTTTTTTGAACCATCATGCGGACTTTGGAGAGGATCGCCGCTGTAAGGGACGGAGGAGCTGGATGTTTTTACATCATTGTGCAATCTATGAAGGTGCCCACTTGAGGTTAATTAATTTTTTTAAAGCTGATGGTCCAAATAGCTACTGCTTATGACCCTTTGTGTCCGTCCACACAGATTTTTCGTATTGGCGTTGCACAACATTTCTTCCCCCTTGCTCTTGCTGTGACAAGAAACATGTCATATCCTAAGGAAAAGAAAATTGCCAATGACTCTTTGGGTGCCAAAGAAGACGGCACGCAATGGACCATGAGGACCCTGGCATTTTGTGCAACCATAGGATCGGGTTGATTCTTGAGCGCTCTGGATGACCAAAGGCAGACGGTCGGATTCTGAACATCAGATGGGTTTAAAGAGGTAGGCAGATCTATTCTTTAACCATATTTAAGCCCATTGCTTTTCCTTTGCATCATCAATGTGGTCCAGACATGGAAGACATGTTGCATTTATATTTATTCTTTACTGGATCACAACATTTGAAAAAAAAACCTGACCAGGGAAACAAGGGCTATGGTTATTTTTGTTTTTCGATTGTCGCTTTTTTTGACCATCAGGGCGGCACTTTGGATAGATCCGGCCAGCTGTAAGGGGACGGAGGAGGCTGGATGGTTTTACCATCATGTGTGCAATCTATGAGTGCACACTTGATGTTAAAAATTAATTTTTTTTTAAAAGCCTGATGGTCCAAAATATCTACTGCTACTGACCACTTTGTGCGCGGGCACACAGACTTTCTATTTGCGTTGCCCACCAGTTTCTTTGCTTGCTCTTGCTGTGCTGCAGCAACAGGCCTATCTCTATGAGAAGAAAATTGCCAAGACTCTTTTGGATGCAAGGGAAGAGGACACTTTATGACACGGAGGACCCTGGCTTTTGTCAACCATTGGATGTGGGCTAGTCTTTGAGCGCTCTGGTGACCCAAAGGCCGACGGTCAGGGTTCTGGCAACATCAATTGTTTTAAATGTAGGCATATATATGCTTTTCTTAAACCATATTTTAGCACTGCTTTTCTTTGCATCATCAATGTGGTCCCAAAAGAAACGTGTCATTTTATTCTTTAACTGGATCCCAACATTGACCTGATCCAGGAAACAAAGGCTATCGTTTATTTTGTTTCTCGAGTACATCTTTTTTTGAACCATCAGCGACTTTGGAGAGGATCGACGGCCAGCGGTAAGGACGGAGGAGGCTGGATGTTGTTTAACATCATGTGTGCAATCCTGTGAGGTTCCACACTTGATGTTAAATAAAATTCTTAAAGCCTGATGTCCCAATTCTACTGCTTGTGACCCTTTGTGTCGTGGTCCACGAGACTTTTCGTATTGGCGTTGCACACCAGCTGCTTGCTCGGCTGTGAGCAAGAAACAGTCATATCCTAAGGAAGAAGAAAAATTGCCAAGACTCTTTGGGTGCAAAGAGACAGGCAACGAATGGACAAGGAGGACCCTGGCATTTTGAGCAACCATGGATCGGGGATGAGTCTTTGAGCGCTCTGGATGAACGCAAGCAGCGGTCAGAGTTCTGGAACATCAGATGGTTTAAAGGTGCAGATATATTCTTTAAACCATATTTAAGCCCAGTGCTTTGTCGCCTTTGCAGATCAATGTGTCCAAATGGAAGACCTTTGTCATTTATTCTTACTGGATCAAACATTTGACCCTGATGCCCAGGAAACCAAGGGCTTTGTTTTATTTTTGTGTTGGTTCGATTGTCGCTTTTTTGAACCATCAGGCGGAACTTTGAAGAGGAACGCCGAAGCTGTAAGGGGACGGAAGGAGGCTGATGTTTTAACATCATGTGTGCAATCTAGGGGTTGCACACTTGTGTTAAATTAAATTTTTTTAAATTTTAAAGCCTGATGGTCCGAATATCTACCTGCTTTAGTGACCCTTTGTGTCGCGTCACACAGACGTTCGTATTGGCGTTGCACACTAGTTTCTTGCTCTTGCTGTGGCAAGAAAACAGGTCATATCTCTAAGGAAGAAGAATTTGCCCAAGACTCTTTGGGTGCCAAAAGACAGGCACGTAAATGGCAAGGAGGACCCTGGCGTTTTTTGTGCAACCAGGTATCGTGGATGAGTCTTTGAGCGCTCTGGATACCCAAAGCCGACGTCGTAGTTATGAACTCAGATTGGTTTAAAGGTAAGCAGATCTATTCTTTAATCCATAGTAAGCCCATTGCTTTTCCGTGCATCAGTAAGTGGTCCAAAATGGAAGACATGTGTCGTTATTCTTTACTGGATCACCACATTTGACCTGAGACCAGGGAAACAAAGGGCTATCATTTATTTCGTTTTTCGATTGTCGGTTTTTTTTGAACCATCATGCGGACTTTGGGAGGATACGGCCAGCTGTACGGGACGAGAAGGCTGGATTTTCTTACATCATGTGTGAATCTATGACAGGTTGCACACTTGATGTTAAATTATTTTTTAAAGCCGAATGGTCAAAAATATCTACTACTATGCTTAGTGACCTTTGTGTCCCGCGTCACACAGACTTTCGTATTGGCGTTGCACACTATTTTCTTCTCTTGCTGTGAGCAAGAACAGTCATATCTCTAAGGAAGAAGAAATTTGCCAATACACTTTGGGTGCCAAAAAGCAGGCACTATGGACAAGGAGGACCCGCGTTTTGTGCAACCATTGGAATCGTGGGATGAGTCTTGAGCGCTCTGGCTGACCCAAAGGCTACGTCAGAGTTCTGAAATCAATATGGTTTAAATGTAGCAAATATTCTTTAAACCATATTTCAGCCCATTGCTTTTTCCTTGCATCATCATGTGTTCCATAGAAATGAATAACATGTGTCATTATTCTTTACTGAATCACAATATTTGACCTGATCCAGGGAACAAAGGGCTATTATTTAGTTTCGTTTTTCAATTGTCGTTTTTTTGTAACCATCAGCGGAGGACTTTGGAAGATACGGCCGCTGTAAGGGGACGGAGGAAGCTGGGAATGTTTTAACATCAGGTGTGCAATCTATGAGGTTGCACACTTGATGTTAATTATTTTTTTTTTAAAGCCGGATGTTCCAAAATATCAACTGCTTATGGCGCCTTGTGTCGCGGTCAACACTTCTATTTTAGTAGGGGCGTGGCACCCAGTGTTTCTTCTTTGCTCTTGCTGTGAGCAAGAAACAGGTCCTACTCTAGGCAGAGAAATTGCCAAGAACTCTTTGGGGTGGCAGCCAAGAAGACAGCACTTAATGGTGAAAAAACACGAGGACCCTGGCGTTTTTGCAACCCATTGGATCGTGGGATGAGTCGTTTTGAGCGCTCTGGAGGACCCAAAGGCAGACGGTCAGGAGTTCTGGAACTCAGATGGTGTTTAAAGTTAGGCAGATATTCTTTAATCCTATTTAAGCCCATTGCTTTTTTCCCTTGCATATCAATGTGGTCCGAAATTTGGAAACAGGTGTCATTTATTCTTTCCTGATCGAACTTGACCTGAGCCAGGGACAAAGGTCTATCATTTATTTGCTTTTTTTTCGATTGTCTTTTTTTGAACCATCAGGCGGACTTTGGAGAGGATACGGCCAGCTGTAAGGGGAACGAGAAGGCTGGATGTGTTGAACATCAAGTTGTGCATCTATGAATGTTTGCACCCCTTGATTTCAATTATTTTTAAACCTATGGTTCAAAATATCTCACTGGCGTAGTGACCCTTTGTACGCGGTCACACGACTTTCGTATTGGCGTTTGCCACCAGTTTCTTGCTCTGGCTTGAGCAGAACAGTCATATCTCTAAGGAAGAAAAAGTGGCCAAGACCTTTGGTGCCAAAGAAGAAGGCACTTAATGGACACGGAATACCCTGGCCGTTTTGTCACCCATTGGATCGTGGGATGAGTCTTTGAGCGCTCTGGATGACCCAATGCAGACGGTCCAGGAGTTCTGGAACTCAGTTTGGTTAAGGTAGGCCCAATAAATTTCTTTAAACCATAATTTTAAAGCCCATTGCTTGTCCCTTGCATCATCAATGTGATCTCAGAATGGGAAGAATTGCTCTTTATTCTTTCTGGATCACACATTGGACCTATGTCAGGAAACAAAGGGCTTAAATATGGTTTCACGAATAATTTAAATCGTTTTAAATCGTTTTAACTAATTTTAAATCGTTTTCCTTGTCGTTTTTTTGAACATCAGGGCGGAACTTGGAGAGGATTACGGCAGCTGAAGGACGGAGTAAGGCTGTGATGGTTTTTAACATCAATTGTGTAATCTAGGAAGGTTGCACACTTGATTTAATTATTTTTTTTTAAAGCCTGATGGTATAAATATCTACTACGGCTGTGGCCCTTTGTGTCGCGGTCACACCGACTGTCGTAATTGGCGTTGCACCACCAGTTTCTTGCTCTTGCCTGTATAAGAACAGTCATATCCCTAAGGAAGAAGAAATGGCCAGACTCTTTGGGGTCCAAAGAAGACAGGCACTTAATGACAAGGAGGCACCCTGGCCGTTTTTGCACCATTGATCGTGGTGAGTCTTTGGATCGCTCTGGATGACCCAAAGGCAACGGTCAGGATTCTGGAACATCAGTTGGTTTAAAGGTAGGCAGATATATTCTTTAAACAATAGTAAGACCTTGCTTTTCCTTGCATCATCAATTGTTATCCAGAAATGGAAAGCCATGTGTCATTTATTCTTTACTGGATCACAACATTTGACCTGATGCCCAGAAACAGGGCTATCTTTTTATTTTTGTTTTTTCCGATTGTCGCTTTTTTGAACCTCAGCGAACTTTGGAAGGATACGCCACTGTACCTGGACGGAGGCTGGCTGGATGTTTTTTACATCAGTTTGCAATCTATGAAGGTTTCACACTTGATTAAATATTTTTTTAAGCTATGGTCCAAAATCTACTGCTTGTACCCTTGTGTCGCGGTCCACACAGAACTTTCGGAATTGGGCGTGGCAAACCAGTTCTTGCTCTTGCTGTGACAGAAACAGGTCAATATTCTCTAAGGAAGTAAAATTTGCCAAGCCCTCTTTTGGTTCCAAAGAAGACCTGCACTTATGGAACAAGGAGGACCCTGGCGTTTTTCAACCATTGGATCTGGGAGGATTTTAGCTGCTCTTGTGACCCAAAGTCAGACGGTCAGTAGTTTATGGACATCAGATGTTTAAAAGGTAGGCAGATATATCTTAAAACAACCATATTTAAGCCCATTCTTTTCCTTTGCGCATCAATTTGGTCCAGAAAAGTAAGACATGTGTCATTTAATTCTTTATGGACACACATTTGACCTGATGCCAGGGAAACAAAGGGCTCTCGTTTATTTTTGTTTTTCGAATTGTCGCTTTTTTGACCATCAGGAGGCGGACTTTGGAGAGGATACGGCCATCTGTAAGGGGACGGAGGAGGCTGGATGTTTTTTAAAACATCATGTGTGCAATCTATAAAGGTTGCACAGATGATGTTAAATTAATTTTTTAAAGCCTGATTGGCCCAAAATTCTACTGCTGTGACCCTCGGTTGTGTCACGGTCACAGAGACTTTTGCGTATTGCCGTTGAAACACCAGTTTTTCTTGCTCTTGCTGTGAGCCAGAAACGTCCAATCTCTAAGGAAGAAGAAAAATTTCCAGACTCTTTGGTCCAAAAAGACAGGCACATTAATTTACACGGGAGGACCCTGGCCGTTTGTGGCAACCATTGATTGTGGGGATGATTCTTTGCACTCGGATGACCCAAAGGCAATGGACGTCAGGAGTTCTGACTCAGATGGTTTAAAGGTAAGGCAGAGATATGTCTTTCAATCCAATTTAAGCCCATTGCTTTCCTCTTTGCATCATCATTTGCGTCCGAAATGGAGACATGTGTCAGTTTTCCTTTCCTGATCACAACATTTGACCTAGGCCCAGGGAAACAGGGCTAATCGTTTTAATGTTTTGTTTTTCGTTGTCGCTTTTTGTAACCTCAGGCTGACTTTATAGGATAACGGCCCAGCTGGAAGGACGGTAGGAGGCTGGATGGTTTTAACATCAATGTGGCAATCTATACGGTTGACACTGATGTTAAATGTTTTTTTAAGCCTGATGGTCCAAAATATCTACTGCTTAGTGACCCTTTGGGTCGCGGGTCACACAGATTTCTATGGCATTTCACACCAAGTTTTTCTTGCTCTTGCTGTGAGAAAGAAACATGTCATATCTCTAAGGAGAAGAAAATTGCAAGACTCTTTGGTTGCCAATAAGACAGGCACTTAATGGACAAGGAGGACCCTGGCGTTTTGTGCACCTTGGATCGTGGGATGATCTTTTGAGCGCTCTGGATGACCAAAGGCATACGGGCGAGTTTTTGGAACATCAATGGGTTAAAGGGAGCCGATATATTCTTAACCATATTTTAGCCCAGGCTTTTTCCTTTGCATCATCAAATGTGTCCAAAATGGAGACATGTGGGTCCTTTATTCTTTACCTGGTCACAACATTTGACCTGATGCCAGGGACACAAAGGGCATAATCGTTTATATTTTTGTTTTTCGATTGTCGCTTTTTTTTTACCATCAGGCGAACTTTGGAGAGGATACGGCCATCGTTAATGGGACTGAGAGGCTGATGTTACCAACACATGTTGTGCAATATATGAAGGTTGCACACTGATGTTAAATTCTTTTTTTAAAGAAAGCCTGATGGTCCCCACATAGCTACTTGCTTAGTGCGCCTTTGTTCTGCGGTCACACAGACTTTCATATTGGCTTGCAACACCAGTTTCTTTGCTCTTGGGGGCCGGTGAGCAAGAAACAGGTCCTAATCTCTAAGGAAGAAGAAAAGTGCCAATACTCTTTGGGTCCAAGAAGACAGGCACGTAATGACAGGAGACCCTGGCGTTTTGTCCCCATTGGAATCGCGGTTGGATTAGTCTTTGAGCTCTTGGATGACCCAAAGGCCGACGTCATGATTCTGGAACATCCAAATGGTTTTAAAGGTAGCAGTATATTCTTTAAACCATATTAAGAAACATAAGCAAGCCCATTGCGTTTCCTGTGCATCATCAATGTGGTCCAAAATGGGAAGACATGGGTCAGTATTCTTTACGGATCACCAACATTTGACCTGATGCCGCCAGGGTAAACAAAGGGCTAATCGTTTATTTTTTGTTTTTCCGATTGTCTCGTTTTTTTGAACCATCAGGGCGAACTTTGGAGAGGAAACGGCCAGCTGTAAGGGGACGGGGAGCCTGGATGTTGTTTAAATCATGTGTGCAATCTAAAGGTTGCACACTTGGGTTAAATTATTTTTTTTAAAGCCGATGGTCCAAAATATTTACTGGCTTAGTGACCCTTTTGTATCGCGGTCACACAGACTTTTTCGTATTGGGCGTTGCCACCAGTTTCTGTTTTCTTCTCTTGCTGTGGGCAAGAAACAGGTCATAATCTCTAGAAGAAAACATTGCCAAGACTCTTTGGGGCCAAAGAAGACCGGCACTTAGGGACACGAGGACCCTGGCGTTTTGTGCAACCATTGGATCGTGTATAGTCTTTGATCGCTCTGGTGACCCCAAAGGCAGAACCGGTCCGGATTTCTGGTCACTCAGATGGTTTAAAGGTACATATATATTCTGTAACCATATTTAAGCCCATTGGCTTTTCCTTGGGCATCAGCATGTGGTCTCCAAATGGAAGACTGTGTCAGTTATTCTTACGGATCACAACATTGACCTGATGCAGGGGAAACAAAGGGCTAAAAGGTTTATTTTTTTTGTTCGATGTCGCGTTTTTTGAACAATCAAGGCGGACTTTGGAGAGGCTACGGCCAGCCGTAGGGACGAGGAGGCTGAATTGTTTTTAACACATCATGTGTTCAATCTATAAGTGTTGCACCTTGATGTTAAATTGGTTTTTTAAAAGCTGATGGGCCAAAATAGCTACTGCTATTGGACCCTTTGTGTCGCGGTCACACAGACTTTCGATGGCGTTGCACACCATTTCTTGCTCTTGCTGTGCGCAAGAAACAGTCCATTTCTAAGAAGAAGAAAATTGCCAAGACTCTTTGGAATGCAAGTGACAGATGCACGTAATGACACAGGAGACCCTGGCGTTTTGTGCAACCATTGGAAATCGTGGTGAAAGTCTTGAGCGCTCCCTGGATGACCCAAATGCAACGGGTCAGGAGTTCTGTCACAGCAGATTGTTTTAAAACAGTAGGCAGAAATTCGTTAAACCATTTTAGCCCTTGCTTTGCCCTTTGCATCATACTGTGTCCCAGAAATGGAATACATGGTCATTATTATTACTGATCCAATATTTGACCTAATGCCAGGGAACAAGGGCTATGAGTGAGGTTCGTTTTCTTCGATTGTCGTTTTGGTTGTGAACCATCAGTCGGACTTTGGCTAGGATCCGCCGGCTGTACGGGGACGGAGCGGCGGGATGTTTTAACTCCTTTGTGCAATCGGGAAGTTCCACACTTGATGTTAAAGAAAATGTGTAAAGGCTGAGGGTCCAAATATCGACGGGCTTATGACCCTTTGTGTCGGGTCACAGAGACTTTTCGTATTGGCGTTGCATACAGTTTCTTTCTTGCTCTTGCTGTAGCAAGAACAGGCATCTCGCGAAGGAAGAAAGAAAATTCCAAGACGCTTTGGGTGCCAAAGAAACAGGCAACTTATGGACAGGAGGACCCCCTGGCGTTTTGTTGCAACCATTGGAGCGGGATGAAGTCTTTTGAGATCGCTCTGATAACCCACAGGCAGACGTCAGAGTGCGGGAACATCAGATTGTTTTAAGGTAGCCGATATATCCTTTAAACCATATTTTAAGAGCCCATTGCTGGTGCCTTTGCATCATCAATGTGGTCGCAGACAGGGATACATTTGTGTCCATTTTATTCTTTAACTTGGATCACAATATTGACCTATGCTCAGGAACCAAGGGCTTTATTATTTTCGTTTGTCGATTGTCGGTTTTTTTAACCATCAGGCGGACTTGGGAAGGATACGGCCAGCTTTAAGGGGACGGAGGGAGGCTGGGATGGTTTTTAAACATCATGTGTGCAATCTTTGAAGGTTCCACACTTGATGTTAAATAAATTTTTTACAGCCTGATGGTTCCAATTCTACTGCTTAGTGACCCTTTGTGTCGTGGTCACAAGACTTTTTTCGTTGGGCGGTGCACACCAGTTTTTCTTGCTCTTGCGCTGTGAGCAAGAACAGGTCATATCTCTAAGGAGAAAAAAATTGCCAATACTCTTTGGTGGCCAAAGAAACGGCACAAACGAAGGACAAGGAAGACCACTGGCATTTTTGCAACATTTTATCGTGGGATGACTCTTTGAGCGCCTGGATGACCCAAAGTCAGCCGGTCAGAGTTCTGGGAACTCAGATGGTTTAAAGGTAGCAATATATGCTTTAAACAATATTTAATGTTCATATTTGCTTTTTTCTCTTGCATCATCACTGTGGTCCCATGAAATGGAAGACTTGTCATGTATTCTTTACTTGGATCACAACTTTGACTGATCCAGGGAAAGAAGGGCTATCGTTTATTTTGTTTATTTTCGAAAATTGCCCGCTTTTTTGTGAACCACATGGCAGGCGGACTTTGGAGAGGATATGCCAGCTGTAAGGGGACGGATGGAGGCTGATGTTTTTTAACACATGTGTGCAAAATCTATGAAGGTTCACACTTGATGTTAAATTAATTTTTTACAGCCTATGGTCCAAAAATATCGATGCTTCGTGACCCTTGTATCGCGGTCACACCGACTTTTCGTATTGGGCGTTGCACCCAGTTTCTTGCTCTTGCTGTGAGCAAGAAACAGGTCATAATCCCAATAAGAAGAAAATTGCCAAGAATCTTTGGGTGCAAAGAAGACGCAACGATACAAGGAGGACCCTGGCATTTTGTGCAAACCGTGGATTGTGGGATAGTCTTTGAAAAGGCCGGCTCGGATGACCCAGGCAACTGGCAGAGTTTTCTGGACACTCAGTTGGGTTTAAAGGTAGGCAAATAAAGTCTTTCACCTATTTAAGAAGCCCATTTGCTTTTCCCTTGCATCATCAGTTCCAGAAATGAAGACAGCGTCATTATTCTTTACTGGATCACAACTGATACCTGATGCCAGGAAACAAAGGGCAATATCGTTTATTTTTGTTTTCGTTGTCCGCTTTTTTTGAACATAGGGCGAACTTTGGAGAGATACCGGGCCAGCTGTAAGGGACGGAGAGTCTGGATGGGTTGAACATCCATGTGTGCAATCCTATTAAGTTGCCACACTGATTGAAATTTGTTTTTAAAGCCGTGGGTCCAAATATCATACTGCTAGTACCCTTTGGTGTCGCGGTCCACAGACTTTCGTATTGGCGTTGCCACACCAGTTTCTTGCTCTTGCCGGTCGCAAGAAACAGGTCATATCTCTAAGGAGAAGAAAATTGCCAAGACGCTTGGGATGCCAATGGCAGAGAAGGCAAACCTTAATGGACAAAAGGGACCCTGCTGGCTGCCGTTTGTGGCAACCATGGATCGTGGGATAGTCTTTTTGAGCTCTCTTGAATGACCCAAGGCAGACCGGTCAGGAGTTCGGAACATCAATGGTTTAAAGGTAGCACTATATTCTTTAAACCATATTAAGCCCATTTGCTTTTCCTTTGCATCACAATGTGGTCCAGAAATGAATACTTTGTCATTTATTCTTTGACGGATCACAATATGTGACCGATCCAGGGAACAAAGGGCTGATTATTTTTTTCGTTTTACGATTGGTCCGTTTTTTTGAACCATCATACGGACATTTGGCGAGGATAACGGCCAGCTGTAAGGGACGAGGCGCGCTTGGATGTTTTTAACATCATGTGTGCAATCTGTGAAGGTCCACACTTGATGTTAAAAAAATTTTTAAGCCTGAATGGTCCAAAATATCTACTGCTTAGTGACCCTTTGTGTCGTGGTCACAGGACTTTCGTATTGCGTTGCCACACCATTTTCTTGCTCTTGCTTGTGAGCAGAACCAGGTCAATATCTCAAGGCAGAAAAATTGCCAAACCTTTGGGGGCAAAAAGACAGGCACTTATGTCCAATGAGGACCCTGGCGTTTTTGTGCAACCATGGATCGTGGATGAGTCCCTTTGAGCGATCTGGATACACAAAGATAACGGTCAGAGTTCTGGAACATCAATGTTTAAAATGTAGGCAGATATATTCTTTAAACCATATTTAAGCACATTGCTTTTTCCTTTGCTCAATCAATGTGGATCCCATAAATGGATACCTTGTCTTTCTTCTTGACTGGAATCCAATATTTGACCTTATGCCAGAAACAAGGGCATTTATTGATGTTTCGTTTTTCGATGTTCGTTTTTTTTGAACCATCATCGGACTTTGGAGAGGATACGGCCCAGCTGTAATATGACGGAGAGGCTGATGTTTTTACATCATGTGGTGCAAGCTGTGAAGTTCCCACACTGATGTAAATCAATTTTTAAGCCGATGTCCAAATATCTACTGCTTAGTGACCCTTTGTTCGTGGTCACAGAGACTTTTGTATTGGCGTTGCAGTACCATTTTCTGTGCTCTTGCTGTGAGCAATACAGGTCATATCTCGAAGAAGAAGAAAATTGCCACGGACTCTTTGGGTGCCAAAGAAGACAGGACTTAATGGAACAATGCTGACCCTGCGTTTTGTGCAACCATTGGATGCCGTGGGATGAGTCTTTGAGCGCTCTGGATGCACCCAAGGCAGACCGGGTCAGAGTGCTGGAACATCGATGGTTTAAAGGTAGCAATATATTCGTTAAACCATTTAAGAAGAGAAGCCCTTGCTTTTCCTTGCATCATAATGTGGTCCAGAAAGGAATACATGTGTCATTTCTTCCTTTACTGGATCACAATTTTGACCTGAATCCAGGTAACAAAGGCTATTATTTATTTTCGTTTCGATTGTCGTTTTTTTGAACCATTCAGCGGACTTTGGAGAGGATACGGCCAGCGTAGGGACGGAGGAAGGCTGGATGTTTTTTACATCATTGTGCAATCTGGAATTCCAAACTGATGTATAAAATTTTAAAGCCCATGATGGTCAAAATAGCTCCTCTACGCGTATGACCCTTTGTGTCGTGGTCACAGAGACTTTTTCGTATTGGCGTTGCACACCATTTTCTTGCTCTTCTGTGGCAAGACACGGTCATATCTTAAGGAATAAGAAATTGCCAAGCTCTTTGGGTGCCAAAGAGACATGGCACGAAAGGGGACAGAGGACACCTGGCATTTTTTGCAACCAGTGGATCGTGGGATGAGTCGTGAGCGCTCTGGATGACCCAAGGCAGACGGTCCGGAGTGTCTGTAACATCAGATGGTTTAAAAGGTATAAGATATATTCTTTAAACAAGAATTTATGTTTGCATTGCTTTTTTCTCCTTGCAATCAATTGATCCAAATTGAAGACTTTCATTTATTCTTTAACTGGATCCCAACATTTTGGACCTGATGCAAGGGAAAGAAAGGGCTATCGTTTATTTTTGTTTTCGATTGCCTCTTTTTTTGAACCCTCATGAGCGGACTTTTGGAGATGAGATAACGGCCACTGACGGGGACGGAGGAGGCTGGAGTTGTTTAAACATCATGTGTGCAAGCTATGAGGTTTTCACACTGATGTTAATTTAATTTTTTTTAAAGCCTGAATTGTCCAAAATATCGACTGCTTAAGTGACCCTTTGTATCGCGGCACACAGGGACTTTCGTATTGGCGTTGCACACCAGTTTCTTGCTCTTGCTGGCGCAAGAAACAGGTCCTATCCCTAAAGAGAAGAAAATTTCCAAGAACTCTTTGGTGCCAAGAGACAGGCACGAAATGACAAGGAGGACCCTGGCATTTTGTGCAACCGTTGGATTTGATGAGTCTTTGAGCCTCTGGAGGAACCCAAGGCAACGGTCAGGAGTTCTTGGAAGCATCAGTTTGGTTTAAGGTATGCAGATAAAATTCGTTAAACCTTTTCAGTTTAATCCCATTGCTTTTTCCATTGCATCATCAATGTGGTCCGAACTGGAAGACATGCTTCATGTATTCTTTACTGGATCACCACATTTGACCTGATGCCAGGAAACACAGGGCGTAATCGTTTATGTTGTTTTTCGATGTCGCTTTTTTTTTTGAACCCTCAGGCGACTTGGGAGAGGATACGCCACTGTAAGGACGGAGGAGGCTGGATTGTTTTTAACATCATGTGTGGCAATCTATGAGGTTGCACACTTGATGTAAATTGGTTTTTAAAAGCCTGATGGTCCAAAATCTCTACTTGCTTAGTGACACTTTGTGTCGCGGTCCACACAGACCTTTCGTATTGGCTTGCCACCAGTTTCTTGCTCGGCTGTGCGCAAGAAATGTTCATAAATCTAAGGAAGAAGAAAATGGCCAAGACTCCCTTTGATGCAAGGGAGAGAAGCACTTAGGGACAAAAAGACCCTGGCTTTTTGTGCAACCATGGAGCGTGGGATGAGTCTTTGAGCGCTCTTTATGACCCAAAGGCAGACGGTCAGATTCTGGCACGCGATGGTCAAGTAGCAGATATTTCTTAAACCTATTAAGAGCCCTTGCTTTTCCTTTGCCTCATCAATGTGGTCCCGAAATGGAATACATTGTCATTTATTCTGTACTGATCACAGCGGGACCTGATGCCAGGGAACAAGGGCTATTATTTATTTTCGTTGTGCGAATTGTCGTTTTTTTTGAACCATCCGACGGACTTTGGAAGGATACGGCCAGCTGTAAGGACGAGTAGGCTTGGATGTTTTTAACATCAATGTTGCAATCTGTGACGGTTCCACACTTGATGTTATAAAATTTTTAAACCTGTGTCCAAATGCTATCTACTGCTAGTGACCCTTGTGTCGTGGTCACAGAGACTTTCGTATGGCCGTTGCACACCAGTTTCTTGCTCTTGCTGTGAAGCAAAACAGGGTCATATCTCTAAGGAGACGAAAATTGCCAAGACTTCTTTGGGTGCCAAAGAAGACAGCCCTTAATGGACAGGAGGGACCCTGGCGTTTGTGCACCCTTGGATCGTGGGGATGAGTTCTTTTGGAGCGCTCTGGATGACCCAAAGGCAGACGGTCAGGATTCTGGAACATCAGAAAAAAAAAAAAAAATGGTTTTAAGTAGGCAGATATTTCCCTTTACACCCATATGTAAGCCATTCTTTTCCTTTGCACATCAATGTGGGTCCGAAATGGAAACAGTGTCATTTATTCTTTTTTTCTTTACTGATCTACAAATTGACCTGATGCCAGGAACCAGGCTATTATTAGTTTCGTTTTTCGATTGTCGTTTTTTTTGAACACATGCGGACTTTGGAGAATACGGCCAGTGTAAGAGGACGAGGAGGCTGTGGATGGATTTTTTACATCATGTGTTGCAAATCTGTGAAGGTTCCCACTGATGTTAATAATTTTTAAAGCCTATGGTCCAAAGAAAGCTACTGCTTATGACCCTTTGTCGTGGTCCCAGAGACTTTTCGTATTGGCGTGCACACACATTTTCTTGCTCTTGCTGTGAGCAAGAAACAGTCATAGCTCTAAGGAAGAAGAAAATTGCCAGCTCTTTGGGTGCCAAAGAGACAGGCACGAAATGACAAGGGGAACCTGGCAGTTTTGCAACCATTGGATCGTGGGATGAGTCTTTTGAGCGCTCTGGATTACCCAAAGGCAGACGTCCGGATTCTGGAACCATCAATGGTTTAAAGGTCGGCAGATATTCATCTTTAAACATATTATTTCATTTGCTTTTGTCTCTTGCATCATCATGTGATCCGAAATGAAGACTTGTCCTTTATTTCTTTACTGGATCACAACAGTTGACCTGAATCCATTTGAAAGAAGGCTATCGTTTATTTTTGTTTTTCGATTGTCGCTTTTTTTGAACCTCATGGCGGACTTGGAGAGGATACGGGCACTGTCAGGGGCACGGATGAGGCTGGATTTTTTAAACAATCATGTGTTCAATCTATGAAGGTGCACACGTGATGTTAAATTATTTTTTTTAAAGCCGGATTGTCCAAAATTCTACTTCGTTTGACCCTTGTTGGCGGCAGCACCGCCTTTCGTATTGCTTGCACACCAGTTTCTTGCTCTTGCTGTGAGCACGAAACAGTCATATCTCTAAAGGAAAGAAATTGCCACGACTCTTTGGGTGCAAAGAACACAGGCACTGATGGACAGGAGGACGCCTGGCGTTTTGTGCACCTTGGATCTGGGATGCGTCTTCTGAGCGCTCTGGAATGACCCAAAGGCAGACGGTCAGGAGTCTGGAACAGCAATGGTTTAAAGGTATGCAGATATATTCTTTAACAATATTTATGTTTACTGCTTTTTTCTCTTGCATCATCAATGTGTGCAGAAATGAAGACAATGTGTCATTTCTTCCCCCCCCCAAAATACTGATCACAACTTTGACCTGATGCCAGGGAACAAAGGGCTATGCGTTTATTTTTGTTTGTTTCCGATTGTCCGCTTTTTTTTGAACCATCTGGCTGACTTTGAGAGATAACGGCCAGCTGTAAGGGACGGAGGAGGCTGGAATGTTTTTTTAACAGCAATTGTGCAATCTGAAGGTTTGCACACTTGAATTTAATTGTTTTTTAAAAGCAGATGGTTCCAAAATATTCTACTATCTACTGCTTAGTGACCCTTTGGGTCGCGTCACACAGACTTCGTATTGGCGGTTGCAACCAGTTTGCGTGCTCTGTGTCGCAAGAACAGTCATATCGCTAAGGAAGAAGAAATGCCAAGACCTTTGGTGCAAGGGAAGAGAGGACTTAAGGACAAGGAGGACCCTGGCGTTTTTTGTGCAACCATTGATCGGGATGAGTCTTTGAGCGCGCTGGGATGACCCCAAGGCAGACGGTCGGAGTTCTGGAACATCATGGTTTGAAAGGTAGGGCAGATGTATTCTTTAAACATATTTTTAAAAAAGCCCATGCTTTTCCTTGCACTCATCATGTGGTCCAGAAATGGAATACTGTGCTTTAGTCGTTAAGGGATCACAATATGGGGGGACCTGATGCCAGGGAAACAAAGGGCTATTAAAATTTATTTTCGTGGGCGATTGTCGTTTTTTTTTGACCATCAGACGGAGGACTTTGTGAGAGTAACCCGGCAGCTTAAAAGGGGACGGATGAGGCTGGATTTTTTAACATCATTGTCAATCGGTGAAGGTTCCACCCTTGTGTTAAATAAATTTTTAAAGCCTATGTCAAAAGATCTACTGCTTGTGACCCTTTGTGTCTGGTCACGCGACTTTTAGTATTGGCTTTGCACACAGTTTTCTTGCTCTTGCTGTGGCAGAAACAGTCATATCCCTAAGGAAGAAGAAGAAAATTGGCCAAGACTCTTTGGGGTGCCAAAGAAGACAGGCACTTAAATGGACAAGGAGGACCCTGGCGTTTTGTGTTGCACATTTGGATCGTGTGGATGAGTCTTTTGAGCGCTCTTGATGCCCCCCAAAAAAGGCCCCCCCCAGACGGTCCAGAGTTCTGGACATCAATGGTTTAAAGGTTAAGGCAGATGTATTTCTTTAAAACCAGATTTTAGCCCATTGCTTTTCCGTTGCATCATCAATGTGGGCCAAATGAATACCTGTGTCATTATCTTTCTGGTAGCGCAATATTTGGACCTGAATGCCAGGGAACCAAAGGGCTATATGTGTTTTCGTTTTTTTTTCGATTGTCGTTTTTTTTGGAAACCATCAGACCGGATTGGAGAGGATAAACGGCCAGCGGGTAGGGGGACGGAGGGCTGGAATTTTTTTAAACACATGTGTGCAATCTGGAAGGTTCCCCACACTTGATGTTAATAATTTTTAAGCCTGATGGTCCAAAATCTCTACTGCTAGACCCTTTGTGTTGCTGTCACCAGGACTTTCGTGAGTGGCCGTTGCACACCATTTCTTGCTCTTGCCTGTGAGCAGAAACAGTCATATCTCGAGGAAGAAGAACAATTGCCAGCTCTTTGGGGTGCCAAGAGACAGGCACGAATGGTCAAGGAGGGACCCCTTGGCAATTTTGAGCACCATTGGATCGGGGAATGAGTCTGTGCGCGCTCTGTCGGATGACCCAAAGGCAGACGGTCAGTTCTGAACATCAATGGTTTAAGGTAGCAGAATAATTCTTTAAACATATTTAAATGTATTTTGAAGCCCATTGCTTTTCCTTTGCACTCATGCAATGTGTCGAGAAATGAAGCATGTTATTATTCTTTACTGGATCACAACATTTTACCTGCTGCCAGGGAAACAAGGGCTTTGTTGAAGGTTTTTTGTGGGGTTTCGATTGTCCGTTTTTTTGAACCCCATGCAGACTTTGGAGAGGAGACGCCAGCTGTAAGGGACGGAGGAGGCTGATTGTTGAACATCAATCTGTGCAATCTTGTGTAAGGTTGCACACTTGATGTTAAATATTTTTTAAAGCCGATGGTCCAAAATATCTACTGACTTAGGGACCCTTTGGATCGCGTCACACAGACTTCGTATTGGCTTGCACACCATTTTTGCGCTTGCTGTGAGCAAGAACCAGTCTATCTCTAAGGAAAAGAAAATTGCCAAACGCCTTTGTCTTTTGGTGCCAAGAAGACACGCACTTAATGACAGGAGACCCTGGCGTTTTTGTGCAACCATTGGCTCGTGGGAGGAGCTTTGGACGCGCTCTGGATGACCCAATCAGACAGTCCAGGAGTTCTGGAACGTCAATGTAAAGGTAAGCAGTATATCTTAAAATCCATATTTAAGCCCATGGCCTTTTCCTTGCATCATCATGTGGTCCAGACTGCCAGACATGTGTCATATATTCCTTTTACTCTGATCCAACCTTTGACTGATGCCAAGGGAACAAAGGGCTAGTCCAGTTATTTTCGTTTTCGATTGTCGTTTTTTTTAACCATCAGGGCGGACTTTGGGAGCGGATACGGCCCGCTGAAGGGACGGAGGACGGATGTTTTTAACATCATTTGTGTAATCTATGAAGGTTGCACAATTGGATTTTAAATACCATTTTTAAAGCCTATGGTATAAATATCTACTCTTATGGCGCTTTGTGTCGCGGTCACACAGACTTTCGTATGGCGTTGCACACCAGTTTCGTGCTCTTGCTGTGAGCAAGAACAGGTCATATCCCTAAGGAAAAGACAATTGCCAAATCATTTGGTGCCAACTAAACAGGGCACGAATGACAAAAAGGACCCTGGCATTTGTGCAACCATTGATTGTTGATGAGTCTTTGAGCGCATCTGGATGCCCCAAAGGCAAACGTCAGGAGTTCTGGAACATCATTGGTTTAAAGGTAGGCAGATAAATTCTTTAACCATATTTAATCCCATTCTTTGTCCACTTGCATCATCAATGTGATCCAGACATGGAAGAAATGGCATTTTTCTTTACTGTATCACACATTTGGACCCTGATTCCAGGGAAACAAAGGCTATCGTTATTTTTTGTTTTTCGATTGGTCGTGTTTTGAACCATCAGCGAACTTTGGGAGGGATAACGGCCAGCTGTAGTGGACGGAGGAGGCTGGTGTTTTTTAACATCAGTGTGGCCAATCTGATGAAGGGTTGCACACGTGATGTTTAAATTGTTTTTTTAAAAGCAAAAGCCTATGGGCCAAAATATCTACTCTACTGCTTTAGTGACCCTTTGTGTCGCGGGCACACAGAACTTTGCTATTTTTTGGCGTTGCACACCATTTCTTGCTCTTGCTGTCGCAAGCAACCCGGTCATATCTCTAAGGAAGAAGAAAATTGCCAAGACTCTTTGAATGCACGGGAAGAGCAGGCACTTAAGGACAAGAAGGACCCTGGCCGTTTTTGTGCAACAGTGGATCGTGGATGGATCTTTGAGCGCTCTGGATGACCAAAGCAGACGGTCAGGAGTTCTGGCACATCAGAATGTTTAAAGGTACAGCAGATATATTCTTTAAACCGATTTAGCCCATTGCGTGGCCTTTGCTCATCAATAGTGGTCCCGAAATGGAAGACTTGTCATATAATTCTTTACTGATCACAACATTTTGAACCGATGCCATGGAATAAAGCTAATCGTTTCTTTGTTTTTTGTTTTTCGATGGGTCGGCGGGTTTTGAACATCCAGGCGGACTTTGGAAGGATACGGCCCAGCGGTAAGGGGACGGAGGAGGCTGGAGGTTTTTAACATAATGTGGCAACAATCTATGAAGTTTGCACACTGATGTTTAAATTAATTTTTTAAAGCCTGATGTCCAAAATATCTACGCTTAGTGACCCGTTGGGTCGTCGGTCACACAGACTTTCGTATTGCCGTTGGCACACCAGTTTCTGCTCTTGCTGTGGCGCAATCAAACATGTCAGATCTCTAAGGAGAAGAAATTGCCAAGACTCTTTGGATGCAAGGGAAGAAGCACGTATGGACCAGAAGGACCGGCGGTTTTTGTGCAACCATTGATCGTGGGATTATCTTTGGAGCGCTCTGGATACCCAAAGGGCAGACGGTCAGGAGTTCTGTAACTCAGATGGTTAAAGGTAGGCAATATATTCTTTAAACAATATTTATATGTTCAATCGGCTTTTTTTCTCTTGCATCAATCATCAATGGTGATCCAGAAATTGAAGACTTGTCCTTTATTCTTTACTGGATCACAACATTTTTTTGACCTGATGCCAGGGAAAGAAAGGCTATCTTTTATTTTTGTTTTTTTCGCTTTGTTCGCTTTTTTTGAACCATCAGGAGGCGGACTTTGGAGAGGATAACGGCCACTGTAAGGGAACGGAGGATGCTGGATGTTGTTTACATCATGTGGGGTGTTTGGGGCAATCCTATGAAGGTTGCACACTTGATGTTAAATTAATTTTTTAAAGAAGCCTGAATGTCCAATAATCTACTGCTTAGTGACCCTTTTTATCGCGGTCCACACAGACGTTCGTATTGGCGTTGCACCCCATGGTGCTTGCTCTTGCTGTTAGCAAGAAACAGGTCCTATCGCTAAGGAAGAAGAAATTTCCAAACTCTGTGGTGCCAAAGAAGACAGGCACCTTAATGGCAAAGGAGGACCTGGGCGTTTTTGTGCAACCATTGGATCGTGGGGATGAGTCTTTTGACGCTCTTTAGGAACCCAAGGCAGAGACGTTCCGGATTCTGGAACATCCAGCTGGTCTTAAAGGTGGAGATATAAATTCCTTTAAACAATATGGATGTTTATTGCTTTTTTTCTCTTGCATCAGCAAGTGGTCCAGAATGGAAGACCTGTGTCATTTATCTATTCATATCATACTGGGCACCCCATTGACCGATGCCATGGAAACAAGGTGGCTATCGTTTATTTGTTTGTCGATTGGTCGGCCTTGTTTGAACCACATGCGAACTTGGGCGAGGATACGGCCGCTGAAGGGGACGGGGAAGGCCTGGATTTTTTTAACATCATGTGTGCATCTATGAAGGTTTGCCACCTTGATGTTAACATTGTTTTTTTTTAAAAGCTGATGGTCCAAAATATCTACTGCTTAGTGAACCCTTTGTGTCGCGGTTCACACAGACTTTCCGGATTTGGCCGTTTGCCAACCAGTGTTTTGTCCTTGCTCTTGCTTGCGCAGAAACAGGTCATATCTTCTAAGGAAAAACAATGTGCCAGCTCTTTGGATGCAGGGAAGAAGGCACTTAATGGACAAGAGACCCTGGCGTGTTGTGCCAACCATGGAGCTTGGGATGAGTCTTTGAGCGTCGTGATGACCCAAGCATCCGGTCAGGGGAAGTTCCTGGAACATCAGATGGTTTTAAATGTAGGCATCTGTATTCTTTAAAAACATATTTAAGCCCATTGCTTTCCTTTGCAGTCATCATGTGGTCCAGAAATGGAATACATGTTCAGTGATGCTTTACTGATCACAATATTGACCTGATGCCAGGGAAACAAAGGCTTTATTTATTTTCGTTTTTTTCCGATTGTCGGTTTTTTGAAACCAATCATACGGTACTTTGGATAGGATACGGCCAGCTTAAGGGACGAGGCGGCTGGATGTTTTTTAACATCATTTGTGCAATCTGGTGAAGGTTCCCACTTGATGTAAAGTAAAGATTTTAAGCTAAAGCCTGATTGTCCAACTATCTACTGCTTAGTGACCCTTTGTTGTCGGGTCACAGAGACACTTTTCTATTGGCGGGCACATCCATTTTTCTTGCTCTTGCTGTGAGCAAGAAACAGGTCGACTCTCTAAGAAGAAGAAAAGTGCCAAGACTCTTTGGTGCAAAGAAACAGGCACTTAATGGACAAGGAGGACCCTGCGTTTTGTTGCAACCAGTGGTCTGTATGAGTCGTTTAGCGCTCTGGATGACCCCCGGCAGCGGTCAGGTTCGGCATCCGATGGTTTAAAGGTAGGCAGATGTATTACTTTAACCATATTTAAGGCCCATTGCTTTTCCTTGCATCATCAATGGGGTCCAAAATGGAATCAGTGTCATTTATTTCTTTACTGGACACAATATTTGGACCTGATTCCAGGAACAAAGGGCTATTTTATTTATTTTCGTTTTTCGATTGGCGTGTGTTGTGGAACCAGCAGCTGACTTGTGGAGAGATACGGCCAGCGTAGGGACGAGGAGGCTGGATGTTTTTTAACATCAATTTGTGCAATCTGTGAAGGTTCCACACTTGATGTTAAATAAATTTTTAAAGCCTGATGGTCCCAATATCTACTGCTTAGTGGACCCGTTGTGTTGGGTCACACAGATTTCGTATTTGGCGTTTCACACCCATTTTTCGTGCTGCTTGCTGTGAGCAAGAGACAGGTCATAGCTCTAGGAATGAAGAAATTGGCAAGACTCTTTGGGTGCCAAAGAAACATGCACGAAATGTCAAGGAGGACCCTGGCATTTTGAAGCAACCATTGGATCTGGGTATGGTTCTTTGAGCGCTCTGGATGACCAAATGCAGGACGGTAGGATTTCGGAACCTCATATGGTTTAAGGTAGCAATATATTCTTAACCATCTGTTAAAGCCCTTGCTTCCCTTTGCGCAGCCATGTGTCCAGACATGGAAGACCAATTGTCAGTTTATTTCTTTACCCTGGATCACAACATTGACCTGACTGGCCATGGAAACAAAGGCTTTGGTTTTTTTGTTTTTCGATTGTCGCTTTTTTTGAACCATCAGCGGACGGGGAGGAACGGCCATCTTTAAGGGCGGAGGAGGCTGGATTGTTTTTACATCATCTGGCAATCTGTGAAGGTTGCACACTTGAGTTAAATTATTTTTTTAAAGCCTGATGGTCCAAAAATTCTGCGCGTAGTGACCCCGTTGTCTCGCGGTCACCGGACTTTACGATTGGGCGTTGCACACCAGGTTCTTTTCTTGCTCTTCTGTGCGCAAGAAACAGGTCCTATCTCTAAGGAAGAAGAAATTGCAAGACTCTTTGGGTGCCAAAGAAGACAGCAACTTAATGGACAAGGAGACCCATGCGTTTTGTGCAACCATTGGCTGCGTGGGATGAGTCTGAGCGCTCTGGATGCCCCAAGGCAATACGGCGGTTCTGGAACATCAGATGGTTAAGGTAACAGAGATATTCTTTAAAAAAATCCATATTTAGCCCTTTCTTTTCCTTTGCATCATCAATGTGGTCAATGGAGGACATGTTGTCATTATTCTTTAACGGATCACACCATTTGACTTTGCTGCCGGGAAACAAGGGCTATCTTTTTTTTTCGTTTTTCGATTGTCGGTTTGTTTTTTAACCATTCAGGCGACTTGAGAGAGACGGCCAGCCTGTCAGGGGACGGAGGAGGCTGATGTTTTAAACAATCATGTGTGTACTCTATGAAGGTTGCACAATTGATGTTAAATAAAAGTTTTAAAGCCTGATGGTATATAAATATTCTACTGCTTAGTGGCGCGTTTTGTGGTCGCGGTCCACAACAGACTTTCGATTGGCGTTGCCCCCAGTTTCCCTTGCTCTTGCCGGTAGCAAAACAGTCAATCCCTAAGACGAAGACATGTGCCGACCTCTTTGTTGCCAAAGAAAACAGGCAACGAAATAGACACGGAGGACCCTGGCATTTGCAACACCATTGGATTGGTGGGATGAGTCTTTGAGCCCGATACCCAAGGCCGAGGTCGGAGTTCTGGAACCTCATTTGTGTTTAAGGTAGCAATAATTCCTTAACCATATTTAAGGAAGGCCCATTGGCTTTTCCCTTGCAATCACCTCATCAATGTGATTCCAGAAATGGAATACATGCGGCTTATTCTTTAAACTGAATCACAACTTTTGACCCGGATGCCAGGCAACAGGGCTATCGTTTATTTTTGTTTTTCGATTTTCGCTTTTTTGAACATCATGCTAACTTGGAAAGGATACGACCAGCTGTAAGGGGCGAGGAGCGGATGTTTTAACATCATGTGTGCATCTATGAAGGTTGCACCTGATGTAAATTATTTTTTAAAGCCTGATGGTCCAAAATATCTACTCTTAGGGACCCGTTGTGTCCGGTCACACAGACTTTCGTATTGGCTTGCACACACCATTTTCTTGCCTTTCTGTTGAAGCAAGAAACAGGTCAGATCTCTAATGAATATTTTCCAACTGCTGTGGGGTGCCAAGAAACAGCACTTTATGACAAGGAGACCCCTGGCCTGGCGTTTTGTGCAACCATTGGAATCCGTGGGAATTGGCTTTGAGCGCTCTGGAAGACCCCAAAAGCAGACAGTCAGGAGTTCTGAACATCAGATGTTTTAAAGGTGTCAGATATATTCCTTAAACCATATTTAAGCCCATTGCTTTTCCTTATGCAATCATCCAATGTGGTCCAAAAAGGAAACATGTGTCATTTATCGTGACTTCTTTACTGAATCACATACATTTACCCTATGCAGGAAACACAGGGCTATCGTTATAGTTGTTTTTCATTGGCGCTTTTTTTGAACCATCAGGCGAACTTTGGATAGGATAACTGCCAGCTGTAAGGGGACGGAGGAGCTGGATGTTTTTAACGATGTGTTCAATCCATAAAGGTTGCACATATGATGTTAAAATGAATTTTTTTAAGCCTGATGTGTCCAAAATATTACTGCTTGTGGACCCCTTTGTTTCACGGTCCACAGAACTTTTCTATTGCGTTGCACACCAGTTTGCTTTCTTCTCTTGCTGTGACAGAAACCGGTCATATCTCTAAGAAAAGAAAATTGCCAAGTACTCTTTGGGTGCCAAGAAGACAGGCACTTAATGACGAAGGGCGGACCTGGCGTTTGTGCAACCATTGGATCAGGATGAGCTTTGAGCGCTCTGGATGACCCAAAGGAGACGGTCCAGTAGTTTTCTGGAAAGCAGATGGTTAAGGTAGCAGATAAATTCTTTAAACAATATATAATGCCCCATTGCTCTGTTTCCTTGCATCATCCAAGTGAATCCAAAATGGAGATCGCTCTTTATCTTTACGGATCACAACTTTGACCTGATGCAGGAAACCGGGCTATCTTTATTGTTGTTTTCGATTGTCCTTTTTTTTGACCCATCAGGCGACGTTGGAGAGGATACGACAGCTGTAAGGGGACGGAGTAGGCTGGATGTTTTTAACATCATGTGTGCAATCTATAAGGTTGCATATAGATGTTAAATTATTTTTTAAAAGCCTGATGGTCCAAAAGATCTACTGCTTTAGTGACCCCTTGGGGTTTCAAGTCACAAGACTTTTCGTATTGGCGTTGCACACCATGTCTTGCTCTTGCTTGAGCAAGAAACAGTCATAATCCTCTAATGAAGAAAAAATTGCAAGACTCGTGGGTGCCAAATAAGACCGGCACTTACTGGAACAAGTAGGACCCTGGCGTTTTGTGCAAACCATTGATCATTAGTGGTCTTTGAGCGCTCTGGATGACCAACGGCAGACTCAGGAGTTTCTGGAACATCGATGGTTTAAAGGTCGGCAGAGTATATGCTTCTTTCAATCCATATTTAACCCATCGCTTTTCCCTTGCATCATCAATGTGGTCCAGAAAATGGAAGACATGTGTCATTGATTCTTTACTTACGGGTCACAACATTTGACTGATGGCCAGGGAAACAAGGGCTATCGTTATTTTTTTGTTTTTCGATTGTCGCTTTTTTTGAACCATCAGCGAACTTTGGAGAGGATACGGCCAGCTGTAAGGGACGGAGGACGGGGAATGTTTTTACATCATGTTGTGGCAATCTATAAAGGTGGCATATATGAGGTTAAATTAATTTTAGTTTTTAAAGCGATGGTCCCAAAATTCTACGCTTCTTGACCCTGTTGTGTCGCGTCACAGCAGAACTTGTTCGTATTGCGTTGCACCCAGTTCTCTCTTGCTGTGATCAGAAACAGTCATGATCTCTAAGGAAGAAAAAGGAAGAAAATTGCCAAACTCTTTGGGTGCCAAGAAGACAATGCATAATGACAAGGGGGACCCTGGCGTTTTGTGGCAACCATTGTATCTGGGGGAGTCTTTGAGCGCTCTGATGACCCAAATGCTACGTTCATGAAGTTTCTGGAACATCAGATGGTTTAAATAACAGATATATTCTTTAATCCATATTTAAAACCCATGTGTTCCTTGGCATCATCATGTTGCCATAAACTGGAAGACATGTGGCATTTATTGCTTTACTGATCACACATTTTGACTTGATGCCGGGAACCAAAGGGCTATCATTTATTTTCGTTTTTCGAATGTCGTTTTTTTTTTAAACATCAGGCGGACTTTGGGAGGATAAAGGCCATCTGTACGTGGACTGAGGGAGGCTGGATTTTTTAACATCAATGTGGGTGTAATCTATGAAGGTGCACAATTGATGTTAAGTAAAATTTTTTAAATCCTGATGGTATAACATATCTCCTGCTATTGGGGCGCTTTGTGTCGCGGTCACACAGACTTTTCGTATTGGCGTTGCCAACACCATTTTTCTTGCTCTTGCTGTGAAGCAAGAAACAGGTCCCTCCTAAGGAAGAAAAAAAGGAAACAAATTTTTGGGCCAATACTCTTTGGGTGCCAAAGAAGACAGCACAATGGACAAGGAGACCCTGCATTTTGTGCTACATTGATTGTGGGATGATCTTGGAGCGCGCTGATGACCCAAAGGCAGCCGGTCAGGAGTTCTGGACATCCGTTGGTTTAAAAGGTGCAAGATAATTCTTTAATCCATATTTAAAGCCCATGCTTTTCCCTTGCATCATCAATTTGAGCCAGAGCTGGAAGAACTGCGTCCATTATTCTTTACTGCATCACAACATTTGCCTGATGCCAGGGAAACAAGGGCTAATCGTTTATGTTGTTGTCGATTGGCGCTTTTTTTGAACCATCATGCGAACTTTGAAGAGGATACGACCATCTGTAATGGGACGTAGGAGGCTGGAATGTTTTTAACATCATGTGGGCAATCTTATGAAGGTTTCACACTTGGATTGTTAAAGATTGTTTTAAAGCCGGATGGTCTCAAATATCTATGCTAGTGACCCTTGTGTCGCGTCACACACAGACTTGCGTGAGGGCGTTGCACACCATTTCTGCTCTGCGTGACAGAACAGGCCCATATCTCTAAGGAAGAAAGAATTTGCCAAGACTCTGTGGGTGCCAAAGAAGACAGGCACTTAATGGCAAGGAGGACCCTGGCTTTTTTGCAACCTTGGTCGGGGGATGAGTCTTTTGAGGCGCTTCTGGATGACCCAAAAGCAACAGTTCAGGGTGCGAACATCAGATTGTTTAAAGGTAGGCAGATCTATTCTTTAAACCATATTTAAGCCCACTTGCTTTTCCTGGCATCAGCAAATGGTGTCCAAAAGGAAGACATGTTCATTTATTATTTACGGGATCACAACATTGACCTGATGCCAGGAACAAAGGGCTTAGCGTTTTTTTTGGTTTTCGATGTCCGCTTTTTTGAACCATCAGTGCCGAACGTTGGAGAGATACGGCCACTGTAAGGGGACTCGAGGAGCTGGATGTGTTTAACATGATGTGTGCATCGAAGAAGGTTTCACCAATGAGTTAACTTAACTTAATTTTTTAAAGCCGATGTTCCAAAATAATCACTTGCTGTGACCCCTTTGTGTCACGTCACAGAACTTTCGTATTGGCTTGCACCCATTTCTTGCTCTTGGCTGTGATCAGAAACAGGTCATATCTCTACGGAAGAAGAAAAATTGCCATACTCCTTTGGTGCCAAATAAGACAGGCACTTAATGGAGCAAGGGAGTACCCGTCGTTTTGGGTTGCAAACCATTGGTCATGGGATGAGTCTTGAGCGCTCTGGATGACCCAAAGCACGTCAGTAGTTCCCTGGGCACATCAATGTTTAACAGGTAGGCGATTAAATTCTTTAAACAATATTTATGCCTTGCTTTTTTCTCTGCATCAATCAATTGATCCAAATGTATACGCGTCCCTTTATTCTTTACTGGATCGACAACAGTTGACACTGAGGCCAGGAACAAGGCTAGTCGTTTAGTTGTTGTTCGATTGTCGCGTTTTTTGGACCATCAGGCGGACTTTGGAGAGGACAACGGTACAGCTTTGTAAGGGACGGAGGAGGCTGATTTTGTAACTCATGTGGCAATCTATAAAGGTTGCATATATGATTTAAATTACCGTTTTTAAAGCCTGATGGCCAAATACTACTTCTATTGACCCTTTGTGTCAAGGTCACAAGACTTTTCGTAATTGCGTTGCAAACACCAGTTTCGTGCTCTTGCTTGAGCAAGAACAGGTCAATAGCGCTAGGAAAACGAAACGAAAAAAAAACAGTCCCCCCCCCCCCTCCCCCCCCCCACCCCCCAACCCCCCCCTCTCCCAATCCTCTCCCTCCCCCTCCGCCCACGACTCCCCCCATCTACCTCCCAACAACCGCAACACACCCCCCCCCACACGTCCACGCCCTCCAACCCACCCCCTACCCCCACCTCCCCTGCTACCCCCCCCCTCACCACCTCCACCTAATTACCCAAGCAACACACACGATATACAAAGAAAGCCAGGGGACGGCTCTACTCCCATGCAACACGAACCACCAAAAATCACTCACGAGAGCGTCCCCCCAACAAACCCCCCCTCCCTCCGCCAAAGCACCAAAATTTATATTTATTAAAAGTAATAAATTTGCCAAGACTCTTTGGGTGCCAAAGAAGACAGCACTTAATGGACAAGGAAGGAGCCCTGGCGGTGGGGGGGGGGGCAACCATTGGATCATGAGATGATCCCTTTTGGCCTCGGATTACCAAAGCAGACAGTCAGAGTTTCGGGACATCATATGGTTCAACGGTAGGGCAGATATATCTTTAAATCCATATTTAAGCCCATGAGATGTGTGTCCCTTGGCATCTCATGTGGTCCAAAATGAAGACAGGTGTCATTTATTCTTTGTAACTGGGAATCACAACTGTGACCTGAAATTGCCAGGGAAACACGGGCTAATATATCGTTATTTTTTGTTTTTCATGTCTCTTTTTTTGAACCATCCGGCGAACTTTGAGAGGATAGGCCAGCTGTACGGGACGGAGTAGGCTGTATGTTTTTAACATCAGGTGTTTGGCAATCTATAAGGTTGCATATATTATGTTAATTAATTTTTTTAAAGCCTGATGGTCAATATCTACTGCTTAGTGACCCTTTGTTTCGCTTTCCCCCCCAACACATACTTTCGTATTGGGCTTTGCAACCCAGTTTTTCTTCTTGCTCTGCTGTGAGCAAAACAGTTCATATCTCTAGGAATAAGCAAATTTGCCACGAACTCTTTGGTGCCAAAGAAGCAGGCCCACTTAATGGACAAGGAGACCTGGCGTTTTGTGCAACTATTGATCGTGGATGAATCTTGAGCGCTCTGATACCCAAAGCCACGGGCAGGAGTTCTGGAACATCAGATGTTTTAAAGGTAGGCAGATATATCTTTAAACCAATTTAAGCCCAGTGCTTTTTCCTTTGCAATCTCATTTGTCCGAATGAAGACATGTGTCATTTATTCTTTACTGGATCACAACATTTACCGATTTGTCGGAAAAAAGGGCTATTGTTTATTTTTGATGTTTCCGTTGTCCGCTTTTTTTGAACCATCGGCGGCCTTGAGAGGATAACTCCAGCTGTAGGGGACGGGGAGGCCTGGATGTTTTTAAATCATTGTGTGCATCTAGAGGTTGCACACTTGAGGTTTAAATTATTTTTTTAAAGCCTGATGGTCCAAATATCTACTGCTTGTGACCCTTTGGGGCACGGTCACAGAGACTTTTTCGTATTGGGCGTTGCACACCAGTGTTCTTGCTCGTGCTGTGACAGAAACGGTGCATATTCTAAGGGATACGAAAATTGCCAAAACTCTTGGGTGCCAAAGAAGAATCCCTTAATGGACAAGGGGACCCTGGCGTTTTGTGCAACATGATCATGAATATGTTCTTTGTAGCCTCTGGATACCCAAAGGAGACAGTCCGAGTTTTGGAACATCAGATGGTTTAAAAGGTAGGCCGAGTCTTTCTTAATATCCATATGTAAAGCCCATTCTTTTCCGTTGCATCATCATGTGGTCCAGAAATTGGAAGACATGTGCATTTATTCTTTACTGGATCACAACATTGAACCTGATCCAGGGAACAAAGGGCTATCGTTATTTTTGTTTTTCGATTGTCGCTTTTTTGACCATCGCGACTTTTGAGAGGATACGGCCACTTAAAGGGGGACGGAGGGCTGGATGTTTTTAACATTCATGTGTGCCATCTATGAGGTTGCACCCTGATGTTAAATCTATGTTTTTTAAGCCTGAGTCCAAAATATCTAATGCTTAGTGACCCTGTGTGTCGCGGTCACACAGCATTTTCGTATTGGCGGGCACACCCGTTTCTTGCTCTTCTGTGAGCAAGAAACAGTGCAGATCTCTAAGGAAGAAAACTTGCCAAGACTCTTTGGTGCCAAAGAAGACAGGCACTTTGGACACAGGAGAACTGGCGTTTGGTGCAACCATTGGTTCGTGGGATGGATCTTTGAGCGCTCTGGATGACCCAAGGCAGACTTTCATGGTTCTTGTAACCAATGGTTTTAAAGGTAGGCAGATATATTTCTTTACCCATATTTAAAAGAACGCCCATTGGCTTTTCCTTTGCTCATCAATGTGGTCCAGAAATGGAATACATTTTTCCATTTATATTCGTGAACGATCACATAGTTGCCTGATGCCAGGAAAAACAAAGGGCATTATTTATTTTCGTGTTTCGATTGTCGTTTTTTTGAACCATCATCAGAACGGCGTGTGGAGAGGGATCGCCGCTGTACGGGGACGGAGAGGAGCTGGCATGTTTTTTACATCATGTGTGCAATTATGAAGGTTTCACACGATTGATTTAACTTATATTTTTAAAGCCGATGGTCCAAAATATCTCGCTACTTACGCTTAGTGGACCCTTTGTGTCGCGTCACAAACGTTCGTATTGGCGGTGCACACCAGTTTCTTTGCTCTTGCGGTGATCAGAAACAGGTCATATCTCTAAGGACGAAGAAAATTGCCAAGACTCTTTGGGTGGCCAAGAAGACAGGCACTTAATTGACAAGGAGGACCCTGGCGTTTTGTTCAACATTGGATCATGGGGTGACTCTCCAAGTTCGCCTGATGGTCAAAAAACAGCGACAATGTCGAAAAACGAAAATCAACGATAGCCTTTGTTTCACTGGCATCAGGTCCAATGTTGTGATTCCAGTAAAGGAATAAATGAGCGTTTCCATTTCTGAAGATCATTATGATGATTGCAAGAGAAAAAGCACTGGCATAATATTGTTTAAGGAATTTATCTGCCTACCTTTAAAGCATCTGATGTTCCAGAATCCTGACCGTCGCTTTGGTTTCATCCAGAGCGCTCAAAGACTCATCCCATGATCAATGGTTCACAAAAAGCCAGGGGTCCTCCTTGTCCATTAAGTGCAGCTTCTTTGGCACCCAAAGAGTCTTGGCAATTTTCTTCTTCCTTAGAGAGAGATATGAATGTTTCGTGCTCACAGCAAGAGCAAGAAGAAAATGGTGTGTTGCCATGCCAATACGAAGTCTGTGTGACCGCAACACAAGGGCATAAGCAGTAGATATTTGGACCATCAGGCTTTAAAAAATAATTTAACATTTCAAGTGTGCAACTTTCATAGATTGCCACACTGATGTTTAAAAACATCCAGCTCCTCCGTCACCTACAGCTGGCGTTTATCCTCTCCCAAAGTCAGCTCCCTGATGGTCAAAAAAGAGCGACAATACATCGAAAAACAAAAATAAAGGATATCCTTTGTTCCCTGGCATCAGGTCAAATGTGTGATCCAGTAAAGATAAAGACAATGTCTTCCATTTTGGACCACATTGATGATCGCAAAGGAAAAGCAATGGGCTTAAATATGGTTTAAAGAATATACTCTGCCGACCTTTACAAAACCATCTGATTTCAAGAACTCCTGACCGTCCCTTTGGGTCATCAAGAGCGCTCAAAAGGACTCATCCACGATCCATGGTTGCAAAGAAACACAGGGTCCTCCTAGTCCATTAAGGCCTGTCTTCTTTGGCAACCCCAAAGAGTCTGGCAATTTTCTTCTTCCTTAGAGTATGACCTGTTTCTTGTTCCAGCACAAGAGCAAGAAAATGGTGTGCAACGCCCATATGAAAGTCGTGTGACCGCGACACAAAGGGTCACAAGCAGTAGATATTTGGACCATCAGGCTTTAAAAAATTAATTTAACATCATATGTGCAACCTTTATAGATTGCACACATGATGTTAAAAAAATCCAGCCTCCTCCCTCCCCTTCCGCTGGCCGTTTATCCTCTCCAAAGTTACCGCCTGATGGTTCATTCAAAAAAAGCGACACATCGAAAAAAAGAAAGAAAATAAACCGATAGCCATTTGTTTCCCTGGCATCAGGTCAATGTGTGTGATCCAGTAAAGAATAAATGACACCATGTCTTCCTTCTCTGGACCACTTCATGATGACAAAGGAAAAGCAATGGGCATAATATGCGTTAAAGAGAATATATCTGCCTACCTTTAAATGATTCTGATGTTCCAGATCTCCCTGGACGTCTGCCTTGGGTATCAGAGCGCTCAAGGTACTCATTCCCCAATCCAAATGGTGCACAAAAAACGCCAGGGTCCTCCTTGTCCATAAGTGCCTGTTCTTCTTTGGCATTCCAAAGAGTCTTGGCAATTTTCTTCTTCCTTAGAGCTATGACCTGTTCTGCTCACAGCAAGAGCAAGAAACTGGTGTGCAACAACCAATACGAAAGGTCGCTGTGACCCGACACAAAGGGTCACAAGCAAGATAATTTGGACCATCAGGCTTTAAAATAATTATTTAACCTCATATGTGCAACCTTTATAAGTGCACCATGAGTTAAAGCATCCCAGCCTACCTCACGTCCCCTAAAGGCTGCCGTATCCCTCCAAGTTCGCTGATGGTTCAAAAAAAAAGCGACAATCGAAAAAAACAAAAATAAACGATAGCCCTCTGGTTTCCCTGATCCGGTCAAATGTTGTGATACCCGTAAAGAATAAATGACACGTCTTCCTTTTGGACAAATTGATGATGCAAAGGAAAAGCCATGGGCCTTCTTAAATTGGTTTTAAAGAATATATCTGACCTCCCTTTAAACCATCTGAGTCCAGGAACTCACTGACCGTCTGCTTTGGGGTCATCAGAGCGCGCAAAGATCATCCCCACGATCAATGGTTGTGAACAAAAACGCCAGGTCTCCTTGTCCATTAAGTGCCATGTCTTCTTGGCACCCAAAGAGTGATGGCAATTTTCTTCTTCTAGAGATATGACCTGTTCTGCTAACAGCAAGAGCAAGAAACTGGTGTGCAACGCCAATACGAATGTCTGGTGACGCGACACAAAGGGTCACTAAGCAGTAGCTATTTGGACCATCAGGCTTAAAAAGTATTTAACATTCAAGTGTGACAACCTCTCATAGTTTGCACCATGATGTTAAAAACATCCAGCATCCCTCCGTCCCTACAGTGGCCGGATCCTCTCAAAGTTCGCCTGATGGTCAAAAAAAAGCGGACAATCGAAAAAACAAAAAATAGACGATAGCCTTGTTTCCCTGGCAATCAGGTCAATGTTGTGATCCAGTAAAGAAGAAATGACACCATGTCTTCCATTTCTGCGACCACAATGATGATGCAAAGGAAAGCAATGGCTAAATATGGTTTTAAAGAATTATATCTGCATACCTTTAACATCTGAGGTCCGAACACCTCCTGACCGTCTGCATTTGGGTCATCCAGAGGTGCTCAAAGACTTCATCCCACGACCCAATGGTTGCACAAAACGCCAGGGTCCTCCTTCTGTCATTAAGTGCTGTTTTTTGGCACACCAAAGAGTCTTGGGCCAATTTCGTCTCTTAGAGATATGACCTGTTCTTGATCACAGAAGAGCAAGAAAACTGGTGTGCAACGCAAGTAAGAACGTTGTTTGACCGTGACACAAAGGGTCACTAAGCAGAGTTAGATATTTTGGACAATCAGGCTTAAAAAATTAATTTAACTCATATGTGCAACCCTTTATAGAGTGCACACATGATGTTAAAAACATCCAGCCTACTCCCGCCCTGACAGCTGGCCGTATCCTCTCCAAATGTCCAGCCTGATGGTTCAAAAAAAGAGACAACCGAAAAAACCAAAAATAAACGATTTTTTTTTAGCCCCTTTGTTTCCATGGGCCTCAGGTCAAATATTGTGATCCAGTAAAAGAATAACGGACACATGTCTCCATTTCTGGACACCTTTGATGAGCAAAGGAAAAGCAATGGGCTCAAATAGGGTTTAAGAATCTATCTGCCTACCTTCTTTTAAACCATCCTGATGTTCCAGAACTCCTGACCGTCTGCTTTGGGTCATCCAGAGGCGCTCAAAGATCATCCCACGATCCAATGGTGCACAAAACGGCCAGGGTCTCCTTGCTCCCTTAAGTGCCTGTCTTCTGGCACCCAAAGCGTCTTGGCAATTTTCTTCTTCCTTAGAGATATGACCTGTTTCTTGCTCACAGAGCAAGAGCAAGAAACTGGTGGCAACGCCAATACGAAAAAGTCTCTGTGATCCGTGACACAAAGGGTCACAAGCAGTAGATTTTTGGACCATCAGCTTAAAAAATTCATTTAACATCATAGTGCAACTTCATAGATTGCCAAAAACATGATGATTAACACATCAGACTCCCTCCATCCTACAGTGGCTGTATCCTTCTCCAAAGTCGCCTGAGGTTCAAAAAAGCGACAATCGAAAACAAAATAAACGATTTAGCCCTTGTTCCCTGGCATCAGTCAAATGTTGTGATCCAGTAAAGAATAAATGACGCGTATTCCATCTGGATCACATTGATGATGCAGAGATAAACTCAATGGCATTAAATATGGTTTAAAGAATATATCTGCCTACCTCTTTAAACCATCTGAGTTACCAGAACTCCTGACCGTATGCCTTTGGGTCATCCCAGAGGCGCTCAAAGACTCATTACCATGATCCAATGGTTGCACAAAAGCCGGGTCCGCCTTGTCCATTAGTGCTGTCTTCTTGGCACCCAAAAGAGTCTTGGCATTTTCTTTTTCCTTAAAGATATTACCTTGTTTCTTGTACAGCAAGAGCAAGAAACTGGTGTGCAAACGCCCAATACGAAAGTCTGTGTGACAGCAAACACAAAGGTCACTAAGCAGTAGATCTATTTGGACCATCAGGCTTTTAAAAAAATAATTTAACCTCAAGTGGCAACCCTTTATTAGATGCACACATGATCGTTAAAAACATCCAGCCTCCTACGCCCCTTACAGCTGGCCGTATCTCTCCAAAGTCCGCCTGATGGTTCAAAAAAGGACAAATAGAAAAAACAAAAATAAACGATTATAGCCCTTTGTTTCCTGGAATTCCGGTTCAAATGTTGTGATCCAGTAAAATAAATGACACGTCTTCTTTTGGGACCACATGATGATGCAAAAGGAAAAAAAGCAATGGGCTTCTTTCTTAAATATGGTTTAAGAATATATCTGCCGACTTTAAACCATTGATGTTCCAGAACTCCTGCCGTATGCCTTTGGGTTCATCCAGAGCGCGGCAAAGAATCATCCAATTGATCCAATGGTTGCACAAAACGCCAGGGTCCTCATTGTCCATTAAGTGCCTGTCTTCTTGGCCCCAAAGAGTCTTTGGCAATTTTTTTCTTCCTTAGAGATATGCTGTTCTTGTCACAGCAAGAGCAGGAAACTGGTTGTGCAACGCCAATACGAAAAGTCGTGTGTGACCGTGACACAAAGGTCATAAGCAGTAGATATTTGGGACCATCAGGCTTTAAAAAAATAATTTAACCATCAAGTGTGGCCAAACCTTCATCGTGCACACATGATGTTAAAAACAATCCAGCCTCCTCCGTCCCCTTACAGCTGGCCGTTGTATCCTCTCCAAAGCCGCCTGATGGTTCAAAAAAAGCGACAACGAAAAACAAAAATAAACGATAGCCCTTTGTTTCCCTGGAATCAGGGTCAAATGTTGTGATCCAGTAAAAGAATAAAGACCCAGGTCTTCCATTCTGGACCGCCACGATGATTGTAAGGAAAAGCAAGGGGCTTAAATATGCTTTTTAAAGATATATCTGAATTACCTTAAACCATCTGATGTTCAGAAAACTCCTGACCGTCTGCCTTTGGGTCATCCAGAGCGCTCAACGACTAATCACGATCCAATGAGGGTTGCACAAACGCCAGGGTCCTCATTGTCCATTAAGTGATGTCTCTTGGCACCCAAGAGTTTGGCAATTTCTTCATTCCTAAGAGATAGGACCTGTTTCTGATCACAGAAGAGCAAGAACTGGTGTGCAAGTCAAATCGAAAAGTCTCTGTGACCGCGACACAAATGCGTCACAAGCAGTAGATATTTTGGACCATCAGGCTTTAAAAAATTAATTTTAACATCATATGTGCCAAAACCTTATACGATTGCACACTGCTGTAAAAAACATCCAGCCCCCCGTCCCCTTACAGCCTGGCCGTTATTCCTCCCAAAGGTCGCCTGATGGTCACAAAAAAAAAGGCGGACAATCGAAAAACAAAAATAAACGATTATTAGCCCATTTGTTTCCTGGCATAGGTCAAAATGTTGTGATCCAGTAAAGGAAAAAGGAAGCATCTTCCATTTCTGGATCACATTGATGATGCAAGAGAAAAAGACCAGAAATGGGCTAAATTATTGTTAATTTAAAGAATTTATCTGCGCCACCCTACCTTTAAAACAGCGGAGTTCCAGAACTCCGGACGTCTGTTTGGGTCATCCAAAGCGCTCAAGACTCATTCACGAATACAATGGTTGCACAAAACGCCAGGGTCCCTCCTTGTCCATTAGGGCCTGTCCTTCTTTGGCAACCCAAAAGTCTTGGAAATTTTCTTCTTCCTTAGAGATTGCCTGTTTCTTGCCTCACAGCAAGAGCAAGAAAACTGGTGGCAACGACAATACGAAAGTCTGTGTGGACCGCAACACAAAGGGTAATAAGCAGTTAGTATTTTGGACCACAGGGCTTTAAAAAAATAATTTCACATTCAAGTGTGCAACCTTCATAGATGGCACACATGATGTTAAAAACATCCAGCCTCATCCGTCCCCTTAAGCTGGCCGTATTCTCTCCAAGTCCGCCTGATGGTTCAAAAAAAAGCGACAATCGAAAAAAAAACAAAATCAACGATAGCCTTTGTTTCCATGGCATCAGGTAAAATGTTGTGATCCAGTTAAAGAATAAATGAACTGTCTTCCATTCTGGACACCAGTGATGATGCCAAAGGAAAAGCAATGGCTAAATATGGATTAAAGAATATATTGGCCTACTTTAAACCATCTGGGGAGTTCCAGATCTCCTGGCCGTCTGCCTTTGGGTCTCAGAGCGCTCCAAGACTCATCCCACGAATCCCATGGTTGCCACAAAACGCCAGGGTCTCCTTGTCATTAAGTGCCGTCTCTTTGGCACCCAAAGAGTCTTGGCAATTTTCTTCTTCCGTAGAGCTATGACCTGTTTCTGCTCACAGCAAGAGCAAGAAAAACGGTGTGAACGCCAATACGAAAAGTCTCTGGACCGTGACACAAAGGGTACAAGCAGGTAGAATTTGGACCATCAGGCTTTAAAAAAATTCATTTAAATGATATGTGAACCTTCATGATTGCACAATGATGTTAAAAACTTCCAGCCTCCTCCGTCCCCACAGCTGGACGATCCTCTCCAAGTCGCCCTGTGGTTCAAAAAGTGACAATCCGAAAAACAAAAATAAACGAAGCCCTTGTTCCCTGGCATCAGGTCAAATGTTGTGATCAGGTTAAGAATAAATGGACCACAGTCTTCCATTTCTGGACCACATTGATGATGCAAAGGAAAAGCAAAAAATGGCTTAAATATGGTTAAAGGAATATATCTGCCTACCTGTAAAACCATCTGATGTTCCAGAGAACTCCTGACCGTCTGCCTGGGTCATCCAGAGCGCTCAAAGAAATCATCCCACGATCCAATGTTGCACCAAAACGACAGGAGGTCCTCCTTGTCCATTCAGTGCCTGTCTTCTTTGCACCCCAAGAGTCTCTGGGCAATTTCTTTCCTTAGAGATATGACATGTTTTCTGCCTCACACAAGAGAAGAAACTGGGTGAAACGGCCAATACGAAAGTCTGTGTGACCGCAACCACAAGGTCACAAGCAGTAGAATTTTGGACAATCAGGCTTTAAAAAATTAATTAACATCTATGTGCAACCTATAGATGCACACATGCTGTTAAAACATCCCAGCCTCCTCGTCCCCTTACAGCTGGCCGTATCCTCTCCAAAGTCCGGCTGATGGTTCAAAAAAAGCGACAATCGAAAACCAAAAATAAACGATACCTTGTGTCCCTGGACAGGGGAAAGTTGTGATCCAGAAAGAAATAATGACACATGTCTTCCTTTTCTTCGGACCACATTCCTGATGCAACGGCAAAGCAATGGCATAAATATGGTTTAAAGAATATATGGCCTCCTTTAAAGCATCTATGTCCAGAAGTCCTGACGTCTCTGCCTTTGGGTATCCAAAGCGCTCAAAGACATCCATGATCCAATGGTTGCACCAAAACCCCAGGGTCCTCATTGTCCCGTAAGTGCCGGTCTTCTTTGGCACCCAAGAGTTTGGCATTTTCTCTTCCTTAGAGAATGGACCTGTTTCTTGCTCACAGCAAGAGCAAGGAACGGGTGTGCAACGCAATACGAAAAGTCTCTGTGACCCTTGACCACAAAGGGTCACAAAGCAGTAGATATTGTGGACCATCAGGCTTTAAAAAATTTAATTTAACATATAGTGCAACCTCTATTAGATTGCACCCATGATGTTTTAAAAACATCCAGCCTCCTCCGTCCCTTACAGCTGGCCGTATCCTCTCCAAAGTCCGCTGATTGTTCCAAAAAAGCACAATCGAAAAACAAAAAAATAATAACGATAGCCCTTTGTTCTGGAATAGGTCAAATGTGGTGATTCCGTAAAGAATAAATGACAAGTCTCCTTTTGGACCACATTGATGATGCAAAGAAAAGCAATGCGGTTAAATATGGTTTTTTAAAGAATATATCTGCCACCTTTTTAAACCATCTGATGTGCCAGAAACTCCTGACCTGTCTGCCTTTGTCATCCAGAGCCCAAAGACTCACCACGATCCATGGGTAACCAAAACGCACAGGGTTCTCCTTGTCATTAAGTGCATGTCTTCTTTGGCACCCAAAGAGTCTTGGGAATGTTCTTCCTTAGAGATATGACCTTTTCTTGCTACAGCAAGAGCCGGAAACTGGTGTGCACGCCCAATACGAAAGTCTGTGTGGACCGTGCCACAAAGGGTACTAAGCAGTAGATATTTTGGACCATCAGGCTTTAAAAAAATATGTAACATCAAGTGTGCAACCTTCATAGTTTGCACACATGATGTTAAAAAACATCCAGCCTCTCCGTCCCTTACAGCTGGGCCGTTTTATCCTTCCAAAGTCCGCCTGATGGTTCAAAAAAAGCGACAATCGTAAAAACAACAAAATACAACGATAGCCCTTTGTTTCCTGCATAGGTCCAAATGTTGCTGATCCAGTAAAGAATAAATGGACGGGTCTTCATTTCTGGATCACCTTGATGATGCAAGAGAAAAAAGCCAATGGCATAAATATGGTTTAAAGAATATCTGACATACCTTTCACCATCTGATGTTCCAGAACTCGTTGGACCGTCTGCATTGGGTCATCAAGAGCGTAAAGACTATCCCACGATCCAATGGTTGCACAAAACGCCAGGGTCTCCTTGGCCAATTAAGTGCCTGTCTTATTTGGCACCCACAGAGGTCTGCAATGTTCTTCCTTCCTTAGAGCGATGACCTGTTTCTTGCTACAGCAGAGCAAGAAACTGGTTGCCAACGCCAATACGAATCTGTGTGACCGCACACAAAGGGGCAATAAGCAGTAGATATTTTGGACCATCAGGCTTTAAAAAATTTATTACATCATTGTGCAACTTTATAGATTGCACACATTGGGGGTCATTTACTAAGGGCCCGAATCGCGTTTTCCGACGTGTTACCCGAATATTTCCGATTGCGCCGATTGTACTGAATTTGCCCCGGGATTGTGTCAGCACAGCGATCGGATTGTGGGCGCATCGCGCCGGCATGCGCGCACGGAAAATCGGGGGGCGTTGGGACGAAAACGAAAACCGAAGTATTCGGAAAAACCGCCGCATTAAAAACCGAAAACAGGTCGTTGGTGACCGCTTACTTCCCTGGTCGGAGGTGGTGGCATTCCGGCGCGAGGAGATGATTTTCAGGCAGCAGCGCCACTGGTGACGGCGGAGGAACTGCCTATGGAATCCCGGCCGGACACGAATCCCAGAGCAGAGAAGCGACGCTGGATCGCAATGGGCCGGGTAAGTAAATTTGCCCCATTGTGTTAAAAACATTCGCCTCCTCCGTCCCTTACAGTACTGGCCGTATCCTCTCCAAAGTCCGCATGATGGATCAAAAAAAGCGACAACGAAACAAAAATAAAGATTAGCCTTTGTTCCATGGAATCAGGTCAAATGTTGTGATCCAAGTTAAGAATAAATGACGCGTCTTCCATTTCGGATCACATTGATGAGTGGCAAAAGAAAAAGCAAATGGGCATAAATATTGTTTAACGAATTTATCTGCCTACCTTTAAAACATCTGATGTCAGAAACTCCTGACCGCGTGCTTTGGTCATCCAGAGCGATCAAGACTCAATCCAATGATCCCAATGGTTGCACAAACGCCAGGGTCCCCGTGTCCATTAAGTGCCTGTCTTCTTTGGACACACCCAAAGAGTCGTGGCAAATTTTCGTCTCATTAGAGATATGACCTGTTTCGTGCTCACAGCAAGAGAAAGAAATGGTGTGTGCAAGCAATACGAAAAGTCTCTGTGACCTTGACACAAAGGGTCACAAGCAGTAGATATTTTGGACAATCAGGCTTTTAAAAAATTAATTTAACACATATGTGAACCTTTAAGATGCCACACATGATGGTTAAAACATCCAGCCCATCATCCGTTCCCCTTACAGATGGCCGTTATCCTCTCCAAGTCCGCCTGCGATTGTTCAAAACAGCGACAATCGCCACCCCCCCCCAAAAATTTAAACGATAGCCCTTGGTTTCCCTGGCATCCAGTCAAATGTGTGATCCAGTAAAGAAATAAATGACACTGGTCTTACAATGCTTGACCACATTGATATGCAAAGGGAAAAGCAAGGGGCGTAAATATGGTTTAAAGAACTATAGCTGCCTACCTTTAAACCATCTTGATGTTCCAGATCTATGACCGTCTGCTTGGGTCATCCAGACGCGCTCAAAGATCATCCACGATCCAATGGTTGAACAAAAAACCCAGGGTCTCCTTTGTCCATTAAGGGCCTGTCTTCTGTGGCACCCAAAGAGTCTTGGCAATTTTCTTCTTCCTAGAGATAGGACCTGTTTATGCTCACAGAAAGAGCAAGAAAGGGTGTTGCAAAGCCAATACGAAAGTCTGTGTGACCGGACAAAAAGGTCACTACAGCAGTAGTATTTTGGACCATCAGGCTTTAAAAAATAATTAACATCAAGGTGCAACCTCTAGTTGCCACAAATGATGTTCAAAACATCCGGCCTCCTCCGTCCCCTTACAGCTGGCAGGATCCTCTCCAAGTTCGCCTGATGGTTCAAAAAAAAAGCGACAATCGAACAACAAAACTCCACGATCAGCCCTTGTTTCCCTGGCATCAGGTCAAAACTGTGATCCAGTAAAGAATAAAATGACAATGTCTTCCATTTCTGGACCACATTGATGATGCAAGGAAAAGCAATGGCTTCTTAAATGGTTTTAAAGAATTATATCTGCCCTACCTTAACCATCTGATGTTCCAGAACTCCTGACCGTCTGATTTTGGGTATCCCGGAGCGCTAAGACTCATCCCACGATCAATGGTTGCAAACACGCCAGGGTCCTCCTATGTCTATTAAGTGCCGGTCTTCTTTGGCACCCAAAGAGCTTGGCAAATTTTCTTCTCCTTAGAGATAGGACCGGTTTCTGCTCACAGCAAGAGCAAGAAAACGGGTGGTGCAGCCAATACGAAAAGTCTCTGTGACCGTGACACAAAGGGTCACAAAGCAGTAGATATTTGGACCAATTCAGGCTTAAAAAAATTAATTAACATTCAATGTGCAACCTTTCATAGATTGCACAATGATGGTAAAAACATCCAGCCTCTCCATCCCCTTACAGCTGGCCGTATCCTCTCCAAAAAGGTCGCCGATGGTTCAAAAAAAAGCGACAATCGAAAAAACAAAAATAACGATAGCCCTTTTTCCCTGGCATCAGGTCAAATGTGTGATCCAGTAAGAATAAATGACGCGTCTTCCATTTCTGGACACATTGATGCTGCAAGAGAAAAAAGCAATGGGCATTTAAATATGGTTTAAAAGAATTATCTGCATACCTGTAAACCATCTGATGTTCAGAACTCTGACCGTTGCCTTGGGTCATCAAGGCGCGTCAAAGACTTCATCCCACGTCCAATGGTTGCCCACAAAAACCCAGGGTCCCTCCTTGTCCATAAGTGATGTCTTCTTTGGCCACCCAAAGAGTCTGGCAATTTCTTCTTCCTTAGAGATATGAACCTGTTCTTGCTCACAGCAAGAGCAAGAAGGGGTGCAACGCCAATACGAAAGTCTGTGTGACCGCACACAAAGGTCACAAGCAGTAGATATTTGGACCATTCAGCTTTAACAAAAATTAATTTAACATCATATGTGCAACCTTTATAGATTGCAAACATGTGTTAAAACATTCAGCCTCCTCCGTCCCTTACCAGCTGGCCGTTATCCTCTCCAAAGTCCGCCTGATGGATCAAAAAAAAAGCGACAATCGAAACCAAAAATAACGATAGCCCTTGTTTCCCTGGCATTCAGGTCAAATGTTGTGATCCAGTTAGAATAACTGACGCGTCTCATTCTGGATCACATTGATGATGCAAAAGAAAAAAAAGCATGGGCATAAATTGTTTAAAGATTTATCTGCCTACCTTTAAACCATCTGATGTTCCAGAAACTCCTGACGTCTGCCTTGGGGTCATCAGGGAGCGCTCAAAGACTATTCCCCCATGCCAATGGTTGCACAAAACGGCAGGGTCCTCCTTGTCCATTAAGAGAGGCCTGTCTTCTTTGGCCACCCAAAGAGGTCTTGGCATTTTCTCTTCATTAGAGATATGACTGTTTCTGCTCACGCAAGAGCAAGAAACTGGTGTTGCACGGCCCAAACGAAAGTCTTGTGGACCGCAACACAAAGGGTTTCACAAGCAGTAGATATTTTGGAACATCAGGCTTTAAAAAAATATTTAACATCAAGGTGCAACATTCATAGATTTCACCACATGATGTTTTTGTTAAAAACATCCGCCTCCTCCGTCCCTTACAGCTGGCTGTATACTCTCCAAAGTCGCCTGATGAGTTAAAAAAAGCGACATCGAAAAAACACAAAATAAACGATAGCCTTTGTTTCCATGGCATAAGGTCAAATGTGTGATCAGTAAGAAAAATGAAACATGTCTCCATTTCGGGGAAAAACCCCCCCCACATGATGATGCAAAGGAAAAGAAAGGGCTTAATATGGATTTATTAAAGAATATATATGCCTACCTTTAACCATTCTGATTTTCCAGATCTCCTGGCAGTCTGCCTTTGGGGTCATCCAGAGCGCTCAACGCTCATCCCACGATCCAATGGTTGCCACAAAACGCCAGGTCCTCCGGGTCCATTAAGTGTCTGTCTTCTGTGGCACCAAAGAGTTTGCAATTTCTTCTTACTTAGAGATATGACCTGTGTCTTGCTCACAGCAAAAGCAAAGAACTGGTGTGCAACGGCCAATACGCAAAAAGTCTCTGTGACCGTGACACAAAGGGTCCACAAGCAGTAGATATTTGGACCAAAAGGCTTAAAAAACTAATTTAACATCATATGTGCAACCTTTTATAGATTGCACACATGGATTAAAAAATCCAGCCTTCCTCCGTCCCATTACAGCTGGCCGTAATCCTCTCCAAGTCCGCCTGATGGATCAAAAAAAAGCGACAATCGAAAAACAAAAATAAACGGATAACCTTTGTTTCCCTGGCACAGGTCCAATGTTGGATCCAGGAAAGAAAAAATGACGAGGTCTTCCATTTTTTCTGGATCACATTGATGATGCAAGAGAAAAAAGCAAATGGCATAACTATTGTTAATTAAAGAATTTATTGCCCTACCTTTTAAACCATCTGATGTTCCAGAACTACTGACCGTCGGCCTTGGGTCATACAGAGCGTCAAAAATCATCCACGATCAATGTTGCACAAACGCCAGGTTCCTCCTTGTCCATCAGTGGCTTTTCTTTGGCCCCAAAGCGTTCTGGCAATTTCTCTTCTTAGAGAATATGACCTGTTTCTGCCTCACAGCAAGAGCAGCAAGCAATGGTGTGCAACGCCAATACGAAAAGTCGTGTGAGGGTGGGGGGGGGGGGGGGGGGGGGGGGGTTCCGGGGTTTTTTTTTTTTTTTTTTTTTTTTTTTTTTTTTTTTGGGGGGGGGGGGGGGGGGGGGTCCGCAACCAAAGGGTCATAAGCAGGAGATATTTGGACCAGCGGCTTTAAAAAAAGATTTAACATCAAGTGTGACAACCTTCATAGATTTCACACATGATTGTTAAAAACATCAGCCTCCTCCGTCCCCTTACAGCTGGCGTATCCTCTCAAAGTCGCGGATGGGTTCAAAAAAAAAGCGAACAATCGAAAACAAAAAAATAAACGATAAGCCTTTGTCCCTGGCAATCGGTCAAATGTGTGATGCCAGTAAAGAATAAATGACATGTCTTCCATTTCTGACCACATTGATGATGCAAAGGAAAAGCAATGGGCTTCTTAAATATGGATTAAAGAATATATCTGCCTACCTTTAAACCATCTGATGTTCCAGGATCTCCTGGCCGGTCTTGCCTTGGGTCATCAGAGCGCTCAAAGACTCATCCCACGATCCAATGGTGCACAAACGCCAGGGTACTCCTTGTCCATTAAGGTCTGTCTTCTTTTGGCACCAAAGAGTCTGCAAGGTGTGGTGGTGTTTCTCTGTAGAGATATGACTGTTCTTGCTCACAGCAAAAGCAAGAAACTGGTGTGCAACGCCCAATCCGAAAAGTCTCTGGACCGTTGACCACAAAGGGTCACAAGCAGTAGTATTTTGGCCCACAAGGCTTAAAAAAATTAAGTTAACATCATATGTGCAACCTTTATAGATTCACAATGATGTTTAAAAACATCAGCATCCTCCGTCCCTACAGCTGGCCGTATCCTCTCCAAAGTCCGCCTCCTGATGGATCAAAAAAAGCGACAATCGAAAAAACAAACAAATAAACGAGAACTTTGTTTCCCTGGCATCAGTCAAAGTTGTGATCCAGTAAGAAAAATGACGCGGTCTTCCATCTCGGGATCACATTGATGATGCAAGAGAAAAAAGCAATGGGAATAAATATTGTTTAAAGAATTTATCGCCTACCTTCTTTAAACCATCTGAGGTTCCAGCACTCCATGAACGTCTGCCTGGGTCATCCAGAGCGCTCAAAAATCATCCACGATCCAATGGGTGCACAAAACGCCAGGTTCCCCTTGTCCATTAAGTGCCTGTCTTCTTGGCACCCAAAAGAGTCTTGGCAATTTTCTTCTTCCTTAGAGAATGACCTGTTTCGTGCTCACAGCAAGAGCAAGAATGGTGTTGCAACGGCCAATACGAAAAAGTTGGTGACCTTGACACAAAGGGTCACAAGCAGTAATAATTTTGGACCATTCAGGCTTTAAAAAAATTCATTAACATCATATGTGCAACCTTTATAGATTGCACCACATGATGTTAAAAACATCCAGCCCTCCGTCCCCTTACAGCTGGCCGTTATCCTTCCAAGTCCCGCCTGATGGTTCAAAAAAAGCGACCAATCGAAAACAAAAATACACGATTGCCCTTTGTTTCCCTGGCATCAGGTCAAATGTGTGATCCAGTGTTAAAGAATATAAATGTGACGCGTTTCCATTTCTGGATCACATTGATGAGCAAGAGAAAAAGAGAAATGGGCATAAAGATTGTTAAAAGAATTTATCTGCCTACCTTTAACACCAGCTGATGTCCAGAATCATGACGTATGCTTTTGAGGTCATCCAAGCGCTCAAAGACTCATTCCACGATCCATCTTCCAATATGGTTGCACAACACGCCAGGGTCTCCTTTGTCCATTGAAGTGCCTGTCTTCTTTGGCACACCAAAGAGTCTTGGCAATTTCTTCTTCCTTAGAGATTGACCTGTTTCTTGCTCACAGCAAGAGCAAGAAACTGGTGTTGCAACGCAATACGAAAGTCTGTGTGACCGCCAACACACAAAGGGTCATAAGCAGTTAGATATTTTGGACCATCAGGCTTTAAAAAAGTAATTTAACTCACGTGGTGAAACTTCATAGATTGCACACATGATGGTTAAAACCATCCAGCCTCCTCCGTCCCCCTTACAGCTGGGCCGTTATCCTCTCCAAAGTCCGCCTGAGGTTCAAAAAAAAGCGACAATCGGAAAACAAAATAACGATAGGCCCTTTGTTTCCCTGGCATCAGGTCAAATGTTGTGACCAGTAACGATAAAATGAACATGTCTTCCTTCTCTGGACCACATTCATGATGCAAAGGAAAGCAAGGGCATAAATAATGGTTTAAAGAATATATCTGCTACTTTAAATGATCTGATGTTCCAGATCTTCCGAAAGTCTGCCTTGGGGTTCAGCCAGAGCGCTCAAAGACTCATCCACAATCCCAATGTTGCACAAAAACGCGGGTCTCCTGGCCATAAGGGCCGTCTTCGTTGGCACCCCAAAGAGTCTGGCAATTTTCTTCTTTCCTTAGAGATATGAACTGTTTCTTGCTCACAGCAAGAGCAAGAAACTGGTGTGCAACGCAATACGAAAAAGTTGTGTGACGCGACACCAAAGGTCACTAAGCAGTAGATATTTTGACCATCAGGTTAAAAAATTAATTTAAATCATATGTGCAAACTTTATAGATGCACACATGTGTTAAAAATCAAGGCCTCTCCGTCCCCTTACAGCTGGCCGTATCCTCTCCAAAGTCCGCTGAAGGTTCAAAACGCGACAATGAAAAAAACAAAAATAAATGATAGCCCTTGTTTCCCTGGCATCAGGCAAAGTTGTGATCCAGTAAAGAATAAATGAGCGTCTTCCATTTCTGGATCACATTGATGATGCAAGAGAAAAAAAGCAATGGGCATAAATATTGTTTAAAGAATTTATCTGGCTCCCGTTAAACCATATGACTGTTCCAGAAACTCCTGGACCGTCTGCCTTTGGGTCACCAGAGCGCTCAAAGACTACATACCTGACCAAGGTTGCACAAAACGAGGTCCTCCTTGTCCATAAGGTCCTGTCTTCTTTGGCACCAAAAGAGTTTGGCAATTTTCTTCTTCCTTAGAGATATGAACTGTTCGTGACTCACGCAAGAGCAAGAAAAATGGGTGTGCAACGCCAATACAAGTTGTGTGACGCACACAAAGGGTCATAAGCAGTAGATATTTAGGACCACAGGCTTAAAAAAAATAATTTAACATCAAGTGTGCCTCCTTCATAGATTGCCACCATTGATGTTAAAAAAAACATCCAGCCTCCTCCCGTCCCCTACAGCTGGCAGTATCCTCTCCAAAGTCCGCATGATTGCGTTTCAAAAAAAGCGACAATCGAAAAACAAAAATAAACGATAGCCTTTGTTTCCCTGGCATAGTGTCAAATGTTGTGATCCAGTAAAGAATAAATGACACATGTCTTCCATTTCTGGACCACCTTGATGATGCAAAGAAAAAGCAATGGCATAATATGGTTGAACGAATATATCTGCATTCCTTTAAACCATCTGATGGACCAGACTCCTGACCGTTCTGCATTTGGGTAATTCCAGAGCGATCAAAGAAAGACTCATCCCACGGATCCAATGGTTGCACAAAAAACGCCAGGGCCTCCTTGTCAATTTCAGTGGCCTGCTTCTTGGCACCCCAAAGAGTTTGGCAATTTTCTTCTTCCTTAGAGATATGACCTGTTTCGTGGCCACAGCAGAGCAAGAAACTGGTGTTGCAACGCCAATACGAAAAGTCTTGGACCGTGACACAAAGGGTCACAAGCAGTGATATTTTGGACATCAGGATTTAAAAAAAGTAATTTAAACATGATATGTGACTTCATAGATGCACACATGATGTTAAAAACATCCAGCCCTCCGTCCCTTACAGCTGGCAGTATCCTCCCAAAGTCCGCCTGATGGTTCAAAAAAGTGCAATCGAAAAACAAAAATAAAACGATTAGCCCTGTGTTGTCCCTGGCATCAGGTCAAATGTTGTGATCCAGTAAAGAATAAATGACACATGTCTCCATTTCTGGACCACATTGATGATGACAAAGGAAAAGCAAATGGCTCTTAAATATGGTTTAAAGAAATATCTGCCTACCTTTAACGATTATTGTTGTTCCAGAACTCATGACCGTCGCCTTTGAGGTCTCAAGAGCGCTCAACTACTCATCCCACGATCCATGGTTGCAACAAAACGCCAGGGTCCTACTTGTCCATTAAGGCCTGTATTATTTGGCACCCCAAAGAGTTTGGCCAATTTTTTCTTCCTTAGAGATAATGACCTGTTTCTTGCCTCACAGCTAAGAGCAGAAAACTGGTGTGCAACCCAATAGAAAGTCTGTGTGAACGCGGACACAAAGGGGGATCACAAGCAGTAGATATTTTGGAACCATCAGGCTTTAAAAAATTAATTTTAACATCATATGTGCAAAACTTTATAGATTGACAACATGATGTAAAAACATCCGCCTCTTCCGTCCCTTCAGCTGGCCGTACCTCCCAAAGTCCGCCGAGGTTCAAAAAGCGAAAATCGAAAAAAAGGAAAATAAACGATAGCCCGTTGTTTCCCTGGCATCAGCGTCAAATGTTGTGATCCAGTAATAAAGAATAATGACACATGTCTCCATTTCGGACCACAATGATGATGCACAAATGAAAAAAAGGCAAGGGCATAATAAATATGGGTTTAAAGAATAGACTCTGCCTACCTTTAAACCAATACTATGTTCCAGATATCCTGACCGTCTGCCGTTGGGTAATCCAGAGCGCTCAAGACATCCCATGATCCAATGTTGCACAAAAACGCCAGGGTCCTCCTTGTCCATTAAGTGCCTGTATCTTTTGGCACCCAAAAAGAGTCTTGGCAATTCTTCTTCCTTAGAGATTATGACCTGTTCTTGCTCACAGCAGAGCAGAAACTGGTGTTTGTGCAAACGCCAACGAAAAAGTCTGTGTGACCGCCAACAACAAAGAGAGGTCACTAAGCTAGAGATATTTTGGACCATAGAGCTTTAAAAAATAATTAACATGATATGTGTCAACCTTTATGATTGCACACCATGAGATGTAAAAAACAACTCAGCCTCCCTACCGCCCCTACAGCTGGACCGTATCCTTCCCAAAGTCCGACTGGGTGTCAAAAAGTGACCATCGAAAAACAAAAATAAACGATTGAGCCCTTTGTTTCCTCCCTGCCTGCAGAGGTCAAATGTTGTGTCCAGAAAGAATATAAATGCACATGTCTTCCATTTCTGGAGACACATTGATGAGTCAAAGGAAAAGCAAAATGGCTTCTTATATGGTTTAAGAATATATCTGCCTACCTTTAACGATCTGATGTTCCAGAACTCCACTGGACCGTCTTGCCTTTGGGTTCATCAAGGGCGCTCAAAGCCTAGCCCACGATCCAATGGTTGCACAAACGCAGGGTCTCCTGTCCATTAAGTGCCTGTCTTCTTGGCACCCAAAGAGGCTTGGGCATTTTCTTTCTTCTAGAGATTATGACCTGTTTCTTGCTCAAGCAAGAGCAGAACTGGTGTGCAACGCCAATCGAAAGTCTGTGTGACCCGAGCACCCAAAGGTCCACAAAGTAGTATTTTGGACGCAATCAGGCTTTAAAAAATAATTTAACCAATGTGCACCTTTTAATAGATTCACACATGATGTTTAACAAAATCCAGACCTCGCCCTCCGTCCCCTACTCCTGGCCGTATTCCTCTCCCAAGTCCGCTGAATGTTCAAAAAAAGCGAACATCGAAAAAACAATAAACGATAGCCTTTGTTTCCCTGGCACCCGGTCAAAGTGTTTTGATCCAGTAAAGGAATAAATGAGCGTCTTCCATTCTGGATCATAATGATGATGCAAGACGAAAAAAGCCAAGTGGCCTACAATATTGTTAACGTATTTATCTGCTACGCTTTTAAACCATGATGTTCCGAACTCCCTGACCGTTGCCTTTGGGGTCATCCAGAGCGTCAAAAGACTCATCCCATGATCCAATGGTGCACAAAACGCCAGGGTCCTCCTTGTCCTTAAGTGCCTGTCTGCTTTGCCCCAAGAGTCTTGAATTTTCCTTCTCTCCTTAGAGATATGACCTGTTTCTTGACTCACAGCAAGAGCAAGAAACGCTGCACCTATGCTCTTTTTTTTTTTTATTTTTTTTCTTTTTTCCGCTGCAACGCCAATACGAAGTCTGTGTGACCGCAACACAAAGGGGCCTAAGGCGTAGATATTTTGGACCATCAGGCTTTAAAATAATTTAAACATCAAGTGTGCAAACCTTCTAGATGCACACATGATGTTAAAAACATTCCACCTCTTCGTCCCCCTTACAGCTGGCCGTTCCATCCTCTCCAAAGTCCCCTGATGGTTCAAAAAAAGCGACAACGAAAACGAAAATAAAGATAGCCCTTGTGTTTTCCCTGGCATCAGGTCCAACTGTTGTGATCCATAAGAATACAATGACACACATGTCTTCCCATTTTCTGGGACCACAATCGATGATGCAAGAAAGCAATGGGCCATCAAATATGCGTTTAACAGAATATATCGTGCCTCCTTTAAAACCATCTGATGTTCCATAGATCCGACCGTCGCCTTTGGAGCTCCATAGCGCTCAAAGACTCATTCCCCACATCCATGGTTGCACCAAAGCTCCAGGGTCCTCTTGCCATTAAGTGCCTGGCTTTTGGGCACCAAAGGTTTGGCAATTTTTCTTCTTCTTAAAGATGACCTGTCTTTCTTGCTCACAGAAGAGCAAAAACTGGTGTCAACGTCAATACGAAAATGTTTTTCTCTGTGACCGCGACACAAGGTCCACAAAGAGTATATATTTTGGACCACTCAGGCTTTAAAAAATTAAGTTACATCATATGTGCAACCTTATAGATTGCACCAACATGATGTTAAAACATCCAGCCTCCTCATCCCCTTACAGCGGCCGTATCCTCTCCAAAGTTCGCACTGATGGATTAAAAAAAAAGCGACAATCGAAAAACGGAAAAAATAACGAGAGCCCTTTTTCACTCCCTGGCATTAGGTCAATGTTTTTGGTGGGAATCCGTAAGAATAAATGACGTCGTCTTCATTTCTGGATTTCATTTAGATGTGCAGGAAAAAAGCAAGGGCATAAATAGTTAGTTTAAGTATTATCTGCCTACCTTAAAGCATATCTGATGTTCCAACTCCTGACCGTCTGCCTTTGGTCATCCAAGAGACTCAAAGACTCATCCCATGACCAATGGTTGCAGCAAAACGCCGTGTCCTCCTGTCATTAATGCCTGTCTTGCTGCACACCAAAGGTCTTGGCAATTTTCTTCTTCCTTAGAGATATGCCTGTTTCTTGCTCACAGCAAGAGCAAGAAAACTGGTGTGCAACGCCAATACGAAAGTCTGTGTGACCGCCAACACAAGGGTCCTAAGCAGTAGATATTTTTGACCATCGCACATAAAAATAATTTAACATCCAAGTTGTGCAACCGTTCATAGATTGGCCACATAATGTTTTAAAACATACAGCCTCCGTCCCCCTTACACTGCCGTATCCTCTCCCATAAGTCCGACCTGATGGTTCAAAAAAGCGACAATCGAAAAAAACAAACTTAAAGGATAGCCCTTTGTTTCCTGGCATCAGGTCAAATGTTGGATGCCGTAAGAATAATGACAGCTCCTTTCCTTCTCTGACCCATTCTGATGCAAAGGAAACGCAATGGGCATAAATACTGGTTTTAAAGATATATCGTGCCTACCTTAATGATCTGTGCCAGAATCTCATACCGTTCTTGCCTTTAGGCTCTCCAGAGGCGCTCAAAGACTCATCCCACAATCCAATGGTTTGCACAAACGCCAGGTCCCTCTTGTCATAAGTGCCTGTCTTCTTTGGCACCCAGAGTCTTGGCATTTTTCTTCCTTAGTAAGATATGACACTGTTTCTGCTCACAGCAGAGAAGAAACTGGTGTGCAACGCCAGATCGAAAGTCTGTGGTGACCGCAAACAAAGGGCACTAAGGGGCAAGTAGTATTTGGACCATCAGGCTTTAAAAAATAATTTAACATGATATTTGCCTCGCTTCATAGATGCCACATGTGTTAAAAAACATCCAGCTCCTCGTCCCCTTACAGCTGGCAGCGAATCCCTCTTCCAGAAGTCCGCCTGCTGGTTCAAAAAAAGCGACAATCGAAAAAACAAATAAACCGTAGCCTTTGTTCCCTGGCATCATGTCAAAGTTGTGATCCATTAACAACTAATGCGAAAGCGTCTTCCATTCTGGATCACATTGATATGCAAGAGACAAAAAGCAATGGGCATTCAAATATTTTTAAAGAATTGATCTGCTCCTACCTTTAAACCATCTGATGTTCCAGAACTCCTGACCGTCTGCCTTGGAGGTCATCCAAGCGCTCAAAGATCTCCCATGATCAATGTTGACACAAAAACGCCAGGTTCCCTTGTCCATTAAGCCTGTCTTCCCTGGCCTCCAAAGAGTCTTGGCAATTTTCTTCTCCTTAGAGATTATGACCGTTTCTTGCCTTCACAGCAAGAGCAAGAAACTGGTGTGCAAACGCCAATCGACAAGTCTGTGTGACCGCAACACAATGGGTCACTAGGCACGTAGATTATTTTGGGACCCATCATGCTTTTAAAAAATTAATTTAAACCAATATGTGCAACCCTTTATAGGATTGCACACATGATGTTAAAAACATTCAGCCTCCTCCGTCCCGCTTTACAGTGGCCGTTCCTCCTCCAAGGTCCGCCTATGTTCAAAAAAAGGAACAATCGACAACCAAAAAATAAACGATAGCCTTTGTTTCTCCTGGACTCAGGTCAAATTTGTCATCCAGTAAAGAATAAATGCAGTCTTCCAGTTCTGTGATCACAATGATGATGCAGACTGAAAAAAGCATGCCTAAATATTGTGTAAAGAAATTTATCTGGCCTAACTTTACCATCTGATGTTCCAGAACTCCTGACCTCTGCCTGGTCACAAAGCGCTCAAAGAATAATCCCATGATCCAATGGTTTGCCACAAAAACGCAGGGTCCTCCTTTCCATAATCGTGCTCTGTCTCTTGGCACCCAAAGAGTCTGCAATTTGTCTTATCTCTCTTAGAGATAGACCTGTTTCTTGCTCCAGCAGAGCAGAAAGTTGTGCACGCAAACGACAAGCGTCTGTGTGACCGCAACAGCCAAAGAGGTCACTAGCAGGTAGACTATTTGGACCATCAGGCTTTCAAACAAATAATTTAACATCAAGGTGCAACCTTCATATATTGACCACATGATGTATAAAAGCATCAGCCCTCCTCCGTCCCCTTAAGTAGCCGTTATCCTCTCCAAGTCCGCCTGATGGTTCACAAAAGCGACAATCGAAAACCAAAATAAACGGATAGCCCTGTGGTTTCCTGGCATCAGGTCAAATGTGTGATCCGAAGAAGTAACAGAAGTAAATGACATGTCTGTCCATTCTGGACCACATTGATGATGCCAAGGAAAAAGCATTGGCTTAACATATGGTTTAAAGAATATATCTACCTACCTTTAAACCATCTGAGTCCAGAACTCTGACCATCTGCCTTGGGGTCATCCAGTCAACGCGCTCAAGACCATCTCATGATCCAATGGTTGCACAAAACGCCAGGGGTCTTCCTTGTCCATTAGTGCCTGTCTTTTTGGCACCAAGAGTCTTGGCAATTTTCTTCGTTCCTTAGAGATGTGACCTGTTTCTTGCTCCAGCAAGAGCAGAACTGGTGGTGCAACGCCAATACGAAGTCTGTGTGACCGAACAAAGGGTCACTAGCAGTAGATATTTTGGACCATAGGCTTCCAAAAACTCAATTTAACACAATGTGCAACCTTCATAGATTGCACACATGATGTTCAAACACATCCAGCCTCCTCCGTCCCCTTACAGCTGACCGTATCCTCTCCATAGTCCGCTGATGCGTTACAAAAAAGCGACAATCGAAAAAAAAAACTAAACGATAGCCCCTTTTGTTCCCTGGCATCAGGTCAAAGTTGTGATCCAGTAAAGAATACCAGAACATGTCTTCCATTCGGACCACATTGATGATGCAAGGGACAAAGCTATGCGGCTCTCTCAAAACATGGGAGTAAAGAATATATTGCTCCTTTAAACCAACTGATGTTCCAGACTCCTACCGTCTGACTTTGGGTCATCCAGAGCGCTTCAAGGACTCCTCCATGATCCAATGTTGCACAAAAATGCCAGGTCCCTCTTGTCCATTTCGTGCCTGTCTTCTTTGGCACCAAAGAGTCTTGGGCAAATTTCTTCTTCCTTAGAGATCGACCTGTTTCTGCTCACAGAAAGAGCAAGAAACTGGTGTGCAAGACCAATACGAAAGTTTTCTTGACGGACTTGACACAAAGGGTCACTAAGCCGTAGAATATTTGTGACACATCAGGCTTCATTAAAAAAAATTAACATCACGTGTGCAACCTTCATAGATTACACATGATGTAAAAACATCCAGCTCCTCCGTCCCCGTTACCGCTGGCCGTATCCTCTCCAAAGTCCGTCCTGATTGTTCAAAAAAGCGACAATCGAAAAACAAAATAAACGAAGGCCCTTTGGTTCCCTGGCCTCGGTTCCAATGTTGTGATCAGTAAGAAATAAATGACACCTCGTCCTCTCATTTTGGATCACATTTGATGAGTTGCAAGAAGAAAAAGCAATGGGCCATAAATATTGTTTAAAGAATTTATCTGCCATTACGTAACCATGTGATGTTCCAGACTCCTGACCTCTGCCTTGGGTATCCACAGAGCGTCCACAGACTCATCCCACGATCCAATGGTTGCACAAAACGCCAGGGTCCTACTTGTCCTTAGTGGCCTGTCTTCTTTGGCACCAAAGAGGTCTTGCAAATTTCTTCCTTAGCGATATGACCTGTTTTCTTGCTCACGCACAGAAGAAACTGGGGTGCAACGCCAAACTAAAATTTTCTGTGACTCTCTTGACACAAAGGTGTCACTAAGCAGTAGATATTTTGGACCATCAGGCTTTAAAAAATTAATTACATCATACTGTGCAACCTTTATAGATTGCACACATGAGCTTAAAAACATCCAGCCTCCTCCGTCCCCTTCACAGCGGCCGTATCCTCCAAAGTTCGCCTGATGGTTCAAAAAAAGCGACAATCAAAAACAAAAATAAACGATAGCCCTTTGTTTACCCTGGCATCAGGTCAATGTTGTGCATCCAGTAAAGAATAAATGACACGTCTTCCATTTCTGGAACACATTGATGATGCAACAGAAAAAGCAATGGGCTAAATATGGTTTAAGAATTATATCTGCATCCCTTAAACCATCTGATGTTCCAGAACTCCTGACCGTCGCTTTGGGTCTTCAGAGCGTCAAAGACTCATCCCACCGACGTCCAATGGTTGCACAAAACGCCAGGGTCCTCCTTGTCCATTAAGATGCCTGTTCTTTGGCACCAAAAGATGTCTGGCAAATTTCTTCTTCCTTGAGGATATACCTGTTTTCTGCTCACCAGCAGATCAAGAAACTGGTGTGCAACGCCAAACAAAGTCTGTGTGACCGCGACACAAAGGGTCACTAAGAGTAGATATTTTGGACCATCAGGCTTATATTAAAAAAAAATTTAACATCAAGTGTGCAACTTCATAGAGTGGACACATATGTTAAAAACATCCATCTCCTCCTCCTTACAGCGAGGCCGTATCCTCTCCAAAGTTCGCCTGATGGTTCAAAAAAAAAGCGACATGAAAAACAAAATAAACGATAGCCTTTGTTTCCCTGGCATCCAGGTCAATGTTGTGACAGTAAAGAATAATGAACGCGTCTCATTTCTGGACCACATTGATGATGCAAAGAGAGAAAAAAGATGGGATAAATATTGTTTAAAGAATATATCTGCATACTTTAAACCATCTGAGTTCCAGAACTCCTGACCGTATGCCTTGGGTCATCCAAGAAGTGCTCAAAGACTCATCCAGATCCAATGGTGCACAAAACGCCAGGGTCCTCCTTGTCTAAGTGCCCGTCTTCTTTGGCACCACAAGAGTCTTGGCAAATTTATCTATCTTTAGAGATATGACCTGTTTCTTGCTCACAGCAAGAGCAAGAACTGGTGTGCAACGCCAATACGAAAAGTCCTCTGTGACCTGACACAACGAGTACACTAAGCAGTAGATATTTGGACCATCAGGCTTTAAAAAATATAATTTAACATCATATATGCAACTTTAATAGATTGCAAACAGATGTTAAAAAACATCCAGACCTCCTCCGTCCCCGTACAAGCTGGCCGTATCCTCTCCAAGTCCGCCTGATGGTTCAAAAAAGCACAATCGAAAAACAAAAAAATAAACGAAGCCCTTGATTTCCCTGGCATCAGGTCAAATGTTGTGGATCCAGTAAAGAATAAATGACGCGTCTCCATTTCTGATGACATTGTGATTGCAAAGGAAAAGCATTGGGCTTAAATATGGTTTAAAGAATATATCTGCCATACCTTAAACATCTGATGTTCTAGAACTCCTGACCGTCTGCCTTTGGCATCACAGAGGCTCAAAGAACTCATCCCATGATCCATGGTTGCACACAAACGCCAGGGTCCTCCTTGTCCATTAAGTGGCTTTCTTCTTTGGCACCCAAAGAGTCTTGGAAATTTTCTTTTCCTTAGAGATTGACCTGTTTCTCTGCTCACAGCATAGCAAGAAACTGGTGTGCACGCTAATAACGAAAGTCGTGTGACCGCGACACAAGGGACACTAAGCGTAGAGTAGATATTTGTGACCATTCAGGCTTTAAAAAAATATTTAACATAAATAGTGTGCAACTCCATCAGATTGCACAACATGAGTTAAAAACATCCAGCCTCATAGTCCCCTTACAGCTGGCCGTATCCTGCTCCAAATCGCCTGATGGTTCAAAAAAAGCGACAATCGAAAACAAAAAATAAACGATAACCCTTTGTTTCCCTGGCATCAGGTCAAATGTTGTGATCCAGTAAGAATAAAATGACACATGTCTTCCATTTAGGACCACATTGATGATGCAGGAAAAAGCAATGGTTTAAATATGGTTTAAAGAAATATATCTGCCTACCTTTAAACCATCTGATGTTCCAGAACTCCTGACCGTCTGCCTTTGGGTCATCAGAGCGTCAAAGACTCATCCCACGATCCATGGTGCACAAAACGCAGGGTCCTCCTTGTCCATTAGTGCCTGTCTTCTTTGGCACCCAAAGAGTCTTGGCAATTTTCCTTCCTTCCTTAGAGATATGACTGTTTCTTGCTCACAGCAAGAGCAAGAAACTGGGTGTGCACGCCAATACGAAAAGTCTCTTGTGACCTTGACCAAAAGGGTCACTAAGCAGTAGATTTTGGACCATCAGGCTTTAAAAAATTATTTAACATCATATATGCAACCTTCATAGATTGCACACATGTTTAAAAAATCCACCTCCTCCTCCCACTCCAGCTGTCCTATCCTCTCCAAAGTACGCCTGTGTTCAAAAAAGCGACAATCGCAAACAAAAATAAACGATAGCCCTTTGTTTCCTGGCATCAGGTCAAATGTTGTGATCCAGTAAAGAATAAATGACGCGTATTCCATTTCTGGACCACATTGAGATGCAAGAGAAAAAAGCAATGGGATTAAATATTGTTTAAAGAATTTATCTGCCTACCTTTAAACCATCTGAGTTCCAGAACTCCTGACCTCGTCCTTTGGTCATCCAGAGCGCTCAAGACTAATACCATATCCAATGGTTGCACAGAAACGCCAGGGTCCTCCTTGTCATTAAGTGCCTTGTCTTCTGGCACCCAAAGAGTCTTGGCAATTTCTTCTTCCTTAGGATATGACCTGTGTTCTTGCTCACAGCAAGAGCAAGAAATGGTGTGCAACGCCAATACGAAGTCAGTGTGACCAGCGACTCAAAGGGTCACTAAGCAGTAGATATTTTGGACACTCAGGCTTTTAAAAAATAATTTAACATCATGTCGCAACCTTCATAGATTGCACACATGATGTTTAAAAACACCTCCAGCCTCCTCCATCCCTTACAGCTGTCCGTATCCTCTCCAAAGTCCGCCGAATGGTTCAAAAAAAAGCGACAATCGAAAACAAAAATAAACGATAGCCCTTTGTTTCCTGGCATCAGGTCAAATGTTGTGATCCATAAAGAATAAATGACGGTCTTCCATTTCTGGACACATTGAGGATGGCAAGAGAAGAAAGCAATGGGCATAATATTGTTAAAAGAATATCTGCCTACCTTTTTAAACCATCTGATGTTCCAGAACTCCTGACCGTCTGCTTGGGTCATCCAGATGCCAAAAGACTCATCCCATGATCCAATGGTTGCACAAAACGCCCAGGGTCCTCCTTGTCCATTAAGTGCCTGTCTTCTTTGGCACCCAAGAGTCTTGGCAATTTTCTCTTCCTTAGAGATAGACCTGTTTGCTCACAGCAAGAGCAAGAAACTGGTGGCAACTCCAATACGAAAGTCAGTGTGACCGCGACTCAAAGGGTCACTAAGCAGTAGATAATTTGGACATCAGGCTTTAAAAAAATAATTTAACATCAGTGTGCAACCTTCATAGATTGCACACATGATGTTAAAACATCCAGCCTCCTCCGTCTCCCCTTACAGCTTCCGTATCCTCTCCAAAGTTCGCCTGATGGTTTCAAAAAAAGCTACAATCGAAAAAAAAAATAAACGATAGCCCTTTGTTCCCTGGCATCAGGTCAAATATTGTGATCCATTAAAGAATAAATGACACATGTCTTCCTTTCTGGACCACATTGATGATGCAAGGAAAAGCAATGGGCCTTAAATATGGTTTAAAGAATATATCTGCCACCTTTAAACCATCTGATGTTCCAGAACTCCTGACCGTCTGCTTTTGGGTCACTCCAGAGCGCTCAAAGACTCATCCCCGATCCAATGGTTTCACAAACGCCAGGGTCCTCCTTGTCCATTAAGTGCCTGTCTTCTTTGGCACCCAAAGAGTCTTGGCAAATTTCTTCTTCCTTAGAGATATGACCTGTTTCTTGCTCACAGCAAGAGCAAGAAACTGGTGTGCAACGCCAATACGAAAGTCTGTGTGACCGCGACACAAGGGTCACTAAGCAGTAGATATTTGACCATCAGGCTTTAAAAAAACAATTTAACATCAGGTGCAACCTTCATAGATTGCACACATGATGTTAAAAACATCCGATCCTCCTCCATCCCCTTACAGCTGCCATATCCTTCCAAGTCCGCTGATAGTTAAAAAAAGCGACAATCGAAAAACAAAAATAAACGATAGCCCTTTGTTTCCCTGGCATCAGGTGAAATGTTGTGATCCAGTAAAGAATAAATGACACATGTCTTCCATTTCTGGTCACATTGATGATGAAAGGAAAAGCTTGGGCTTACAAATATGGTTTAAAGAATATACTGATCCCTGTAAACCATCTGATGTTCCAGAACTCCTGACGTCTGCCTTGGTCATCCAGAGTGCTCAAAGACTCATCCCACGATCCAATGGTGCACAAATGCCAGGGTCTCCTTGTCCCATTTCGTGTGTCTTCTTGGCACCAAGAGTCTTGGCAAATTCTCTTCCTTAGAGTATGACCTGTTTCTTGCTCACGCAAGAGCAGAAGAAACTGGTGTGCCCGCTAATAACGAAAGTCTGTGTGACCGCGACAACAAAGGGACACTAAGCGTAGACATTTTGGACCATCAGGCTTTAAAAAAATATTTAAATCATGAGTGTGCAACCTTCATAGAATTGCACACTGATGTTAAAAGAACATCCACCTCCTCCGTCCCCTTACAGCTGGCCGTTATTCCTTTTCCAAACAAAAAAGTCCGCACGAGGTTCAACAAAGCGAAACGAAAAACAAAAATAAACGATAGCCTTTATTTCCCTGGCATCAGGTAAAATTGTGATCCAGTAAGAAATAAATGACACATGTCTTCCATTTCTGGACCACATTGATGATGCAAAGGAAAAAGCAATGGGCTTAAATATGTTTAAAGAATATATCTGCCTACCTTTAAACCATCTGATGTTCCAGAACTCCTGACCCGTACTGCGTTTGGGTCATCCAGAAGCGTCTCAAGACTCATCCCACGATCCAATGGTTGCACAAAACGCCAGGGTCCTCCTGTCCATTAAGTGCTGTCTCTTCTTTGGCACCCAAAAGAGTCTTGGCAATTTTATTCTTCCTTAGAGTATGACCTGTTTTCTTGCTCACAGCAAGAGCAAGAAACTGGTGTGCACGCCAAACGAAAAGTCTCTGTGACCTTGACACAAAGGGGTCACTAGCATAGATATTTTGGACTATCAGGCTTTAAAAAATTAATTAACATCATATATGCAACCTTTATAGATTGTACACATGATGTTAAAAACATCCAGCCTCCTCCGTCCCCTTACAGCTGTCCGTATATCCCTCCACAAGTCCACTGATGGTTTCAAAAAAGCGACAATCGACAAAACAAAAATACACGATAGCCCTTTGTTTCCCTGGCATCAGGTCAAATGTGTGATCCAGTTAAAGAATAAATGACGCGTCTTCCACTTCATCTGGACCACATGATGATGCAAGAGAAAAAGCAAGGGCTAAATATTGTTTAAGATTTATCTGCCTACCTTTAAACCATATGATGTTCCAGAAATCCTGACCGTGCCTTTGGGTCATCCAGAGCGCTCAAAGACTCATCCCATGATCCAATGGTTGCACAAAACGCCAGGGTCCATTTGTCCATTAAGTGCCGTCTTCTTTGGCACCAAAGAGTCTTGGCAATTTTCTTCTTCCTTAGAGATTGACCTGTTTCTTGCTCACAGCAAGAGCAAGAACTGGTGTGCAACGCCAATACAAAGTCAGTGTGACCGGACCAAAGGGTCACTAAGCAGTAGAGATTTTGGACCATCAGGCTTTTAAAAAAATAATTAACATCAAGTGTGCAACCTTCATAGATTGCACCATTATGTAAAAACATCCAGCCTTACTCACGTCCCTTACAGCTGGCCGTATCCTCTCCAAAAGTTCGCCTGATGGTTCAAAAAAAGCGACAATCGAAAAACAAAATAAGAGATAGCCCTTTGTTTCCTGGCATCAGGTATCAAATGTTGTGATCCAGTAAAAATAAATGAACACTGTCTTCCATTTCTGGACCACATTGATGATGCAAAGGAAAAGCAATGGGTAAATATGGTTTAAAAATATATATCTGCCTACCTTTAAACCATCTGATGTTCCAGAACTCCTGACCGTTGCCTTTGGGTCATCCAGAGCGCTCAAAGACTCATCTCATGACTCAATGGTTGCACAAACGCACAGGGTCCTCCTGTTCATTAAGGGCTGTCTTCTTTGGCACCCAAAGAGTCTTGGCAATCTTCTTCCTTAGAGATATGACCTGTTAATTCTTGCTCACAGCAGAGCAAGAAAACTGGTGTGCAACGCCAATACGAAAGTCAGTGTACCGCGACTCAAAGGGTCACTAAGCAGTAGATATTTTGGACCATCAGGCTTTAAAATAATTTAACATCAATGTGCAACCTTCATAGATTCACCCACATGATGTTAAAAACATCCAGCCCTCCTCCCCTTCACTAGCTGGCCGTATCCTCTCCAAAGTTCGCTGATGGTTCAAAAAAAAGCGACATCGAAAACAAAAATAAACATAGCCCTTTGTTCCCTGGCATCAGGTCAAATTTTGTGATCCAGTAAAGAATAAATGACACATGTCTTCCATTCTGCGACCACATTGATGCTTGCAAAGGAAAAGCAATGGGGCTTAAATATGGGTATTAAAGAATATTCTGCCTACCTTTAAACCATCTGATGTTCCAGAACTCCTGACCGTCTGCTTTGCGGTTCCGACCGATTAAAGACTCATCCCACGATCCAATGGTTGCACAAAAGCCAGGGTCCTCCCTTGTCCTTAAGTGCCTGTCTCTTGGCACCCAAGAGTCTTGGCGGTTTGTCTTCCCTTAGAAGATATGACCTGTTGCTTGCTCACACGCCCAGAGCCGCCAAATCTGGTGTGCAACGCAATCCGACGTCTTGTGTGACCGTGCCCACGGGTCCTACAGCAGTACCACTTTTGGACCCCCCTCAGGCCTTTAAAAAACATCCTTTACCTCCACGTGTTGCAACCTTCATGTTGCCACACATGATGTTCAAACATCCCGCCTCCTCCGTCCCCTTACAGCTGGCTAGTCCCAAAGTCGCTGATGCGTTCAACTCAACGACACCCGCCCGCGCCCACCAAAACAAACTAAACGATAGCCCTTTCCCCCTGCACGTCAATTGTGACCAGGAAGCAAATGACACATGCTCATCTGGACATTGAAAAATTCCCCGACAGTTCAAAGCAAACCAGCACTGGGCTTAAACTAGTTACAAGAACACATACTGCGCCCCACCTTTACACCACTGATCACAGAACCTGACGCATCTTGGCATCAGAGCGCCACAACCATCCCACGATCCAACGGTCAAACAACACACCAGGCCTCTCTTCATGCGCCTGGCACCAGAGCCTGGCAATTCTTTCCTAGAATGCCTCCTTGCTCGACAGCAACGAAGAACGATTGCAACGCCATCATACAGCACTGATGCTGACCAGACACAAAGTCAACAAAGTAGCCCATTTGCCATCACTAAAAAAATCATTACATCAATGCGCAACTCATACGAGCACACATATAACCACCGCCGTCCCCTCTCCCGTCCCTTACACCTGCCGAACCCAGCGGCCTGGAAAAGCCACAAAATAAATAACAGCCCGTTTCCATCCTCAGTCAAACGCTGCACGCAGTCAAAAAGCCGCCCCTTCTACCACAGAACTCGCAACCCGCCGCAAGCAGGCTTAATAGATAACCCACAATACCCCACCGTACAAACCACTGATCAAACACGATGCACACAGATCTGCAACTTAAATCATCCAACGCCATTGACCAAACAATCCCCAACAGCTCCAAGCCCCTAGCCACCACAACGCCACCCTTTGTCCATCCTACCTCTCTGGCAACCCAACAACCACTTCTATCCGATGACCCTGTTCTCCCACCACGAAACCGCACCCTCAAAGACAGTGCCGCGCATCGCTCACTTCCTAATTGCCTCCTTACATATAATCAGTACCCAATGCCACACAGCAACACCAGCCTCCGCCTTACCTGCCTTCCCCAAGCCCGTGGTCAAAAAAAAAGCGACAATCGAAACAAAAAATAAACGATTTAGCCCTTTGTTTCCCTGGCTAAGGTCAATTGTGATCCAGAAATAAGATTAAGACACATTCTTCCATTTCTGGATACATTGTGATTTGCAAAGGAGAAAAAGCATGGGCTCTTAAATATTGTTTAAAGAATATTGCTGCTACCTTTAACCATCTGATGTTCCAGAACTCCTGACGTCTCTGCCTTTGGCGTCATCCAGAGCGCTCAAAGACATCATCCCACGTCTCCAACTGGTCACCAAAGCCAGGTGCCTCCTTTGTCCATTAAGTGCCTGTTCTTCTTTGCAACAAAGAGTCTTTGGCATTTTCCCTGTCTTCCTTAGAGATATGACCTGCTTCTTGGCTCACGCAAGCAGGCAAGAAAACCTGGTGTGCGATACGCCAATACGAAGTCTTGTGAACCGGACACAAAAGGTCCACAGCATAGTATTTGTGACCATCAGCTTTAAAAAATTAATTTAACATCATAGGTGCGAAACCGCATAGATTGACACCATGAGTTAAAAACATCCAGTCCTCCTCCGTCCCCTTACAGCTGCCGTTATCTCTCAAAGTCGCCGATGGTAAAAAAAAAAGCGACAATGCAGAAAACAAAAATGAAACGATAGCCTGTGGTTTCCCTGGATCAGGTCAATTAGTGTGATCCAGTAAAGAAAAAATAAATGCACTGTATTTCCATTCTGACCACATGATGATGCAAGGAAAAAAGCAATGGGCTAAATCATGATTTAAAGAATATATCTGCCTACCTTTAAACCATCTGTGTCCAGAACTCCTGACCGTCTGCCTTTGGGTACTCCATAGCGCTCAAAGCTCATCCACGAATCCAATGTTGCAACAAAAACGCCAGGGGTTCCTCTTGTCCCATTATGCTGTCTTTTTGCACCAAGAGTCTTGGCTTTTCTTCTTCCTTAGAGATATGACCTGTTTTCTTGCTCACAGCAAGAGCAAGAGAACGGTGTGCACGCCACTAACGAAAAAGATCTAGTGTGACCGCCGACAAAAAACAGTGTCACTAGCAGTAGATATTTGTACCATCCGCTTTACAAAAAGAATTTACACTCAAGTGTGTACACCTCATAGATTGGCACACCATGATGTTAACAACTCCAGCCCTCCTCCGTCCCCTACAGCTGCCGTATCCTCTCCAAAGTTCGCCTATGTCCAAACAAAGCGACAAGTCGAAAAACAAATAAACGATTTTATCCCTTTGTTTCCCTGGCATCAGGTCAATATTGTGATCCAGCTAAAGACAAATGACACATTTTCCATTTCTGGATCACATTGATGATGCATGAGAAAGAAAGCTATGGGCATTAAACAATTGTTTAAGAATTTCTTCCTACCTTTTTAACCATCTGAGTTCCAGAACTCCTGACCGTCTGCCTTTGGGTCATCCGAGCGCTCAAGACTCATCCCACATCCAAGGGTGTGCACAAAAACGCCAGGGTCCTCCTTGTCCATTGTGCCTGTCTTCTTTGCACCCAAAGAGTCTTGCAATTTTCTTTTCATTTAGGGATATACCTGTTTCTTGCTCACAGTCAAGAGCAAGAACTGGGTGGCCAACGCCAATACACGAAAGTTCTGTGACCGTCGACACAAGGGTCACTAAGCAGTAGATATTTGGACCTCAGGCTTTAAAAAATACATTTAATATCATGGACACCTCATAGATTGCCACATGATGTTAATAAACATACCGCCTCCCTCCGTCCCCTTACAGCGGCCGTATCCTCTCCAAAGTCGCCTGATGGTTAAAAACAAAAAGAAATCCCGAAAAAAAAAAAAAACGATAGCCCTTTGTTCCCTGGCATCAGGTCAATGGTTGTTTTGATCAGTAAAGAAAATGACCTCTCTTTGCATTTCTGAGATCACATTGATGATCAAGAGAAAAGCATGGGCCAAATTGTTTAAAGAAATATCGTGCCTACCTTTAAACCATCTGATCTTCCAGAACTCCGAACGTCTGGCCCTTTGGGTAATCCAGAGGCTCAAAGACGCATCCACGACTCCAAGGTTGCACAAAACGCCAGCGGTCCTACCTTGTCCTTAAAAGTGCCTGTCTTCTCTGGCACACCAATAGATCTTGCAATTTCTTCTTCTTAGAGAATGACTGTTTTCCCTTTTGCATCACAGCAAGAGCAAGAAACTGGTGTGCAACGCCAATACGAACGTTGTGTGACGCGACACAAAGGGTCAATAAAGCAAGTGATATTTTGGAACCATCAGGCTTAAAAAATAATTTTAACATCAAGTGTGCAAACTTCATAGATGCACATGATGTTAAAACATCCAGCCTCCTCCGTCCCCTTACAGCGTCGTTCCTCTCCAAAGTTCGCCTGATGGTTCAAAAAAGCGACAATCAAAAACAAAATTAAACGATTAGCCGTTGTTTCCCTGGCATCGGTCAAATGTTGTGATCAGTAAAGAATAATATGGACACATGTCTTCCATTGGAACCAATTGATGATGCAAGGGAAAAGCTATGGGCTAAAAATGATATAAAGAATCTATTTGCCTACCTTTAAACCATCTGATGTGCCAGAACATCCTGACCGTCTGCCTTTGGGTCATCCGGAGCGCTCAAAGACTCATCCCACAATCCAATGGTTGCACAGAACGCCAGGGTCCTCCTGTCCATTTTCGTGCCTGCTTCTTTGGCACCCAAAGAGTCTGCAATTTTCTTCTTCCTTAGGGATATGCCTGTTTCTTGCTCCACAGCAAGAGCAAGAAAATGTGTGTGCAACGCCAATACGAAAGTCTGTGTAGACCGCGAACACAAAGCGTCACTAAGCTAGTAGAGTATTTTGGACCATCAGGCTTTGAAAAAAATAATTTACATCACGTGTGCAAAACTTCATTGTAGATTGCAACCCTGATGTTAAAAACATAACAGACGCCTCCGTCCCCTTACAGCGGGCCGTATCCTCTCACAAAAGTTCGCTGAGGTTGTATTAAAAAAAAAAAGCGGACAATCGGAAAAACAAAATAAACGATATTTATAGCCCTTTGTTCCCTGGCATCAGGTCAAATGTTGTGATCCAGTAAAGATAAATGACACATTTCTTCCATTATGGTCAAATGAGATGCAAGAGAAAAAGCAATGTGCATTCAATATTGTTGAAGAATATATCTGCCTTACTTTAAACCATTGCTGGTCCAGAACTCTTGACCGTCTGCCCGTTGGGTCTCCAGAGTGCTCAAAGAATCATCCCCCGATCCAACGGTTTTTGCACAAACGCCAGGGTCCTCCTGTCCATTAAGTGCCTGTCTTCCCTGGCACACCAAGATTCTTGGCATTTCTTCTCCTCTAAAACATATTCACACTGCCACAAGGAGACGTTTATACGTGTCCGCACGTATATATGTCCCCCAAGAGGCAATGGGAGCACAGCCCGCTTACGGGAGCGGTAAGTAGCCACACACGTTTGCAGTACCATACCGCTCGTACCAGAAAAAAGTTACGGACATTTCCTTTCTTATCCGTGTTATGGTAGTGGCCTCTTCTACGCGCGCTGCCATGTGCCCGCTGTGCTCGGTAGGCGGCCAACGGCAGTGTTAATATCGCTAAACAGATAGCAACATGTTTATTTAAAAAATTCTGTTGATACTGCATGAAAAATGAGGGGCGCCACAGGGATCTGCGCACCGGAACGCCCCCTGCAATGCAGAAATTGTGTAGCGCTGAGCATAGTGCAAGCCGCCGCCACAAAACGGTTTCGTTGCAGGCACTTCTTAGATACATGTACAAGCAGTAGTTACACCTCAACTACACGGAAAAAAAAGTCTGAAAAAAACTGGTGCATGTAAATGTGGTAATGTGCATAGTAGTGCTTAGGAAACTGTTGCCCAATGTCCAATAATATAAATAATGAAACAGTCTTACCCCCAAACTTTATTTTTACAGTTGGGGAAAAGGTTGAATTATGGCTGGACCTAACACGGCAGATATGCAGCATGTAATCCCTCGTAATCCCTAGGGTAATGCCTGTGCCCCCAGATATTGGACTTCTGCACTTACGCAAGGGCCGTCCCAAGAGAAATCTATCGCTTTTAGATTACCATCGCTGTATAACCATTGGTTTACAAAGTGCATGTGTGTACGAAATATTACACGTGTATATGTGTTTGTGTAACATAAGTGTTAACAGACACAAGCATTAACAACACAAATGTGTTTACTTGGTGTGTGCATGTGTTGAGCATTGTGTTAGCATTTGTTTTTGTAAACGCAATGTTAACAGGTTAGATTACATATGCAATCTCCTTTTAGCTGTTTGATGGCTGAGATGTCAGGTGTTCAGCCAAATGTTAATGTTTTTTAAGATTCATTCTTGCTATGTATTTATTGTCAGAATATGACATAGTCCATCCTATGGACAGCAGCAACTTTATATCAGCGAAAGCCTGCATGCTGAGGGCTCAATAGGTACAAAGTCCCCTGCCGTGCCCTGCACAAAGGTGGGATTGTCCCGTAATACCCACATGGACCACCCAGTCACCATGATCGCAAGCCACTTACGGTTTTACAACAGTCCGATCGCGATAGTCGTGATCCCACTGTTACTGCGCGGTTTCTTGTGGTGATGACCCTGGCCAGCACATTTACGTAACTGTACATCTGGTGCGTAACTACCCGTAACCTTATCCACGTACATTAAATCAGGGATCGCGGAAAAGGGTTAACAATCATGGAAAACAAAAAATAAAAAGGTGCTATAGCAAAATACAGCACCATTAATGCATATAACGGTGCGTCTGTACGTATGTGCAGTTTGCCTGTGACAACGAGATATCAAATTTCATGATGACTGAAAGTGGACAAAAACCCCTTTAACAATACAGACCCTACAACAAATCATCAATAAGAAAGTAAATTATACTGAAGCAGCAAAAACGTCAACCGTCCTCCACACCAGACAATTATATACAATCCTCATACCTGGCATCCAGGAGTAATGCAAACTCCGATCATATAATATATTAACAATAGATCTCTGGCCGCATCAGACAATACCCCAGTGCAGAGGGCACAGCAGCCCCAGCAGTTATGGGGGGGGAGTTATTCTAGTTATCTCGGAAATGGCCGCCATCTGAAACATTATACTGGAGAAGGCCAAGTTATTCCAAAGGAAATATAGCAACAAGACCAGAAATGTGTCAAGCTGCGACATGTTGTCCTTATTGCTGAACACTGAACTGACGGATCCAATCGTTATCACGGGTAGAAATAATAATAATCTTTATTTATACGCGCCTACAGATTACGCAGCGCTGCACAAAGCAGGTCACATACCCTGGAGAATCTCTGTTCTAATAAACTTTTTATCTACAAGATATTTGACAATCTCCCATTGGAAACTCTGGCGGCTTGACTCCCCTCTATTTTATATAATATCTATATACACATAATAATAATATGGACATAGATATTTTGGACCATAACATATGCACATTATTATATTGTTAATTCATGAGTTACAAGACATTTTCCATAAACCCTATTGAACCCCAATATTTGAACCATCTGATATGTATACATACAGTCATATTCCATACATTGTACCACTGTATCACATGAAATTTACATATATTATTTACTTATATAACTGATAATAATAATATTCTAAATGCATCTCAGACTTCTAGTGAAATCTCACAATTAGAGTAGAAAGTGCTGTCCGTAGAAGTGCTGCACTATATTATTATTCCTAATGACAGCAGATAGATGTGCACATGATAGTAACATACATGTAAATACTTCCCCGCCCGTCACAAAACTGTCTATAACAAAGACCATTGTTACCTCTAGCAGCCAATCAAGCGCCCCCCTAAATATTACACCTGATTTCCTCACATACTACACATAATGTGATATAATATTACAGCTGGGGGGGGGGGGGGGGGGCAGGGCAGGATGAAACCCTCAGCATATAATGCACCTGCTACAAGATATGTATTAACTGCCTCAATCCCGGGAAGCCCTACACAACCGGAGAGCACATAAACTGCTCTCGGCCACCTAGATGGAGCCTGCGCCTAAAAATATAATCTTCATACCTGCATTAGGAGTTTCTCTCTTGTCGTGGCTGTCGAGTCCTCTCCTCCCGGCTGTAGCTGCTCCTCCGCGGGGTCTGGTTCTCCCTCCCGGCTGTTGCTCTCCTCCTTACCGGCAGTCCCGGATGTAGCTCCTCCTCCTGGGGATGTCTGCGGGGCTTTACTTTTGGGCTGTGGCTCCTCTATAGGATTTGTGCTGGTCGCTCACCTTGGTTTTGGCTGTGGCTCCTCCTTCAGTAACGGCTGCACCAATGGCACCTGCACATTCGTTGGGACGTCAACAATGAACACGCGCGTGGGCGGGGCATCTGCGTGACGTCACGCGAGTGGCTAGAAACAGCAGTAACTTTAGGCAATTGTGTATGGCTATACAATATGTATATAGCAGGGCAGTTGTTTGTGCACTAACCTGGACATTGCCAAGGTTCCCCAAACGAGGGCCCCGTGGCCATCTGAGGTATGTGGAGTATGTCTCTGGTTGAACTGTGTGCAGTCTCTGCAGTACACTGTATGCTGGATGACAGATTTTCCCTATCTACTTATTATGCATATATGTATATATACTGATCTATAAGGACTGGTATAGATCAGGACACCTGAAGCCAGGCCTAGGAGTCCTAATAACTATGTAAAATGTGTGTGTTATAAAAGTGCCTGGTCTGTCAGTTTCTTATGTGACTGGTTTCTGTGTTTTTAGGCCCCTTCACAAGCATATGCCAAGCCCGGGGCAGGACGAAAGGGGGGAGTGCAGCTCAGCCTTATGTATGGGAAGATAAGAAGCGGGGCAAGATGGGCCATTCATATGGACGGGTGTACTGCCCATTGGAATGAATGTGGCTGTGTCCTACCTGTACCCAAGGGTAATTTACAGGTAGCATGCCACCTAAAAAAATGCTGCATGAAAGGGGCTGAACCTAGATGGAGTCCAGACATTGTAACACTTGGGTGTGCACCTGACATCAAGCAGGACACATCCCATAGTAGCTGTGTGCAGGGGGAATCCTCTCTGAGGAGAAATACATGTGTCAGGCTCCTGCAGAGCAGGAAAGACAATCACCTGTCCATGTATGGTATTTCTACATCTCTGGGGGCTTCCTCTGACACATGGGGGCTCTAAATTATTACACATTATTCAATATTTTTTGGTCAGATGGGATTTGTACTAAGAATCTCCACACCACTACCATGTCATAGAGATACAATACAGAACTTTTATCCACTAGGCTATGGCCTACTGGTTATCAAAGGAAGGATTTATTTTATGTGGCGTAAGTACCGCCGTAGGTGCCGAAGCGGCTGAGACGGGGCCCGTGAGGTTAAGGGGCCCGCGGATGCACGGCCCCTTTGTCCCTGCAGTGCTTTGCCACGGCCCCATGGTAAGTGGTCCAGGGATGGGATCTGGTGCGGCCCCTCCCTCTGGGTACCAGCCAGGGTTCTCCTAAACCTGGCCCGCCCACCTTTCTACTTGGCCGCAAGTATATAACAGATCTCCCATTGGAAAACTCTGGCGGCTTGACTCCCCCTCACCACCTCCCTGAATGGCCCACCACAATCTTAGCGAATCGCGGCAGACCCGAATCCTCGCCGGACAATGCACGGCGGGTATCGCTTGCACATTGTCACTATCTCAGTGACTACCACGGCAGAAGAGCCAGCTGACGTTCATGCGTAAGTCTGTTGTGCTGCGCTCCTTACGCATGAACATCACAGTTGCGTCTTGTCATTTTTACCACGCTTTGGTTGTGCGGCTTCTCACCACCGCTCTGTATCCCGCCACTGCGCTGTCTTGGCACCACCATACAACCATAGCCATCACACCTCATGGTGTCCAAAATTCATGCCCACTAGGCACACATGGCTCCACACCGGACCTGGATAGTGCTGACGGATACACCTGCCTCATCACAGATGGTGTGGCTACTTTCTGCATATTACATAGGGGTGTGACTACTGCCTGTCTATCACAAGGTGGGTGTGGCTACTGTCTGTATAATATACATACAGTAACCACACCCACCTTGTGAACAGGAGCCACACCCCAATGCTTAGAAAGGCAATAGCCACACCCCAAATTTATAAACAGGCAATAGCCACACCCACCTTACGAGACAGTAGCCAAATGTTATATATATTTAGTGTTATATATAACATTGGGGTGTGACTACTGTCTCGCAAGGTGCGTGCGGTTCTTGCCTTTATATGACATTGGGGTGTAGCTACTGTCTCATAGGCTGGGTATGGTGCTGTTTGTATATAAACACGGTGGGGCACATTTACTAAGGGTCCTGTGGCCGCAATTCCGTGGGGTTTTCCCAATATTTCCGTTTGCCCCGTTTTGCGCTGAATTGCTCCGGGTTTTGGCCGCGCTCGATAGATTGTGGCGCAACGCCGCCGCAGAGAAAAGGGGGGCGTGGCCTCGGACAACCCGACGGATTCAGACAAACCGCAGAATTAAAAGAATTTAAGAAGAATTGGGTCGCAAGATCAGCACTACCTGCAAGGGAAGAAGAAGGAACCCTGCTGGATATCGGGCGCACAACTTCGTGAATTCCAGCAGACCCGAATCCTGGCGGACAATGTGCAGCGGATCGCGACTGGACCAGGTAAGTAAATGGTCCCCAGTGTCTAAACACAAGGCCCTGGCCCTTCCATAGTGCATTGTCCCTGTCTCGGCAGCAGATCCATCTTCAGTTATAGTATTAGTTGTTTTGTTTTAATTAACTGTGCAAAAATAACCTCCCACTCCCGAATTAATAAGGTGGACCATCACTGCTAGTTAGAAAATATCATTTTACAGACATGGGTTATTTTTGAAATGATACTGCCCATCTGGAATACCCAGGGTGGTTTCGCATCTGTCACTGATGTATTACTTACCAATATTTTCAATGTTTCAGTGGCCAGTGGGAAAATAATTTAGAACTTGTCCTTTTTGTGTTTACCGATAATAATGGATCAGTGGAAAAAAACTGAAGTATGAAAAGGCCCATTGAAAACAGTACAAAATCACTGAAGCCAGAATGAAAAAACAAATTTGTACATCAGTTTGTCTATAAGCTGAAATGGCTTCAGTGAAAAAAACAAATGTGAATCCGCCCTGGCCCTGCTGTGGAACGGCATGAACGATTGTGCTGTTGTCCGTGGAATTGTAGATGTAGGAATAAGGATAATGTTATTGAGATTAATGGGGGAACAAATGATGGAGAGAGAGTAATTGCTATATGAGGAATGGGGATTGAAGGAAAGTTGAAGCAGACTATTATTTAACTTAAAGAGGACCTGTCACCCATAAATTCGGCACTAGGAGCTGCTTACTAAAGTAACAAACGCCGCAGTTAGAATGATAGTTTTATCGGAAACCTCTGATAACGCTAACACCACTGCGGAGTACAATAAAAATGCACACAAAACACCTACGCGTTTCGACTTAACTAGAAGCCTTAGTCTGGTTAAGCCGAAACGAGTAGGTGTTTTGTGCCTACACCGGCCATGCACACTTGTTGTGTGCGTTTTTATATGATTATCCAATAAAGAAGATTCTATTTTTTAATCGGATGTGCCCTGGCCTTCCTTCCTTTTCTTTGTGGATTACGTCTTTGTGCAAATTGCAATTGCAGCAGAATATGTCCACCAAAGGTGCCACCAAAAATGAAGCAGCAGTGAAAGCTTTATTGTTGCTGAACAAATAGCTTGAGTGTTTTTCAGAGGGTGCATTTTTTAGCAGTGCATGTTAGAGGTGTGTGAGCAGGTGAGTCCTGAGCAAATACAGACTTTTAAAAATGTCAGTTTGAGAAAGACAATTGCAAACCAAGTTATGGAACTAGCAGGTAATCTAACAACACCGCTGGCTGAAGAAGAGCCCAGTTATCTGGCTTTTTCATTCCCTGTTGATGAAAGCACAGACAACACAGATATGGCACATCTTTCTTTATTATAAGAAGTGTGAAGGAAGACTTTTCTGTCACTGAGGAGCTTGTGGATGTCATTGCCATCCATGGAATAGGGAAGGACATTTTTGATGCGGTGGAGAAGTCCATGTGTAATCATAAGTTACCTTGGGAAAAGCTGGTTAGGATAACTACTGGCGGCGCACCTGCAATGTGTGGAGAAAAAACTGGCTTTGGTGACTTTATGGAGGGTAAAATGCAAAAAAAGTAACAGTACCACACCTCTGATAACCTATCATTGCATTGTCCATCAAGAAGCTCTGTGCGGAAAGGTTCTGGAACTGGATAATATTATGACCACTGTAATAAAAACAGTTCTCTTCATTCGGGCACGTAGCTTAAATCACCGCCAGTTCCAAGTGGTTCTGCGGGAGATGGACATGAAGATATCCCATACCATACAGATGTAAGGTGGCTGAGCAGAAGCACAGTCCTGAAATGATTTTTTGAACTTAAAGAAGAAATTGCACTTTTCATGCAAATTTAAAGGAAAACCTTTGCCCCTGCTTTCAGATCCAAACTTGCTATACGATTTTACCATGTATCGCACCATCTTCCAAACTGAATCAGAAGCCGCATTTATAGCTTTTCAACATAAACTTAATCTTGTGGAAGGCCCAGGCAGAAAGGAAAACAATTCCCACTTTCAGCTTCTGTCAGAGCATTCAGCCTCAGTTCCCCGGTGCTTTTTCCTACTTAAGTTGACAATCAAGTTGAGCCGATTGCAAACGTGTTTAAGGATTGCCATGGCACAAGATCTGAAACCGAACATAGATGCCCTGACTTCAGGAAAAGATGGTATAAAACAAGTTAGAAAAAAATGGGTGCTGATTTGAGATGAGCGTATAGTCCGATATGCTCGTTCGAGTATTAAGGTACTCGAAAGGCTCGTTGCTCGGACGAGTATTCCATCTGCTCGAGATCAGCATTTAATTAAAAAAACACGTGAAGAACAATGAGAATAGAATAAAACAGTGAACACAGGATCATTTAAGTGAAAAACATTGAATAACAATAGAATAAGTTCGGCACATCTGCTTACTTGTGGAAGATATGGCGCGCGGAACGGCAGCGGGAGACATCAAGCAGCAGGGAGACATCAGCAGCGGAGACATCGGGCAGCGGGAACATCAAGCAGCAGGAGACATCAGCAGGCAGAACAGACATCGGGCAGCACGGGAGAGACACGACATCGGGCAAGCACGGGGGACACAACATCGGAGCAGGGGGACACAGACATCGGGCAGCACGGGGACACAGACATCGGGCAGCACGGGGGACACAGACATGGGCAGCACGGGGGACAGACATCGGGCAGCACGGGGGACAGACTCGGGCACACGGGGGAGACAGACATCGGGCAGCACGGGGGAGACAGACATCGGCCACGGGAGACAGACATCGGGCAGCACGTGGGGACAGACAACGGGCAGCACGGGGAGACTTCAGTGAAGAAGAGAGCGGATCCCGGGACAGCGTATCACCCCGACCAAGTAAGCAGATGTGCAGAACATCTTTAATCTTATTCTTCACTGTGTTTTTCACTGCGTTTTTCACTTAAATATCCTGTGTTCACTGTTTTTATTCTATTCTTCACTGTTCTTCACATCTGTTAACTTGTCGGGAGATAATATACGCACGGAACAGTGAAGAATAATTGCAGATGTTTGCATACATCTGCTACCTTATCAGAAGACATCTTTTTCAATTAAATAACACTTTTATTCCCGAACCATGGTCCCTTTGAAAAATGCTCGGGTCTCCCATTGACTTCAATGGGCTTCGTTTATTCGAGACGCACTCGAGCATCTGGAAAGTTGTCTCGAATAACGAGCACCCTGCTCTCATCTCTAGTGCTGATGGACACACTCTTTAAGTAGTAGATTAGTCTATATAGATTTCTTTTATTTTTGTACACAATTGGACTCTGCATTTCGGGGGGTGGACCACACCCTTCCTCAGGTCCGTAAAATACACTCTAAAAACAACTAAAGTACAGGTAAAGGTTTGTCAGGATAAGGTAGGAGTAAAAAAATATACATAAAGGATAAAAAGTGGGAATAGAAAACCATTGTAAACCATTAAGTGAAAAAGTCATTGCATGTGGTATTAAAAATGTATACATTATATATTTATGAAATATGCAATGCCCTGTTTTTTATATACAAAATGGGGCACGATCCTGCACGATCCCTGAAAGTGCATTGTCCGACCGGAATGCACATCTGCTACGGTTCACGAAGATTGTGCGCCCGATATCCTGCATGTGTCGCTTCCTGGCTTCCTGTATGTAAGTGCATTGTCTTGCGACACAAATTGAATCTTAAATCCCGCGCTCAGTCCGAATCAGTCGGATCGTCTGACGACCTGCCCCCTGATTTTTGTTGCATGAAAGCCAGCACAGCTGCACCACAATCCTATCGCGATGTGTGTGCTCATTTAATTATTCAATTTATTGAACAGGCAATATCCTATACATGAATTTACATATGCATTCTATGTAATCACCTATTTTATGTAACACCCAATTTATGTTATATTTACTTATGAATTATATTTTTTATACTCAGTTTCATACTATATTCCATTTGTTTATGTATCTATGGTATATTCCATTTATCTATGTATCTATGGTATGTTCACACAACCAATTAGACCCTTTCACCAATTTTTATCTATAACAACTCTGCTCCATGAGATATGAACTATGTAATTGATATGAAATTACAATCACTTGCTGAGATATGAAATTTCTTCTATTTCCACTTTTTATCTTTTATATATATTTTGTACTCCTACCTTATCCTGACAAAACTTTACTGTCACTTAGTAAATGCTTTTAGAGTGTATTATTTTACGACCTGATGAGGGGGTGGTGCCACCCCCTAAACATGTAGTCCAATGCTGTACAAAAATAAAAGAAACCTTATATGATTGAATCTACTATATCAAAAAGTTTGTGGATAGCGCATCCATCCACACCCGGTTTTTCTAACATTGTATTATAACATGCTCATCTGGCACCACCGCTTATTACTAGGACCCTGAGGGACCCTTCCCCTCTTTCTTTGAGGCATAGAAGCAAGATTACATCAGATGAGCAACAATAACTAAAATTACATTGACACCCATCTCCGAAAATTCTACACTAGGGGTGACGCTTTGGTCTCGTTTTTTCAGGAAAAAGATGTCAGACTTCTGGTCAGAAAACAAAATAGGTAAGTCTAAATTTTAACATTAATTTTAATATAGGTGAATTGCTGTGCTTGTACTTTCTCAGATTTTTTAAAAATACAGTATGTTCAACTTTCTGTTGCTCACAAAGGGCTCATTGTGATTTTACTGCTGAATGAATGTAACTACTACTTAAGAATTAGTTGTTTCGTATCTACATTTTTACAGAACTATACTGACATTAGGCAATTCTAAGGCAACCATAAGGCTGATGTTGCACCGGTGAAAATCATTTTGAAACCCCTACCCTAGTATATAGCCAGCAACTCCCTAGTATATAGCCAGTAGCTCCCCAATATATAACCAGCAATGCCCTAGTATATAGCCCGTCCCCTGAACCCTAGTATATAGCCAGCCCCCTAGTATATAGCCAGCATCCCTCTATTATATAGCCAGCCCCCCTAGTATATTGCCATCAGCCCTCTAGTATATAGCCAGTGCCCTTTTATATAGTTTCGCATCTGTCACAATGATGTATTACTTACCAATCTTTTCAATGTTCAGTGGGCCAGTGGGATAAAATAATTAGAACTTGTCCTTTTGTGTTTACCGCTAACAATGGATCGTGGAAAAAAACTGAAGTATGAAAAAGGCCCATTGAAAACAGTACAAATCACTGAAGCCAGATGAAAAAACAAATTGTACATCAGTTGTCTATAAGCTGAAATGGCTTCAGTGAAAAAAAACAAGTGAATCCCGCCCTGGCCCTGTGTGGAACGGCATGAACGATTGTGTTGTTGTCCGTGGAATTGTGGATGTAGGAATAAGGATAATGTTATTGAGATTAATGGGGGAACAAATGATGGAGAGAGAGTAATTGCTATATGAGGAATGGGGATTGAAGGAAAGTTGAAGCAGACTATTATTTAACTTAAGAGGACCGTCACCCAAAATCGGCACTAGGAGCTGCTTACTAAAGTAACAAACGCCGCAGTTAGAATGATAGTTTTATCAGAAACCTCTGATAACGCTATCTAACACCACTGCGGAGTACAATAAAAATGCACACAACAAGATAATATATAATCATATAAAAACGCACACAACAAGTGTGCATGGCCGGTGTAGGCACAAAACACCTACTCGTTTCGGCTTAACTAGAAGCCTTAGTCTGGTTAAGCCGAAACGAGTAGGTGTTTTGTGCCTACACCGGCCATGCACCATTGTTGTGGTGCGTTTTTATATGATTATCCAAAAAGAAGATTCTTTTTTTAATGGATGGCCCTGGCCTTCTTCCTTTTCTTGTGGATTACGTTTGTGCAAATTGCAAGGCGCAAGAATATGTCCAACAAAGGTGCCACCAAAAATGAAGCAGCAGTGAAAGCTTATTGTTGCTGAACAAATAGCTCGAGTGTTTTTCAGAGGGTGCATTTTTTAGCAGTGAATGTTAGAGGTGTGTGAGCAGGTGAGTCCTGAAAATACAGACTTTTAAAATGTCAGTTGAGAAAGACCAATTGCAAACCAGGTTATGGAACTAGCAGGAATTAACAACACCGGGTGAAGAAGAGCCAGTTATCTGGTTTTTCATTACCTGTAATGAAAGCAGACAACACAGATATGGCACATCTTTCCTTTATTATAAGAAGTGTGAAGGAAGACTTTTCTTTCACTGAGGAGCTTGTGGATGTCATTGCCATGCATGGAATAGGGAAGGACATTTTTGATGCGGTGGAGAAGTCATGTGTAATCATAAGTTACCTTGCGAAAAGGTTAGGATAAACTGGCGGCGCACTGCAAGTGTGGGAGAAAAAACTGGCTTTGGTGACTTTATGGAGGGTAAAATGCAAAAAAAACAGAGCACCCCTCTGATAACCCATAGCATGTCATCAAGAAGCTGCTGTCGGAAAGGTTCTGGAACTGGATAATATTATGACCACTGTAATGAAAAAGTTCTCTTCATTCGGGCACGTAGCTTAAATCACACCAGTTCCAAGTGGTTCTGCAGGAGATGGACATGAAATATCCCATACCATACAGATGTAAGGTGGTGAGCAGAAGCACAGTCCTGAAATGATTTTTTGAACTTAAAGAAGAAATTGCACTTTCATGCAAATAAAGGAAACCTTTGCCCCTGCTTTCAGATCCAAACTTGCTATACGATTTTACCATGTAATCGCACATCTTGCCAAACTGATCAGAAGCGCATTTATAGCTTTAAACATAACTTAATCTGTGGAAGGCCAAGCAGAAAAGGAAAACAATTCCACTTTCCAGTCTGTCAGAGCATTTCAGCCTCAGTTCCCGCTGTTTCCTACTTAAGTGACAATCAAGTTGAGCGATTGCAAACTGTTTAAGGATTGCCATGGCACAAGATCTGAAAACGAAACTAGATGCCCTGAATTCAGGAAAAGATGGTATATAAAACAAAGTTAGAAAAAAAATGGTTGATCGGACAATGTGCAGCGGGATCGCGACTGGACCGGGTAAGTAAATGTGTCCCAGTGTCTAACACAAGGCCCATGGCCACCTTCCACTAGTGCATTGTCCCTGTCTCGGCAGCAGATCCATCTTCAGTTATAGTTATTAGTTTGTTTTGTCTTTTAATTAACTGTGCAAAAATAACCTCCCACTCCCGAATTAATAAGGTGGACCATCACTGCTAGTTAGAAAATATCATTTTACAGAAATGGGTTATTTTTGAAATGATACTGCCCATCTGGAATACCCAGGGTGAGCCAGTGCCTGCCACCTTGTATATAGCCAGCAGCCCCTAGTAAATATCCAGCAGGCCATGTCCCCCAGCAAATAGCCAGCGGCCACTAGTATATATCTAGCAGCCCCCTAGTATACAGCCAGCAGCCCTCTAATATATATCCAGCAGTCCCCTACTATATAGCCAGTGCCTTCCTCCTTGTATATACCCAGCAGCCTCCTATTATATAGCCAGCAGCCCCCTACTAAATAGCCTACTGCCCCCTACTACATAGCCAGTGCCTGCCCCCTTGTGTATAGCCAGCAGCCCACTAGTATACTGCCAACAGCCCTCTAATATATAGCCAGCAGCTCCCTAGTATATAGTCAGCATCCCCCTACTATATAGCCAGTGCCTGCCCTCTTGTATATAGCCAGCAGCCCCCTAGTATATAGCCAACAGCCTCCTAGTGTATACCCAGTAGCCAATGTCCCCCAGCAAATAACCAGCCACCCCCTTGTATATAGCCAGTGCCTGCCCCCTTGTATATAAACGGCAGACCCCAAGTATATAGCCAGCACCCATGTCCCCTCCCCAGCAATAGCCAGCCAGCCACCCTAGTATATAAGCCATGCCTCACCCCCTTGTATTTAGCGCACCCACTCAAGCAGCAAGAAAACTGGTGTGCACGCAATACGAAAGTCAGTGTGACCGCGACTCAAATGTCACAAGCATACTTTGGACATCAGCTTTAAAAAATAATTTAACATCATCTGTGCAACTTCATATTTGCACACATATGTGTAAACATCCAGCCTCCCTCGCCCCTTACACTGGCCGTATCCTCTCCAAGTCGCCTGATGGTTCAAAAAAAGCGACAATCTGAAACAAAAATAAACGATAGCCCCTTGTTTCTCCTGGCATCAGGTCAATTTGTGAATCCAGTAAATAAATGACACATGTCTTCCATTTCTGGACCACATGATGATGCAAAGAAAAGCAATGGGCTTAAATATGTTAAAGAATTATCTGCCTACCTTTAAACCATCTGATTTCCGAACTCCTGACCGTCTGCCTTTGGGTCTCAGAGCGCCAAAGACTCATCCCACGATCCAATGTGTTGCACAAAACGCCAGGGTCCTCCTTGTCCATAAGTGCCTGTCTCTTGGCACCCAAAGAGTCTTGGCATTTTCTTCTTCCTTAGAGATATGACCTGTTTTCTTGCTCACAGCAAGAGCAAGAAACTGGGTGCAACGCCAATACGAAAGTCTCTTTGCCGCGACACAAAGGGTCACAAGCAGTAAGATTTTTGGACCATCAGGCTTTAAAAAATTAATTTAACATCATATGTGCAACCTTATAGATTGTCACACATGATGTTAAAAACATCCAGCCTCCTCCGTCCCCTTACAGCTGGCCGTATCCTCTCCAAAGTTCCGCCTGATGGTTCAAAAAAAGCGACAATCGAAAAACAAATAAACGATAGCCCTTTGTTTCCCTGGCATCAGGTCAATGTTGTGATCCTAAAGAATAAATGACACGTCTTCCATTTCTGGATCACATTGATGATGCAAGAAAAAAGCAATGGGCATAAATATGTTTAAGAATTTATCTGCCTACCTTTAAACATCTGATGTTCCAGAACTCCTGACGTCTGCCTTTGGGTCATCCAGAGCGCTCAAGACTCATCCCGATCCAATGGTTGCACAAAACGCCAGGGTCCTCCTTGTCCATTAAGTGCCTGTCTTCTTTGGCACCCAAGAGTCTTGGCAATTTTCTTCTTCCTTAGAGATATGACCTTTTCTTGCTCCACAAGGCAAGAAACTGGTGTGCAACGCCAATACGAAAGTCTGTGTGACCGCAACACAAAGGGTCACAAGCAGTAGATATTTTGGACCATCAGGCTTTAAAAAAATAATTTAACATCAAGTGTGCAACCTTCATAGATTGCACACATGATGTTAAAAACATCCAGCCTCCTCCGTCCCCTTACAGCTGGCCGTATCCTCTCCAAAGTCCGCCTGATGGTTCAAAAAAAGCGACAATCGAAAAACAAAATAAAGATAGCCCTTTGTTTCCCTGGCATCAGTTCAAATGTTGTGATCCAGTAAAGAATAAATGACACAGTCTTCCTTTTCTGGACCACATTGATGATGCAAGGAAAAGCAATGGTTAAATATGGATTAAAGAATATATCTGCCTACCTTTAAACCATCTGATGTTCCAGAACTCCTGACCGTCTGCCTTTGGGTCATCCAGAGCGCTCAAAGACTCATCCCACGATCCAATGGTTGCACAAAACGCCAGGGTCCTCCTTGTCCATTAAGTGCCTGTCTTCTTTGGCACCCAAAGAGTCTTGGCAATTTTCTTCTTCCTTAGAGATATGACCTGTTTCTTTGCTCACAGCAAGAGCAAGAAACTGGTGTGCAACGCCAATACGAAGTCTGTGTGACCGGACACAAAAGGGTCACTAAGCAGTAGATATTTTGGACCATCAGGCTTAAAAATAATTTAACATCAAGTGTGCAACCTTCATAATTGCACACATGATGTTAAAAACATCCAGCCTCCTCCGTCCCCTTACAGCTGGCCGTATCCTCTCCAAAGTCCGCCTGATGGTTCAAAAAAGTGACAATCGAAAAACAAAAATAAACGATAGCCCTTTGTTTCCCTGGCATCAGGTCAAATGTTGTGATCCAGTAAAGAATAAATGACACATGTCTTCCATTTCTGGACCACAATGATGATGCAAGAAAAGCAATGGGCTTAAATATGGTTTAAAGAATATATCTGCATACCTTTAAACCATCTGATGTTCCAGAACTCCTGACCGTCTGCCTTTGGGTCATCCAGAGCGCTCAAAGACTATCCCACTACCAATGGTTGCACAAACGCCAGGGTCCTCCTTGTCCATTAATTGCCTGTCTTCTTTGGCACCCAAGAGTCTTGGCATTTTCTTCTTCCTTAGAGATATGACCTGTTTCTTGCTCACAGCAGAGCAAGAAACTGTGTGCAACGCACATACGAAAGTCTGTGTGACCGCGACACAAAGGGTCACAACAGTAAGATATTTTGGACCATCAGGCTTTAAAAAATTAATTTAACATCAAGTGTGCAACCTTCATAGATTGCACACATGATGTTAAAAACATCCAGCCTCCTCCTCCCCTTACAGCTGGCCGTATCCTCTCCAAATTCCGCCTGATGGTTCAAAAAAGCGACAATCGAAAAACAAAAATAAACGATAGCCCTTTGTTTCCCTGGCATCAGTCAAATTTGTGATCCAGTAAAGAATAATGACACATGTCTTCCTTTTCTGGACCACATTGATGATGCAAAGGAAAAGCAATGGGCTAAATAGTTTAAAGAATATATCTCCTACCTTTAAACCATCTGATGTTCCAGAACTCCTGACCGTCTGCCTTTGGTCATCCAGAGCGCTCAAAGACTCATCCCACGATCCAATGTTTCACAAAACGCCAGGGTCCTCCTTGTCCATTAAGTGCCTGTCTTCTTTGGCACCCAAAGAGTCTTGGCAATTTTCTTCTTCCTTAAGATATGACCTGTTTCTTGCTCACAGCAAGACAAGAAACTGGTGTGCAACGCCAATCGAAAGTCTTGTGACCGGACACAAAGGGTCACTAAGCAGTAGATATTTTGGACCATCAGGCTTTAAAATTAATTTAACATCAATGTGCAACCTTATAGATTGCACACATGATGTTAAAAACATCCAGCCTCCTCCGTCCCCTTACAGCTGGCCGTATCCTCTCAAAGTCCGCCTGATGTTCAAAAAAAGCGACAATCGAAAAACAAATAAACGATAGCCCTTTGTTTCCCTGGCATCAGGTCAAATTTGTGATCCAGTAAAGAATAAATGACACTTCTTCCATTTCTGGATCACATTGATGATGCAAAGAAAAAAGCAATGGGCATAAATATGTTTTTAAAGAATATATCTGCCTACCTTTAAACCATCTGATGTTCCAGAACTCCTGACCGTCTGCCTTTGGGTCATCCAGACGCTCAAAACCATCCCACAGATCCATGGTTGACAAAACGCCAGGGTCCTCTTGTCCATTTTGCCTGTCTTCTTTGGCACCCAAAGAGTCTTGGCAATTTTCTTCTTCCTTAGAGATATGACCTGTTTCTTGCTCACACAAGAGCAAGAAACTGGTGTGCAACGCCAATACGAAAGTCTGTGTGACCGGACACAAAGGTCCTAAGCAGTAGATATTTTGGACCTCAGGCTTAAAAAAATAATTTAACATCAGTGTGCAACCTTCATAGTTTGCACACATGATGTTAAAAACATCCAGCCTCCTCGCCCCTTACAGCTGGCCGTATCCTCTCCAAAGTCCCTGATGGTTCAAAAAAGCGACATCGAAAAACAAAATAAACGATAGCCCTTTGTTTCCCTGGCATCAGGTCACATGTTGTGATCCAGTAAAGAATAAATGACATGTCTTCCATTTCTGGACCACATTGATGATGCAAAGGAAAAGCAATGGGCTCAAATATGGTTTAAAGAATATATCTGCCTACCTTTAAACCATCTGAGTTCCAGAACTCCTGACCGTCTGCCTTTGGGTCATCCAGAGCGCTCAAAGACTCATCCCACGATCCAATGGTTGCACAAACGCCAGGGTCCTCCTTGTCCATTAAGTGCCTGTCTTCTTTGGCACCCAAGAGTCTTGCAATTTTCTTCTTCCTTAGAGATATGACCTGTTTCTTGCTCACAGCAAGAGCAAGAAACTGGTGTGCAACGCAATACAAAAGTCTGTGACCGCGACACAAAGGGTCACAAGCAGTAATATTTTGGACCATCAGGCTTTAAAAAATTAATTTACATCATATGTGCAACCTTATAGATTGCACACATGATGTTAAAAACATCCAGCCTCCTCCGTCCCCTTACAGCTGGCCGTATCCTCTCCAAAGTCCGCCTGATGGTTCAAAAAAACGACAATCGAAAACAAAAATAAACGATAGCCCTTTGTTTCCCTGGCATCAGGTCAAATGTTGTGATCCAGTAAAGAATAAATGACACATGTCTTCCATTTCTGGACCACATTGATGATGCAAAGGAAAAGATGGGCTTAATAGGGTTTAAAGAATATATCTGCCTACCTTTAAACCATCTGATGTTCCAGAACTCCTGACCGTCTGCTTTTGGGTCATCCAGAGCGCTCAAAGACTCATCCCACGATCCAATGGTTGCACAAAACGCCAGGGTCCTCCTTGTCCATTAAGTGCCTGTCTTCTTTGGCACCCAAAGAGTCTTGGCAATTTTCTTCTTCTTAGAGATGATACCTGTTTCTTGCTCACAGCAGAGCAAGAAACTGGTGTGCAACGCCAATACAAAGTCTCTGTGACCGTGACACAAGGGTCACAAGCAGTAGATATTTTGGACCATCAGGCTTTAAAAAATTAATTTAACATCATATGTGCAACCTTCATAGATTGCACACATGATGTAAAAAACATCCAGCCTCCTCCGTCCCCTTACAGCTGGCCGTATCCTCTCCAAAGTCCGCCTGATGGTTCAAAAAAAGCGACAATCGAAAACAAAAATAAGATAGCCCTTTGTTTCCCTGGCATCAGGTCAAATTTGTGATCCAGTAAAGAATAAATGACACATGTCTTCCTTTCTGGACCACATTGATGATGCAAAGGAAAAGCAATGGGCTTAATATGTTTAAGAATATATCTGCCTACCTTTAAACCATCTGATTTTCCAGAACTCCTGACCGTCTGCCTTTGGTGTCATCCAGAGCGCTCAAAGACTCATCCCACGATCCAATGGTTGCACAAAACGCCAGGGTCCCCTTGTCCATTAAGTGCCTGTCTTCTTTGGCACCCAAGAGTCTTGGCAATTTTCTTCTTCCTTAGAGATATGACCTGTTTCTTCTCACAGCAAGAGCAAGAAACTGGTGTGCAACGCCAATACGAAAAGTCTCTGTGACCGTGACACAAAGGGTCACAAGCAGTAGATATTTTGGACCATCAGGCTTTAAAAAATTAATTTACATCATTGTGCAACCTTATAGATTGACACATGATGTTAAAACATCCAGCCTCCTCCGTCCCCTTACAGCTGGCCGTATCCTCTCCAAAGTCGCCTGATGGTTCAAAAAAACGACAATCGAAAACAAAAATAAACGATAGCCCTTTGTTTCCCTGGCATCAGGTCAAATGTTGTGATCCAGTAAGAATAAATGACACATGTCTTCCATTTCTGACCACATTGTGATGCAAGGAAAAGCAATGGGCTTAAATATGTTTAAAGAATATATTGCCTACCTTTAACCATCTGATGTTCCAGAACTCCTGACCGTCTGCCTTTGGGTCTCCAGAGCGCTCAAAGACTCATCCCACATCCAATGGTTGCACAAAACGCCAGGGTCCTCCTTGTCCTAAGTGCCTGTCTTCTTTGGCACCCAAAGAGTCTTGGCATTTTTCTTCTTCCTTAGAGATATGACCTGTTTTCTTGCTCACAGCAAGAGCAAGAACTGGTTGGCAACGCCAATACAAAGTCTGTGTGACCGCAACACAAAGGGTCATCGCATTAGATATTTTGGACCATCAGGCTTTAAAAAAATAATTTAACATCAAGTGTGCAACCTTCTAGATTGCACACATGATGTTAAAAACATCCAGCCTCCTCGTCCCCTTACAGCTGGCCGTATCCTCTCCAAAGTCGCCTGATGGTTCAAAAAAGCGACAATCGAAAACAAAAATAAACGATAGCCCTTTGTTTCCCTGGCATCAGGTCAAATTGTGATCCAGTAAAGAATAAATGACACATGTCTTCCATTTCTGACCACATTGATGATGCAAGAAAGCAATGGGCTTAAATATGTTTAAAGAATTATACTGCCACCTTTAAACCATCTGATTTCCAGAACTCCTGACTCTGCCTTTGGGTCATCCAAGCGCTCAAAGACTCATCCCACGATCCAATGGTTGCACAAAGCCAGGTTCCTCCTTGTCCATTAAGTGCCTGTCTTCTTTGGCACCCAAAGAGTCTTGGCATTTTCTTCTTCCTTAGAGATAACCAGTTTCTTGCTCACAGCAAGAGCAAGAAACTGGTGTGCAACGCCAATACGAAAGTCTGTGTGACCGCAACACAAAGGGTCACTAAGCAGTAGATATTTTGGACCATCAGGCTTTAAAAAAATAATTAACATCAAGTGTGCAACCTTCATAGATTGCACACATGATGTTAAAAACACCAGCCTCCTCCGTCCCCTTACAGCTGGCCGTATCCTCTCCAAAGTCCGCCTGATGGTTCAAAAAAAGCGACAATCGAAAAACAAAATAAACGATAGCCCTTTGTTCTCCCTGGCATCAGGTCAAATGTTGTGATCCAGTAGAATAAATGACACATGTCTTCCATTTTGGACCACATTGATGATGCAAAGGAAAAGCAATGGGCTTAAATATGGTTTAAAGATATATCTGCCTACCTTTAACCATCTATGTTCCAGAACTCCTGACCGTCTGCCTTTGGGTCATCAACAGCGCTCAAAGACTCATCCCACGATCCAATGGTTGCACAAACGCCAGGGTCCTCCTTGTCCATTAAGTGCCTGTCTTCTTTGGCACCAAAAGTCTTGGCAATTTTCTCTTCCTTAGAAATAGACCTGTTTCTTGCTCACAGCAAGAGCAAGAACCGGTGTGCAACGCCAATACGAAAGTCTGTGTGACCGCACAAAGGGTCCTAAGCAGTAGATTTTTGGACCATCAGGCTTTAAAAAATAATTTACATCAAGTGTGCAACCTTCATAGATTGCACACATGATGTTAAAAACATCCAGCCTCCTCCGTCCCCTTACAGCTGGCCGTATCCTCTCCAAGTCCGCCTGATGGTTCAAAAAAAGCGACAATCGAAAAACAAAAATAAACGATAGCCCTTGTTTCCTGCTCAGGTCAAATGTTTGATCCAGTAAAAAATAAATGACACATGTCTTCCATTTCTGGACCACATTGATGATGCAAAGGAAAACAATGGGCTTAAATATGGTTAAAGAATATATCTGCCTACCTTTAACCATCTGATGTTCCGAACTCCTGACCGTCTGCCTTTGGGTCATCACACGCTCAAAGACTCATCCCACGATCCAATGGTTGCACAAACCCAGGGTCCTCCTTGTCCATTAAGTGCCTGTCTTTCTTTGGCACCCAAAGAGTCTTGGCAATTTTCTTCTTCCTTAGAGATATGACCTGTTTCTTGCTCACAGCAAGAGCAAGAACTGGTGTGCAACGCCAATACGAAAGTCTGTGTGACCGCAACACAAGGGTCACTAAGCAGTAGATATTTTGGACCATCAGGCTTTAAAAAATAATTTAACATCAAGTGTGCAACCTTCAGATTGCACACATGATGTTAAACACCAGCCTCCTCCGTCCCTTACAGCTGGCCGTATCCTCTCCAAGTCCGCCTGATGGTTCAAAAAAAGCGACAATCGAAAAACAAATAACGATAGCCCTTTGTTTCCCTGGCATCAGGTCAAATGTTGTGATCCAGTAAAGAATAAATGCCTTCTTCCATTTCTGGACCAATGATGAGCAGAAAAGCAATGGGCTTAAATATGTTTAAAGAATTATCTGCCTACTTTAAACCATCTGATGTTCCAGAACTCCTGACCGTCTGCCTTTGGGTCACCAGAGCGCTCAAAGACTCATCCCATGATCCAATGGTTGCACAAAACGCCAGGGTCCTCCTTGTCCATTAAGTGCCTGTCTTCTTTGGCACCCAAAGAGTCTTGGCAATTTTCTTCTTCCTTAGAGATATGACCTGTTTCTTGCTCACAGCAAGAGCAAGAAACTGGTGTGCAACGCCAATACGAAAAGCTACAAGATCTGATTAACACCTCAATCCCCGGGAGCCCTACACAACCATTGGAGCCGCCATAAAACTGCCCCTAGCGGCCACTAGATGGCGCCTGCACCTAAATATACAATCTCCATACCTGCAGTACAAGTGTCTCTCTTGTCGTGGCTGTCGGCTCTTCTCCCCCGGGCTGTAGCTCCTCCTCCGCGGCGGTTGGTTCTCCCCTCCCGGCTGTTGCTCCTCCTCCTTACCTCGGCTCCCGGATGTAGCTCCTCCTCCTGAGGGATGTCTGCGGGGCTTCTACTTTTGGCTGTGGCCCCTCTATAGAGTTTGTTGCTGGTCGCTCTCCTTGGTTTTGGCTGTGGCTCCTCCTTCAGTAACGGCTGCACCAATGGCACCTGCACATTCCGTTGGGGACGTCACAATGAACAGCGCGTGGGCGGGGCATCTGCGTGACGTCACGCGAGTGGCTAGAAACAGCAGTAACTTATAGGCAATTGTGTATTGGCTATAACAATACTGTATATATGCAGGGCAGTTGTTTGTGCACTACCTGGACAATTGCCAAGGTTCCCCAAACCTATAGTCTCTGGTTTGAACTGTGTGCAGTCTCTGCATGTACACTGTATGCTGGATGACAGATTTTCCCCTCAGCTACTTTATTATTGCATTATATGTATATACTACTGATCTATAAGGACTGGTATAGATCAGGACACCTGACAAGCCAGGCCTAGGAGTCCTAATAATACATGTAAATGTGTGTGTTATAAAAGTGCCTGGTCTGTCAGTTTCTTATGTGACTGGTTTCTGTTGTTTCTAGGCCCCTCTCACAAAGCATATGCCAAGCCCGGGGCAGGACTGAAGAAGGGGGGAGTGCAGCTCAGCCTTATGTATGGGAAAGATAGAGTAAGCGGGGCAATAGGGCCATTCATATGGACGGGTGTACTGCCCATTGGAATGAATGTGGCTGTGTCCTACCTGTACCCAAAGGGTAATTTACAGGTAGCATGCACCCTAACAAATAATGCTGCATGAAAGGGGCTGAACCTAGATAGAGTCCAGACATTGTAACACTTGGGTGTGCACCTTGCTCTGACATCAAGCAGGACACATCCCATAGTAGCTGTGTGCAGGGGGAATCCTCTCTGAGGAGAAATACATGTGTCAGGCTCGCGTGAGAGAGCTTGGTGAAAGACACAATCACCTGTCACAATGTATTGTGATTTCTACAAAATGCATATTTTTCCTTAATGGGGTGCTGTTCCCTGACATAACATGTGGGCTCGAAATTTTACACTTATTCATTATTCAATATTTTTTGGTCAGATGGGATTTGTACTAAGAATCTCCACACCACTACCATGTCATAGAGATACAATACAGAACTTTTATCCACTAGGCTATGGCCTTACTGGTTATCAAAGGAAGGATTTTATCAGTGGCGTAAGTACCGCCGTAGGTGCCGAAGCGGCTGAGACGGGGCCCGTGAGGTTAAGGGGCCCGCGGATGCACGGCTTAGCGTTCGTTAGTGTGTAAAAACGCCAGCCGCTCCCTTGCGTCGTAGGGATCGAGAGCCTCCTGGCGTAATCAGGTCAAATATTGGGATATTCCCGTTTTGTGGGGAGGTAGTAAGATGGAGAAATTCATCGACACAAATGTCTTCCATTTTCTGGATCACACATTGATGATGCAAAGACAGATAAGAGCAATGGGTTCTTGAAAATATGGTTTTTAACAAAGGAACTATAATATGACTTCCTCCTCCCATCCTTTACTTACCGTTTTTATTATAAAACCCCATTCTTGATAGTGTTCCAAACTACCTCATGAACTCCGTCTGCACTTTGGGTGCGGTCTCCATGCAAGAGTCGTCCCTCCAAAGACTACTCATCCCCACGATCCACATATGGTTTGCACAAAACGCCGCCAGTGGTCTCCCCTCTTCCTTGTTCCCATTTTACGTGACCTCTGATCTTCTTTTGGCACCCCGCCAACCAAAAAGAGATCTTGGCAAATTTTTTTTTTTCTTCTTTTTAGAGATAGTGACCGTTTCCCGTGCTCACAGCAAGAGGCAAAGGAAATGGTTTTTTTTATGTGTTTATGTGTGTTGTTCTCAAGCCCGATACACGAACAGAGGTCTGTGTGACCTGCTGACGGCGATACATCACGCGAACGAACGTCGACGACCTTCAACGCGGGCGTCTCGACCGCGCCGCTGACGACAGGACACAGGCGATCGGACCGACCGGACCCTCCAACGGTACTACGTGAGCAAGATAGAAGGGAACGAGGCGAACATGTAAGAACCGGAAAGATCAAGCAGATACAAGAAGAAGAGTAAGCGGGGACGGACCCCGCGAGAACTCGCGAGGAACACGAAAACCACGCGGTCGAACACTGGATCAGCGTGACGGAACCGCGACACAATTCGATCGACGGTCGACTCCGGGGCGACCGACCACGATCGAAGATCCGGACCGACAATCGGCCGCGACGGACCACCCTGACCCGCGTCTACACAAAGGTCCTTAAGCAAGAGAGGTTTAAGTAAATATTATTGGACCATCAGCATGCTTAAAAAAATAATTACAATCAAGTGTGCGCAACCTTCATAGCTTGCACACATGATGTAAAAAAAACATCCGCCTCCTCCGTCCTACACAGCGCCGTTACAATGGCCTCGACTATCTCTCCAAATTCCGCACTGATGGTTTCAAAAAAAGCGACAACGAAAAACAAAAAGCCAATCAAAACAAAATGAAGCCTTTGTTTCCCCGCATCAGGTCAAATATTGTGATCCAGATGAAAGAATAAATGCCACATGTCTTCATTTCTGAGACCACAGATGATGCAAGGCAAAAGTGAAGGAAGCAATGGGCTAATATGGATTTAAAGAATATATCTGCCTACTTTAAACATCTGAGTTTCCAGAAACTCCTGACCGTATGCTTTGGGTCATCCAGAGCGTCAAAGACTCATACCCAGAGTCCAATGGTTGCACAAAAACGCCAGGGTCCTCCCTTGTCCATTACGTGCCTGTCTTCTTTGGCACCCAAAGAGTCTTGGCAATTTTCTTCTTCCTTAGAGATAGACCTTTCTTGCTCACAGGCAAGAGCAGAAACTGGTGGCTAACGCCCCCAATACGAAAGTCTGTGTGACCGCGGTACTAAATAGGGTCACTAAGCAGTGTATTTGTGACCATCAGGCTTTAAAAAAATTAATTTAACATTCAAGTGTTGCAACCTTCATAGATTGCACACATGATGTTAAAACATCCAGCCTCCTCCGTCCCTTTACAGCTGGCCGTATCCTCTCCAAAGTCCGTGATGGTTCAAAAAAAGCGACAATCGAAAACAAAATATAACGATGCCTTTGTTTCCCTGGCATCAGGTCAATTTGTGATCCAGTATGAATAAATGACCTGTGTTTCATTTTGGACCACCATGATGATGCAAAGGAAAAAAGCAATGGGCTAAATATTGTTAAAGAATATATCTGCCTACCTTTAAACCATCGATGTTCCAGAACTCCTGACCGTCTGCCTCTGGTCACCAGCGTGCTCAAAGACTCATCACCGATCCCATGGTTGCACAAAACGCCAGGGTCCTCCTTGTCCATTAGTGCCTGTCTTCTTTGGCACCCAAAGAGTCTTGGCAATTTTCTTCTTCTTAGAATATGGACCTGTTTCTTGCTCACAGCAAGCAAGAACAAAAATGGTGTGCACGCCAGTAAACAAAGGTGCTGTGTGACCGCAACACAAAGGTCACAAGCGAGTAGATATTTTGGACCATCAGGCTTTAAAAATAATTAACATCAAATGTGCAACCTTTATAGATTGCGACACATGATGTTAAAAACATCCAGCGTCCTCCGTCCCCTTACAGCTGGCGTCTCTCTCAAAGTCCGCCTGATGGTTCAAAAAAAGCGACAATCGAAAAACAAAAATAACGATAGCCCTTGTTTCCTGCTGCAGTGTCAATATTGTGGGACAGTAAAGAATAAATGACCCACGTCTTCCATTTCTGGACTCACATTGTGATGCAAAGAAAAGCATGGGCTTAAATATGGTTTAAAAATATATCGCCTACCTTTAAACCATCTTGATGTTCCAGAACTCCGACCGTCTGCTTTGGGCATCAGAGCGCTCAAAGACTATCCCACGATCCAATGGTTGCACAAAACGCCAGGGTCCTCCTTGTCCATTAAGTGCCTGTCTTCTTGCACCCAAAGAGTCTTGGAATTTTCTTCTTCCTAGAGAATATGACCTGTTTCTTGCTCACAGCAAGAGCAAGAAACTGGTTGCAACGCCAATACGAAAGTCTGTGTGACCGCGACCACAAAGGGTCACTAAGCAGTAGATATTTTGGGACCATCAGCTTTAAAAAAAAAATTAATGTAATTTAACATCATATATGCAACCTTTATAGATTGCACACATGATGTTAAAAACATCCAGCCTCCTCCGTCCCCTTACAGCTGGCATATCCTCTCCAAAGTCCGCCTGATGGTTCAAAAAAAGCGACAATCGAAAAACAAAAATAAACGATAGCCCTTTGTTTCCCTGGCATCAGGTCAAATGTTGTGATCTAGTAAAGAATAAATGACACATGTCTTCCATTTCTGGAACACATTGATGATGCAAAGGAAAAGCATTGGGCTTAAATATGGTTTAAAGAATTTATCTGCCTACCTTTAAACCATCTGATGTTCCAGAACTCCTGACCGTCTGCTTTGGGTCATCCAGAGCGCTCAAAGACTCATCCAACGATCCAATGGTTGCACAAAACGCCAGGGTCCTCCTTGTCCATTAAGTGCCTGTCTTCCCTGGCACTCAAAGATTCTTGGCAATTTTCTTCTCCCTAAGACTATATTCACACTGCCACAAGGGAGACGTTTATACGGCCGACGTATATATGTCCCCCATAGACGGCAATGGGCGCACGGCGCTCTACGGGAGCGGTACGGTGCCACACACGTGCAGTACCGTACCGCTCCGTACCCGGGAAAAAGATAGGACATTTCCTTTCTTTATCCGTGTTATGGTACTGTGCGCCTCTCTCCGCGCGCTGCCATGTGCCCGCTGTGCTGCGGTACGGCGGCCAACGGCAGTGTTAATATAGCCTAACAGATAGCAAACTTTTCTAATTTAACAAAATTCTGTTGGATACTGCATGAAAAATGAGGCACACAGCGCGACTGAGCACCGGAACGCCCCCTGCAATGCAGAAATTTGTGTCGCGTGAAGCATAGTGCAGCCGCGCCACAAAACGGTTTCGTGCAGGCACTTCTTAGATACATGTACAAGCAGTTACACCTCAACTAACCGGCAAAGTCTGAAAAAAACTGGTGCATAGTAAATGTGTAAATGTGCATAGTGCTTAGTAAATGTGCCCCAATGTCCAATAAATAATGTAAACAGTCTTACCCCAAACTTTCTTCTTACCAGTTGGTGAATAAGGTTGAATTATGGCTGGAGATAACACAGGCAGATATGCAGCATGTAATCCCTAGTAATCCCTAGGGGTAATGCCTGTGCCCCAGATTATTGACTTCTGCGCTTACAAGGGCAGTCCCAAGAGAAATCTATCCTTTTAAGATTACATCGCTGTTAACATTGGTTTACAAAGTGCATGTGTTAACGCAATATTACACGTGTTAATGTGTTTGTTAACATAGTGTTAACAAACACAAGCATTAACAAACAAATGTGTTTACTTTGTGTTGCTGCATGTGTTAGCATTGTGTTTTGTAAACGCAATGTTAACAGTTATGTAATTAGGCAAATCTCCTCTTACCGGTTCTGATGCGCTGAAGATGCATGTGTTACAGCCAAATGTAATGTTTTTTAAGATTCTTTGCTATGATAATATATTGCAGCATATGACATAGTCATCCTATGGACAGCAGCACTTTTATATCATGCTGAAAGCCTTCATCAGGCCTGAGGGCTGCCATAGCGACAATAGTCACCGCCGTGCCCTGCACAAAGGGTGCGGATTGTCCCGGTAATACCCCATGGACACCGCAGTCACCATGATCGCAGCCACTATAGGGTTAAACAGCCAGAATCGCGATAGTCGTGATCCCCACTGTTACTGCCGGGTTTCTGTGGTGATGACCCGGGCTCAGCACCATGACGTAACTGTACATCATGGTGCGGTAACTACCCGAACCTTATCACGTAACATTACATCAGGGTACGGAAAGGGTTAAACAAGCATGAAAACAAAAATAAAAAGTGCTGATAACCAGAATACAGCACCATGAATGCATATAACTGGTGCAGTCTGTACTATGTGCAGTTTGCCTGTGGCGTGTGCAGGGGGCGCCAGATCCATCACAACTGGTGGTGCGTCCTCATTAATCTGGCGCCGGATCCCCCGGTACTGCTCTGGGAGTGGCCACCATTTTTTTCTTTTGGTGAATACAACAGATTCCAGGCCTCACAAAGAAAAGTAAAATAGTTTTTTCTGGTGCACTCAGTTTAATGGGCATGCGCTAAAATTATGGCAGAAATATCGTAGCGCAGTGGCGACAGGATACTGGAGGAAACGCTTTATAACTACACGTGCACGCAATTTATGTATTTACGTGTAAACTAGGCCAGAATACTTTAAACCATCTGATGTTCCAGAACTCCTGACCGTCTGCCTTTGGGTCATCCAGTGCGTCTTACCCCAAACTTTCTTATTACCAGTTGGTGAATAAGGTTGAATTATGGCTGGAGATAACACAGGCAGATATGCAGCATGTAATCCCTAGTAATCCCTAGGGGTAATGCCTGTGCCCCAGATTATTGACTTCTGCGCTTACAAGGGCAGTCCCAACAGAAATCTATCCTTTTAAGATTACATCGCTGTTAACATTGGTTTACAAAGTGCATGTGTTAACGCAATATTACACGTGTTAATGTGTTTGTTAACATAGTGTTAACAAACAAATGTGTTTACTTTGTGTTGCTGCATGTGATAACATTGTGTTAGCATTGTGTTTTGTAAACGCAATGTTAACAGTTATGTAATTAGGCAAATCTCCTCTTAGCGGTTCTGATGTGCTGAAGATGCACGTGTTACAGCCAAATGTGGAACCCACCCTGAAACCTCTCCAGAACACCACCTCTCCCTAAAAGACAGGTTTTTTTTTAATGCAATCGCTGTTTTTTTTTAAATTCTTTGCTATGATAATGTATTGCAGCATATGACATAGTCATCCTATGGACAGCAGCACTTTTATATCATGCTGAAAGCCTTCATCAGGCCTGAGGGCTGCCATAGCGACAATAGTCACCGCCGTGATAATACCCCATTCACACCGCAGTCACCATGATCGCAGCCTCTATAGGGTTAAACAGCCAGAATCGCAATAGTCGTGATCCCCACTGTTATTGCCGGGTTTCTGTGGTGATTACCTGGGCTCAGCACCATGCTGATAACCAGAATACAGCACCATAAATGCATATAACTGGTGCAGTCTGTACTATGTGCAGTTTGCCTGTGGCGTGTGCAGGGGGCGCCAGATCCATCACAACTGGTGGCGGGTCCTCATTAATCTGGCGCCGGATCCCCCGGTACTGCTCTGGGAGGGGCCACCATTTTTTTCTTTTGGTGAATACAACAGTTTCCAGGCCTCACAAAGAAAAGTAAAATAGTTTTTTCTGGTGCACGCAGTTTAATGGGCATGCGCTAAAATTATGGCAGAAATATCGTAGCGCAGTGGTGACAGGATACTGGCGGAAACGCTTTATAAATACACGTGCACGCAATTTATGTATTTACGTGTAAACTAGGCCAGAATACTGGGGCAGGAGGAGTAACACATCTGGGCCGGTGTGTTAGTACCGGAACCTTCTGTCACAGATCACTATGACAACAGTCCATGAGAACCTGAGATAAACAGACGCCAGGCGCATGCAGATTGCTCCGTTTTTTCTTACGGGTGACAATTGTCTTGGTTGTGGGCAATTCCACTCTGAATAACCTACAGCCAAGCAGGTCCACTTACCCCTGGCACATGGTACATTACACAGCTCTATGTAGTGCACTGTAAACACATGCGCCAAAAGGAGGCCGAGGTACATGCGCATTCTGACACAATCCATGCGTTTACCAAAATTACTGTCAATGGTTATTAGTACAAGGGCAGAAACTGTAACTTTTGTCACAATACATGTATTCTGGCCTGAGTGCAATGAATATGCACAATGTGAACACAGTCTGAGATGTAGATGGACAGAGTGTAGATTTACACAATTCAAATATACAGCGGGGAAAAATGATATCCACCTACACGTCATACATGAGGAAAATGTCTACAGTGGTTTCTGCTGCCGTGTATAAACATTAGAAGCGGCCTGTGTGCATGTACATCCATACCCGTGCCTGACCATCAGCCTCATACACAGTTGTCACTTATGTAAGTACTCACTGTAGTGTTCAGCACTTCCCCCTAGTCCCTGGTTGTGACTCCTCACTGTAGTGTTCAGCACTTGCCCCTAGTCCCTGGTTGTGACTCCTCACTGTAGTGTTCAGCACTTCCCCCAGTCCCTGGTTGTGACTCCTCACTGTAGTGTTCAGCACTTCCCCCCCAGTCTCTGGTTGTGACTCCTCACTGTAGTGTTCAGCACTTCCCCCAGTCAAGGAGGCCGAGGTACATGCGCATTCTGACACAATCCATGCGTTTACTAAAATTACTGTCAATGTTATTAGTACAAAGGAATATTGAAACATTTTTCCTTACACAAACCATATCAATTATTTGCTGAAAGTGGAAAACCCCTTTAAAATACAGACCCTACAACAAATCATCAATAAGAAAGTAAATTATAATGACAGGAGCAGCAAACGTCACACCGTCCTCCAACCAGACAATTTATATTACAATCCTCATACCTGGCAATTGAGATGATTTTTATTATTATAATATGGCTAAAATTTGGGGCGTGGCCAGGTAGATACGCGTGCCGCCATTTTGTCCCTCTTTCCCTTTCACAGATGTTGGGAGGTATGTTATAATGACAGGAGCAGCAAACGTCACACCGTCCTCCAACCAGACAATTTATATTACATCCTCATACCTGGCATCCAGGAGTAATGCAAATTCCAGATCATATAATATATTATACAATAGATCTCTGGCAGCATCAAGACAATACCCCAGTGCAGAGGGCACAGCAGCCCCAGCAAGTTATAGGGGGGGGGGGGGAGTATATTTTAGTTATCTCTGGAAAATGGCCGCCATCTTGAAAACATTATACTGGATGAAGGCCAAGTTATTCCAATCTGGAAAATGGCCGCCATCTTGAAAACATTATACTGGATGAAGGCCAAGTTATTCCAAAGGGAAATATAGCAACAAAGACCAGAAATGTGTCAAGCTGCTCGACATGTTGTCCTTATTGCTGAACACAGAACTGACGGATCCAATCGTTATCAACGTGTATGAAATAATAATAATTCTTTATTTATACAGATCGTTATCAACGTGTATGAAATAATAATAATTCTTTATTTATACAGCGCCTACAGATTACGCAGCGCTGCACAAAGCAGGTCACATCCCTGGAGAATCTCTGTTCTAATAACTTTTTATCTACAAGATATTTGACAGATCTCCCATTGGAAAACTCTGGCGGCTTGACTCCCCCTCTATGTATATATATATATATACACATAATAATAATACAGGACACAGATAATATTTGGACCATAACATAATTGCACATTATTGTAGTGTTAATTCATGTTACAACATTTTCCATAAACCCTATTGAACCCCAAACATAATAATAATAATAATAATAATAATAATAATAATACAGGACACAGATTTGGACCATAACATAACAGATTTGGACACAGATATTTGGACCATAACATAATCGCACATTATTGTATTGTTAATTCATGTTACAACATTTTCCATAAACCCTATTGAACCCCAATATTTGAACCATCTGATATGTAATACATACAAGTCATATTCCATACATTGTACCACTTGTATCACATGAAATTTACATATATAATTTACTTATATATCTATAATAATATAATATTCTAATAGCATCTCAGATTTTACTAGTGAAATCTCCACAATTAGAGTAGAAAGTGCTTGTAGTTACAGTAGAAGTGCTGCACTATATTATTATTACATACATGACAGCAGATAGATGTGCACATAGATAGTAACATACATGTAATACTTCCCCGTCACTAAACTGTCTATAACAAAGACTATTGTTACCCCTAGCAGCCAATCACAGCGCCCCCCTAATATTACACCTGATTTCCTCACATACTACACATAATTGTGATATAGATATTACAGCTGGGGGGGGGGGCGGCAGATAAATCCCTCAGCATATAATGTACCTGCTACAAGATAAAACTGCCCCTAGCGGCCACTAGATGGCGCCTGCGCCTAAATATACAATCTCCATACCTGCAGTACGAGTGTCTCTCCTGTCGTGGCTGTCGGCCCCTCTCCTCCGGGCTGTAGCTCCTCCTCCGCGGCGGTTGGTTCTCCCCTCCCGGCGCATCTCAGACTTTACTAGTGAAATCTCCACAATTAGAGTAGAAAGTAACATACATGTAATACTTCCCCCGCCCGTCACTAAACTGTCCATAACAAAGACCATTGCTACCCCTAGCAGCCAATCACAGCGCCTCCCTAATATTACATCTGATTTCTTCACATACTACACATAATTGTGATATAGATATTACAGCTGGGGGGGGGGGAGGCAGATAAACCCCTCAGCATATAATGCACCTGCTACAAGATCTGATTAACACCTCAATCCCCGGGAGCCCTACACAACCACTGGAGCCGCCATAAAACTGCCCCTAGCGGCCACTAGATGGCGCCTGCACCTAAATATACAATCTCCATACCTGCAGTACGAGTGTCTCTCTTGTCGTGGCTGTCGGCTCCTCTCCCCGGGCTGTAGCTCCTCCTCCGCGGCGGTTGGTTCTCCCCTCCCGGCTGTTGCTCCTCCTCCTTACCTCGGCTCCCGGATGTAGGTGTGTTATAAAAGTGATGTTTCCAGGCCCCCTCTCACACAGCATATGCCAAGCCCGGGGCAGGACGAAGGGGGGAGTGCAGCTCAGCCTTATGTATGGGAAAGATAGAGCAAGCGGGGCAATAGGGCCATTCATATGGACGGGTGTACTGCCCATTGGAATGAATGTGGCTGTGTCCTACCTGTCCCCAAAGGGTAATTTACAGGTAGCATGTACCCTAACAAATAATGCTGCATGAAAGGGGCTGAACCTAGATGGAGTATCCATCTTCAGTTATACATTAGTTTGTTTTGTCTTTTAATTAACTGTGCAAAAATTACCTCCCACTCCCAAATTAATAAGGTGGACCCTCACTGCTAGTTAGAAAATATCATTTTACAGAAATGGGTTATTTTTGAAATGATACTGCCCATCTGGAATACCCAGGGTGGTTTCGCATCTGTCACTGATGTATTACTTACCAATCTTTTCAATGTTTCAGTGGCCAGTGGGAAAAATAATTTAGAACTTGTCCTTTTTGTGTTTACCAATAATAATGGATCAGTGGAAAAAAACTGAAGTATGAAAAGGCCCATTGAAAAGGAAACGCTTTATAAATACATGTGCACGCAATTTATGTATTTACGTGTAAACTAGGCCAGAATACTGGGACAGGAGGAGTAATACATCTGGGCCGGTGTGTTAGTACCGGAACCTTCTGTCACAGATCACTATGACAACAGTCCATAAGAACCTGAGATAAACAGACGCCAGGCGCATGCAGATTGCTCCGTTTTTACGGGTGACAATTGTCTTGGTTGTGGGCAATTCCATTCTGGATAACCTACAGCCAAGCAGGTCCACTTACCCCTGGCACATGGTACATTACACAGCTCTATGTAGTGCACTGCAAACACATGCGCCAAAAGGAGGCCGAGGTACATGCGCATTCTGACACAATCCATGCGTTTACCAAAATTACTGTCAATGTTATTAGTACATAGGAATATTGAAACATTTTTCCTTACACAAACCATATCAATTATTTGCTGAAAGTGGAAAACCCCTTTAAAATACAGACCCTACAACAAATCATCAATAAGAAAGTAAATTATAATGACAGGAGCAGCAAACGTCACACCGTCCTCCAACCAGACAATTTACATTACAATCCTCATACCTGGCATCCAGGAGTAATGCAAATTCCAGATCATATAATATATTATACAATAGATCTCTGGCAGCATCAAGACAATACCCCAGTGCAGAGGGCACAGCAGCCCCAGCAAGTTATAGGGGGGGGGGGGGAGTATATTTTAGTTATCTCTGGAAAATGGCCGCCATCTTGAAAACATTATACTGGATGAAGGCCCAGTTATTCCAAAGGGAAATATAGCAACAAAGACCAGAAATGTGTCAAGCTGCTCGACATGTTGTCCTTATTGCTGAACACAGAACTGACGGATCGTTATCAACGTGTATGAAATAATAATAATTCTTTATTTATACAGCGCCTACAGATTACGCAGCGCTGCACAAAGCAGGTCACATCCCTGGAGAATCTCTGTTCTAATAACTTTTTATCCACAAGATATATGACTCCCCCTCTATGTATATATATATATATATATATATATACACATAATAACAATACAGGACACAGATAATATTTGGACCATAACATAATTGCACATTATTATATTGTTAATTCATGTTACAACATTTTCCATAAACCCTATTGAACCCCAATATTTGAACCATCTGATATGTAATACATACAAGTCATATTCCATACATTGTACCACTTGTATCACATGAAATTTACATATATAATTTACTTATATAACGATAATAATATAATATACACTAGATATGCCATCACCCTCGAGTATTAGCCCAGTGCCCTTAGATAGCCAGACTCCTGCAACCTAGTATATAGCCGCACTCCTAGATATAATAAGTATTCCCCTAGTATCTAGCCAGTTCCCTGTCCCATCGTATATATTAGCAGCCCCTAGCTAAATCGCCATCAACCTTCTAGTATATAGCCAGCACCCTAGTATATAACCAGCCTCCTGCCCCCTAGAATATAGCCAGCAGCCCCCTAATATATAGCCAGCCACCTAGTATATATCTATGTCATCCCCCTAGTATACAGCCAGCAGCCCACTACAATTATAAAGCCAGCAGCTACGTAGTATATAGCCATGCAAAGGTGCTCTCGATTAGACAGCCGCGCTATAGTTATATAGGCAGGCTGCCCCCTTGTCTAAAAGCACAGGGCTTGCCACCTTTGTATATAGCCAGCAGCCATAGTAAATATCCAGCAGGACATGTCCCCCAGCAAATAGCAGCGGCCATTAGTATCTATGCGTAGCGGCCCCCTAGTTATAACAGCCAGCAGCCCTCTAATATTATATCCAGCAGTACCATACTATTAAGCCAGTGTGCCTTCATCTGGATAAATAGCCCAGAGCCTCCCAGTATATACCTAGCTCAGCCCCCTACTAAATAGCCTACGCCCCTACTACAGTCAGCCAAAGGACCTGCTCCCCGTTGTGTATAGTCCAGCAGCCCACTAGTTATGCTGCCAAAGCCCTCTACATCATAGCCAAGCAGCTACCTAGTAAGATAGTCAGACCCAATATATAGCCAGTGCCTGCCCTCTTGTTATATACCAGCCAGCCCCCTAGTATATATGCCAACAGCCTCCTAGTGTATACCCAGTAGCAATGTCTCCTCCGCAATAACCAGTGCCACCCCTATGTTATATAGCCAGTGCCTGACCCCTTGTATATAAACGGCAGACCCCAAGTATAGATTATAGCCAGCAGCCGCATGTCCCCCAGTCAAATTAGCAAGCAGCCCCCTAGTAATAGCCAGTGCCTCCCACCTTGTATTTAGCATGCAGCGCCCCAATAGTATTATATCTAGAACCCTCCAAGTATACAGCCAGAAGCCTCTAACAATATAGCCAGCAGCTCGTATTTTCTAGTATATACAAGGCGCTCCCTCGTAAACAGCCAGCAGTCCCATATAGTTAGCCATTGTGCCTGCACCCTTTATATAGCGGACCAGCCCCCCTAGAGTATCTAGCATCAGCTCTCTCCCTTATTATTTAGCAGCAGCCCATGTCCCCTCATCATAGTAGCCAGCAGCCGGCTAAGTATCTCACCCAGTGACTGCCCCCTTTTGTTATAGCCTAGCTGCCATACTATATAGTCAGTGCCTGACCCCCTTGTTATAGTCCGCAGCTCTCTAGCTTATACAAACCAGAAGCCCTTATATATCGGCCGCAGCTCCCTATATATAACACAGTCAAAGCCCCCCTCCTAATATATAGCAGTGCCTGCCCTCTGGTATATAGCCAGCAGTACCCTAAGTTTGTAGCCAAACAGCCTGCCTCTGGGTTACCCAGTGCCAATTCCCCAGCAAATACCGCCTCCCCCGTTAGTATTATAGCCATTGCCGCCCATTTGGTATCATAGGAATGTGACCCCTTGTTATATAGCAGCAGCCCATGTTCCCTCAGGCGCAAAATAGCCGCAGCCCCCTATTGTATAAAGCCACATGCCCCACCCCGTGTATTTAGCAAGCGCCCACTTTAGTAATATCTAGCAAACCACCTAGGAACACAGCCAGCAGCCCTCTAATGTATATCCAGAAGCCCCATAGCCATAGCCAGCTCGAGCCTCGCCTAGTATATTGAGCCAGCAGGTCATTCTACAATTATAGCCAGGTTGCATGCTTCTTGTATATAGCACCGAGCCCCTAGTATAAGCCAGCAGCCCATCCATGTTAAATCAAATAGCCAGCAGCCCCCCCCCCCGAGTATTATACACAGTGCCTTGCCTCGCTTTTGATACAGCCAGATGCCCCCGACTATATAGCCTAGTGCCCCTGCTACATAGCCAGTGCCTGCCCCCCCCCTTGGTCTAAGCAGAGCAGCCCACTAGTAACAGCCAGAGCCCTATCATATATAGCCAGCCATGCCCCTAGTATATAGCCAACAGCCTCAGCGTGTATACCAATGTAGCAATGTCCCCCAGGCAGATTTTTAGGGATAACAGCCGTTAACTAGTATATATGCAATAGCTCCCTAGTATACAGCCAGCAGTGCCCTACTATATAAGCCAGTTCCATGCACCGTACGCTATCATAGCCAGCATGCCCCCTAGTGATATCGCCAGCGCAGCCATACTATTAATAGGCAGCAGCCAGTGTACCCAATAAATATGCGATAGCCCCCTGTATATGACCCCAGTGCCGAAAAGCCTCCACCAGTGTATACCAGTAGCCAATGTCCCCAGCAATATAAGACCAGCCGCTCCACTAGTATATAGCCAGGCCTGCCCCCTGGTATATCGACAGCTAGATCCGCGCTGTATATAGCCAGTCGAGTCGCATGTCCCCCAGCAAAATAAGCCCTTAATCCCCCTCTAGTATATAGCAGTGACCACCCCCCTGTGTATATAGCCAGCAGACCCTAGTATTTAAGCAATCAGCTCCCTAGTGTTATATCGTATGTAGCCCATTCCCTCCGAAAAATAAAACGGCCGCCCTAGATATAGCCAGTGCCTGCCCCCTTTTGTATTTAGCAAGCAAGCTCCATAGTATATATGCCAGCAGAATCCCCGGTATATAGCAAAACATAAAAGCAGCCCTCCAGTATATGGACCCTAGTATAAAGCTAGCTTCCTTCAATATATAGCCATCAGCACCCTAGTATATAGCCATACCCCATGCCCCCTAGTATAAAGCATCCTGTAGGTATACCCAGGAGCCAAATGTGCCCCAGCAAAATAACAATGCCTCACCCCTAGTGTATAGACAGTGGGCCTCTGCCCACTGATGGTTATATTAGACAGCAGGACACTAGTAATAGCCGCAGCTATGTCCCAGCAATAGCCAGCGTGCCCCTAGCAGATAGCCAGTGCCTGCCCCTTGTTCACAGCCAGCTGCCCCCTATTACCATAGCCCATGGTGGCCTGGCCCCCTTTGTGTTTATAAGCAGCAGCCCACTAGTTCTACAGCCAGCAGCCCTCCAATATATAGGCTAAGAGCACCAGTATATAGCCAATCAGCCCAGAGTGTTTATAACCAAGTAGCCGATGTCCCCCAGCAAATAAAGCCGTCCATAGTATATAGCCATCAGCGCCCTTGCTATACAGTCCAGCAAGATCCCACTAATATATAGCCGAGTGCCTGCCCTCTTGATCTAGCCCAGCAGCCCCCCTTTAGATATTATAGCCAGCAGCCTCCGAGTGGATATAGCTAGCAGCCCACGTACCCCAAAAAATAGCATCAGCCCCTTGTATATACCCAGTGTCCTGTCCTCCCAGTGTATATGCCTTCCCCCTTGTATATAGCCGGCAGCCCCCTAGTATATACCCAGCAGCCTCCTATTATATAGCCAGAAGACCATGTCCCCCATCAAATAGCCAGCAGCCCACTAGTATATACTCAGTGCCTGCCCCCTTTTATATAGCCAGCTGCCCCCTACTATACAGCCTACTGCCCCCTACTATATAGCCAGTGCCTGCACCCTTGTGTATAGCCAGCAGCCCACTAGTATCATTTCACTTCTTTTATGGACAATGGTACTTCAAATCTGAATACTGCCACTATACATGAAGTTTACTATGCATTCCTAGGTTTAATTCTATTTTCTCACTATTGTAATCACCACTATTTTATTTAGTTTTGGGTAAGAAAACCAAAACTTTATGTTTGGACCCACACTTTTTCGTGTCCTTCTGATATTAACATTATCAGGCAGTGAATGATATTTTTTTCAATACTTGAGGAGTTTCATACTATATTCCATTTGCGTTTTTTTCCCCTCAGTATTCATACTCACTATTCCATTTGTTATGTCTATTCTTGGATATTCCATTTTTATCTAGTTAATATGGTATGTTTACACACACAACCAATTTTTAATCTGACTTAGACCTTATGCACACCAAGATTTTTTATCTATAACAACTGTTCCCTTTCACCCTGTGCTTCCATGAGGATTCAATGAACTATGAATTGATATGAACTTACCAAATCACTTGCTCTGCTGAGATATGAAATTTATTCTATTTCCCCTTTTTTCTTTTCTATATATTTGTACTCCTACTATCCGACAAAACTTTACCTTGTACTAATTGCTTTTAGGAGTGATTTAAGGGACGCCTGCATTTATGATGATTCCATGGATGAATTGAATGGGGGGGTGGTGCAACCCCGTCTAAAACATTGTAGTTTCCTACAAATCACATGCGTGTTATCATAAAGAATACACAGAAACATATATATGATTGAATCTGACGATCTATCAAAAAGTTTGTGGCTATGAGCGTCTCGGTCTCCCATCCACACTCCTGTTTTTCTAACATTGTATTTATACATCACCTCAATGTCATCTGGCACCAAGCCGCGGTTCTTACTAGGACCCTTGAGGGGCCTCTGTACCCCTCACTTGTCTTTGAGCAATGTAATAGTGAGATCAAAGATAGCAGAGATTACGTCAGTAGTTTGATGCAGCAACAATGACTAAAAATAAACATTGACACCCATATCTCCGAAAATTCTACATAGGTGGATGAGGGTGGTTTTTTTTTAGGTATGGCCGCTTGTTTTACGGTCTCGTTTTTTTCGGGAACAGAAATTTGAATTTATATGTCAGGGACTTCTTAGTCAGAAGTAACGAACCAATACCGTATATAGGGTAAGTCTAAATTTTAATCAGTTATTTTACACTTTTATATGGGTTTATTGCTGTGCTGTTGTACTTTCTCAGATTTTTTAAAAAAAATATGTTCAAATTTCTGCTTGCTCACAAAAGGGCCACATTGTGTATTCTACGGATGAATGAATGTATGTAAACTGACTATCTTAAGAATTAGTTGTTTCGTTATCTTACATTTTTACAGAGCAGGAACTTACTGACATTAGGCAATTATAAGGCAACCTAAGGCTGAGGTTGAGTTGCAGCGGGTGATGAAAATCATTTTGAAACCCTAGTATTAAGTCCAAGAACTCCATGATTATTAGCCAGTAGCTCCCCAATATATAAACAGCAATTTTGTTGTGCCCTAAGTAGTAGATAGCCCGTTCCTGAGAAGCTAACCCCTAGTATATAGCCAGCCCCCTAGTATATAGGGCCAGATCCCTATTATATAGCCAGCCCCATCTAGTATATTGGCAATCAGACACTCTAGGTAGATTAAGCCTAGTGCCAACTTTATATAGCACAGCCTCCAATGACCCTAGTATCATAGTTCAGAACAGACCCAGACCATCCCTAGTTACTTATATTATCCCAGTTAGTGGCCCACTTCCTACTACATCGATCTAGCCAGTTCCCTGCCCCCTAGTTATATATCTAGCAGCCCCCTAGTAAATCGCCATCAACCCTCAAGTATATAGGCCAAGGCACCATAGTATATAACCAGCCATCTGCCCCCAGTATATAGCCAGCAGCCCCCTAATATATAGCCAGCCACCTAGGAATTAATTAGCTCCCCCTAGTATCAGCCAGAGCACACACTAATATATAGCGCCAGAAGCCCCTAGTATATAGCAGGCCGCTCATTAGTATAGAGAATACGAGGTAAGAATTAGTTGGAAAAAAGAGCGGATCCAGCAGGCGCTCTATTATATAGCCAGCAGCCCCCATAGTATATAGCCAGCCAACCTAGATTATATATAAGCATCCCCGCCAAGATACAGCCAAGCAGGCCCGATTAATATATAGCCAGCAGTGCTCTAGTATATAGCCAGCAGCACTCTAGTATATATGCCAGCTGCACCCTGCTAAATAGCCAGTGCCTGCCACCTTGTAATATCGACCAGCCAGCCCCTTAGTGTTATATTATCCAGAGGACCCATGTCCCCCAGCAAATAGCCAGCAGCCCCACATAGAAATATCTAGAGCCCCATAGTATAAAGCACAGTAAGCCCTCTAATATATAGCAGCAGCGTCCCCCTACTATATAGCCGGCCTTCCCCCCTTGATATAGCCGGCAGCCCCTAGTCTATACCAGCAGCCTCCTATTATTATAGCAGAAGACCATGTGTCCACCATCGAAGTAGCCAGCAGCACCACCTAGTAGTAGATACTCTCAGTGCCTTGCCCCCTTTTATATAGCCATGGCCTGCCCGCATTTAATATTAGCCTACTTGCCCCCTCACTACATAAGCCCGGTGCACCTGCGCCCTTGTGTATAGCCAGCACGCCCACTCCCACTAGTATATTGCCAAAAGCCTCTAATAATATAGCCAGCCGCTAACCGAGTATATAAGACAGCAGTCCCCTACATATAGCCCGTGCCTGCCCACTGTAGTAGAGCCCCAGTAGCCCTAGTATAAGCCAGCAGGCCTCTGATTATATAGCCACAGCCCATGTCCCCCATCAAATAGCCAGCAGCCCCCTAGTATATACCCCTTGCCTGCCCCCCTTGTATATATCTAACATCCCCCAATATTACAGCCGCAGCCCACTATATGTAGCAGCTGCCCCCCTAGTATATAGCCAGCAGCTCACTAGTTATAGAAGCAGCAGCGCATACCCTAGTATATCCACGCTCGCCCCCTACTATAGCCAGGTGCTGCCCCCTAGTATATAGCACAGTCAGCCCCTGGCTAATTTTTTTTATCCAGTCCACCACTGCCACTAGCTTTCAATGGAGGCTAGCACCCCTAGATTATACAAGTCAGCCAGCCCAGTTAGATATATAGCCGGCAGCCCCCTAGTTAGTAGCCGTAGCTCCCTTACGTACTATAGCCATAAGCGCATGCATCACTTATATAGAGCACGCGCTCTAGTATATAGTCCGCGTGCTCCTACATATTGCATAGCAATTCCCCCTACTACATAGCCAGTGCCTGCCCCCTGTATATAGCCAGCATAGCCCGTAGTATGTATCCAGCAGCCCAGGTCCCCCAGAAAAAGCCGCAAACCCACTAGTATATATCCATAGAGCCCCCTAGTATACGACCAGCAGCCTCTAATGATATAGCCAGCAGCCCTCCTGGATGTCAGCCATCAGCTACACACCTGTAGTTCTAGCCAGCAGTTCCCCACACTAAATGATATAGCCATGTGTATCTGCCCCTTGTATATAGCCAGCAGCCCCCTAGTATATAGCCAGCAGCCTCCTATTATATAGCCAGCAGCCCATGTCCCCCATCAAATAGCCAGCAGCCCCCTAGTATATACCCAGTGCCTGCCCCCTTGTATATATCTAACATCCCCCAAGTATACAGCCAGCAGCCCACTAATATATAGCCAGCAGCCCCCTAGTATATAGCCAGCAGCTCACTATTATATAAGCAGCAGCGCTCTAGAATATAGCCAGCTGCCCCCTACTATATAGCCAGTGCTTGCCCCCTAGTATATAGCCAGCAGCCCCCTAGTATACAGCCAGCCACCTAGTATATATCTAGCATCCCCCTAGTATACAGTCAGCAGCCCACTTATATATAGCCGGCAGCCCCCTAGTATGTAGCCAGCAGCTCCCTAGTATATAGCCAGCATCGCTATAGTATATAGACAGCAGCGCTCTAGTATATAGCCAGCTGCCCCCTACTATATTGCCAGCTTCCCCCTACTACATAGCCAGTGCCTGCCACCTTGTATATAGCCAGCAACCCGTAGTATATATCCAGCAGCCCAGGTCCCCCAGAAAAAAGCCAGCAAGCAGCCCACTAGTATATATCTAGCACCCCCTAGTATACAGCCAGCAGCCCTCTAATATATAGCCAGCAGCCCCCTAGTATGTAGCCATCAGCTCCCTAGTATATAGCCAGCAGTCCCCTACTATATAGCCAGTGCCTGCCCCCTTGTATATAGCCAGCAGCCCCCTAGTATATAGCCAGCAGCCTCCTGTTATATAGCAAGCAGCCCATGTCCCCCATCAAATAGCCAGCAGCCCCATTGTATATACCCAGTGCCTGCCCCCTTGTATATAGCCAGCTTCCCCCTACTACATAGTCAGTGCCTGGCCCCTTGTGTATAGCCAGAAGCCCACTAGTATACAGCTAGCAGCCCTCTAATATATATCCAGCAGCTCCTAAGTACATAGCCAGCAGCCCCCTACTATATAGCCAGTTCCTGCCCTCTTGTATATAGCCAGCAGCCCCCTAGTATAGAGCCAACAGCCTCCTAGTGTATACACAGTAGCTAATGTCCCCCAGCAAATAACCAGCCACCCCCTAGTATATAGCCAGTGCCTGCCCCCTGGTATATAGACAGCAGACCCCTAGTATATAGCCAGCAGCCCATGTCCCCCAGCAAATAGCCAGCAGCCCCCTAGTATATAGCCAGTGCCTCCCCCCTTGTATTTAGTATGCAGGCCACTAGTATATATCTAGCACCCCCTAGTATACAGCCAGCAGCCCTCTAATATATAGCCAGCAGCCCCCTAGTATATAGCCAGCAGCTCCCTAGTATACAGCCAGCAGTCCCCTACTAGATAGCCAGTGCCTGCCCCCTTGTATATAACCAGCAGCCGCCTAGTATATAGCCAGCAGCCTCCTATTATTTAGCCAGCAGCCCATGTCCCCCATCAAATAGCCAGCAGCCTGCTAGTATATACCCAGTGACTGCCCCATTGTATATAGCCAGCTGCCACCTACTATATAGTCAGTGCCTGCCCCCTTGTATATAGTCAGCAGCTCTCTAGTATACAGCCAGCAGCCCTCTAATATATAGCCAGAAACTCCCTAGTATATAGCCAGCAGCCCCCTACTATATAGCCAGTGCCTGCCCTTTTGTATATAGCCAGCAGCCCCCTAGTTTTTAGCCAACAGACTCCTAGTGTTTAACTAGTAGCTAGAGATGAGCGAGCACTAAAATGCTTGGGTACTCGTTATTCGAGACGAACTTTTCCCGATGCTCGAGGGCTCATCTCGAATAACGAGCCCCATTGAAGTCAATGGGAGACTCAAGCATTTTTCAAGGTGACCAAGGCTCTGCACAGGGAAGCTTGGCCAAACACCTGGAAACCTCAGAAAAGGATGGAAACACCACGGAAATGGACAGGAAACAGCAGGGGCAGCATGCATGGATGCCTCTGAGGCTGCTTAAATGCACCATTATGCCAAAATTATGGGCAACAGCATGGCCATGACAGAGTGACAGAATGAAGCTAGATAGCATCTAAAACATCCAATAATTGACCCTGACACTATAGGGGACGGCATGCAGAGGCAGCGGCAGCAGCGGCAGGCTAGAGAGTGGCATGGCGACATACCCTAAATGGACTCAGGCTTCAAACCAATGGGTGGCAGAGAGGAACCAAAGGAGGTGAGCAAGAAGCGCTGAAATTATTTCCTCTGTGAACAAAAGGTTGACGGTATATTTAGTCGATAACACAGCATGGTGGCGACATAGTGACCAAGTTCCATAACGTATCTGGTGAAACACCCGAAAAATGAGCCTGACACAGCTCGTTTGATAAGGGGACGACATTTGGAGGCAGCCATGGAGAGGACTTCCATGATTAAGAGCGACAGTATGGGGCATCCATATTGCGGCTTCTATTGATAGCAACTGAAGGTCTCCAGCATGGCGGCGACAGATGCGACGAGTTCCAGATGTATGTGGTGAAAACACTGAAAAATTCTGCCGACACAGCTCGTTTGTAAGGGGACTATGTAATATGGAGGCAGTGAAATAGTAGAGATGAAAGGTGCTGGCAGTTTAAACATGTTAGTTGGATCTTGGGATGGAGCGTGGCGCTCGCTGCAGGGGAGCTTTCGCCAATCCAAGCCCCTGTCCTAGGTACTCCCCAACAGCAAACTCTAAGAACCTTTTGTAGAGATCCAGTGTAGTAGCGTTCTTATACCGTTTGGGATATGGAGGGTGAGGGGAATGTAAACGTATGCGCTGAAGAGCGCTGAATGAAATAATATCGGTAAATGGTTAAAGTTTGGGCAGTATATTTGTGGATTACACAGAGGGTGGCGACAAAGTTAACATGTTTGATGTGGAATGCCCGGTAATAGCTCTGGGCGGTGGTGTGTGCCTTTTATCGCCTAGGTCTAGCAAGTGTTTGTAGACCGCATGTCTGTCGCTTAGCGGCGGCATATTGCTGCTGCTGCCTAGAGCTAGTGGATGATGGCGCCCTGCCCACGGTATGGTAATGCGGAGGAGGGGGAGGTGGAGGAGGGGTGGGAGGCGGAGGAGTTATAGTAGGCCTTTGATACCTGTACCGAGGTAGGCCCCGCAATCTCGCGGCGTCGGCAGTATATGGTACCAGCCCCAGGGTCATGATCGGGTACCCAGCCTCCACCAAGTTAAGTGTAGTAGCGTTCTTATATAGTTTCTGGGATCTGGCGGGTGAGGGGAAGGGTAACAGATGCGGCGAACAGATTATTACAAGCGCTGAATAATAATCGGTTAAATCATAATAATTGTTTTGCACAGTATCATTGTGGATAACACAGCAGGTGGCGAACAAGTTAACAAAGCGTTGATGTGGAAATCCACTATAGAAAAAAAACACCAAATTTTTGCCTGATCACACACTTGTATTGATAACGGGCGCGACGATTTATGGATTGGCAGCTATATGGATACGGACCACTTGAGGAAGGTTATAGGTGTGTCACAATTGATCTGATCGATAAACCTGGGGTCGTTAGCGGTTAAGAATGAGGTACAAACTGTGTGGAGGCTAGTCTTTCGGAGACATTTAATTTGGATAGTGCCTGTATGGTCAGGCCAAATAAAAGTTTTCAAACCAGCGGAGCAGGTAGTGCCCTCCAGGAAAAAATGGAAATAGATTGAGTGCCTTGTTATATTTGTGGCAGTCCAAAAAAAGTTGTTCTAAACCAGAGGGTACAGGTAGGTGGCCTCCAGAAAAAATGCAATAAAATGTCAGATTGACGTGGTACCTTGGATGTGCAGTCCCAAAATTGTTTTAAATACAGAGTAGCCGGGTAGGTTGGCCCTACAGAAATAATTAAATGCATAGAGGACTATAGCTAGAGCCAGTGGGCCCTGTCAAAAAATAGCCAGTTTCTCTGGCTTTGTGTACAAAGAGGAGGAGAAAGAAGGAGGTCGATCGTTATTTGTTACTACCAATCTTAAATTATGGAGGAGAAGTGCATTAAATTATATTGCAGGATTTGAGATTTCCTTCACCTGGTGAGATTGGAAATTATGAAGAAATCCAGGCTGTATTCAATCTAATAAGCGTTACTCAGCCTGTCAGCGCTGTCAGTTCGACAGGCGGTGTACGCTTATCGGTGATGATGCCACCAGCATCTTGCACACAGGAAGAAAACCCCTCTCGCGTCTCTTTTATCGGGACAACACTTGCTAGCGGCAGGGCAGGCAAGACACCTGCCAAGTGCCGTACCAGCGCCATGTTGCGTGCCAGACATGTCCAGCTTTGCCCAAACACAGTCAGTTGTAGGGAGTCTGTGTGTATCATTTAGACGTGGTGATGGCAAGTACCGTACTCCTCACGTCTTTCTGCAAAGATCAGCCCTACTCTGCCGAGACTGGGGACAGGTGACAGTGTCGTGCTGGGGTGACATAAAAGCTTGGAAAAAAGCTTGCAAGCGTTTTACCCTGGCCAGTGAGGACAAGATGCCTGTCCGTCACTACTCCTCGTACTTGTCCCGCAGAACTTTTTTTACGCACTAGTGCCGCTAGCCGCTGGTCAGAAGGGAAATACTGTTTCAGCATGTGGCGCCGGGACCTGGAGTGGTATTATGATTCCTCACATTCCTTTCCTCTTCCAGGGATGCGAGTGGAAAGATTGCTTGTACCGTGGGTCCAGGAGAGAGGAGGGGGGGAATACCCAGTAATCGGTGCATGGAATGAATTCTTTGAAGCGAGGGTCAGGGATAGGCAGCCTAGCGAAATTGCCATATGCGCCAGAGTCTCCAAAACGCGCTAAGAATTCAATCCCTCACTGGACATGGACTGTCCATTTCCTCCTCCTCCAACTCCTCCAAAATCCTCTCTTCTGCCCATAAACGATCGAACAGTGAAGGACTGAAAACAACTGGTCCCCTTGTGTCTCGCCAACATTCTCCTCCTCAGGGCCGATATGCCATGAGGCGAGATTGAAATCTCGCTTTCAGGCGCACAGAATGCGGGGACCTTGTAAGGGGGCGGCGAAATTCGCCGCTCTGAAAGTTGGCGATTGGGCGGCCATTAACGCCGAATCGCCAACCAGCTAAATATAAATCGCGCTGTCTCTTTAAGAAACAGGCGCGCTTATATGGGAGAGACGCAGCGCCTTTCCGGGCAGCTAGCCGTCGCTCCGTTCTAAGCAGGGACACAGGGCGCATGACGTTACGCGCCTGTGTCTGTCACTGTGCCGAAGCCCGGCGTACAGGAGAGCCGCTTGACACCGGAGCCGTTGCGCCGAGGGAGCAGCTGCCTGCAGGTGAAGTAGGATTTTTATTATTGTTCATGTATTAATTAAGTCGTGAGGTGGGGGGGCGGCGCTATATATATCAAATGGCTGGCCAGAATTATTTTATACTGGGGGGGGGGGTGGGATGATGCGATGCTAGATTTTATGTGGGGCTTATAATATTTTATACTGGGGGGATGCAATAATATTTATCTTATTAGTTGGGGCTATATCGACGTAATTTTTATACTTGGACGGGGAGATATGCTATAGCTAGATATTTTTATTTGGGGCTATGTGATTGTTTATATACCGGTGGGGTAATGTCTATAGATGTATTTATATTGTGGTCAAGAAATTATTTTTATACTAGCGGCGGGGGGGTTCTGTATCTATTTTATTTGGGGATGTTTGGGGCTTATAATTATTTTTGTACTGGGGCGGGGGGGGGGCGCTATAGATATTATGTGGGTGCTATAATTATTTTATACGGGGGGATGCTATATGGTAGTATTTGGGGCTTATAATTATTTTATACTGGGGGGATGCTATAGAATTATTGGGGCCTGTCATGATCTTATACTAGGGGGGGGAGCTTATAGATATTATTTGGGGCTATCTTATTTTATATGGGGTGATTGGCTATAGATATATTTGGGGGCAAATTAATTTATACTGTGGGGGTTCAGTATACTATTATATGGGGCCAGAATCATTTTTATGACGTTGCGGGGTGCTGATATTATTATATATCACTATAGCACTAAGCTGGGGGGAGGATATGGGCTACAGTATATTACTAAGGCTGGGGGGGTGTTATGATGGGAATCCCGTATTTACTAAGCTGGGGGGGGTGTATAGGGGTAACAGATGCTTAACCTAAGCTGGGGACTTGTATAGGGATACACAGGGAATTACTAAGCTGGGGGTGCTGATTGTGGGGATACAGTATATTACTAGGCTGGGGGGCTGTATATGGGATACAGTAATTACTAGGTGGGGGGCTGATATGGGTGGGTAGAGTATATTCACGTTAGCGGCAGGCACGTCTATGGGCGCTACATGTAGACATGTACTACTGGGGGGCTGTATATGGGTACAGTAGAGGAGACTATAGCGCTGTGTGGGGACCTGATATATGGGGGCAAGATTTTATCCCTATATAATGAGGGAGCGGAGTGGGTGTTATATGGGGGGTAGTGTGTAGGTCAGTTTGTGTTGTGAGGGGATATTTATATATTATGTTGAGGAGTCACAGTGTTTGTTACGTCCCAGAAGATTTATACGTGAGGACTGGTGGTATTTTTTAGGACGCCGGGTTGGAGATGCTGGCCAGGAGATGAAGATATCCGTCCGTGAATCCAGCTTTGATACGTCATGGGATTGGAGAAACCCGGAATAAGTCCTCCTGATGGAAGAGATTGTCATTATAAAGGTACTCGATGCACTAATGACCCATCAGACCGTAGTCAGTCACACATGGTCAGAGCGCTTGTCTTGTACGGTGTTGTTGTATATTGTTATGGTAAAGTTAAGGATTACTTAAAGGGAGGAGCGGGGGGGGGGGGGCCAGCAATTTTAATATGCGCTCACGGGGCTAGCAAATATGCTAGAATGGACTGCTCCTCCTCTTCCTCCTCATCCTCCTCCACCTCCTCCGATATGACGCTGAGAAGAAACAGACCTGAGGTGCTTTGGATATGCTTTGGCGTATCGAACAAGGGAATCTTCTTCCCCCGTCTCTTGTGACGAGCGCAAAGCTTTCCGACTTCATGCTGATCAGAGAGTTTCTAACAGGCCAAGCAGCGGGATGGTGAGGCTGATGATGGCGCACGCCACTGACCATCTGGTTGATTACCATCGAAAGTTACTGCACCACTGTACAGATATGGTCGAACATCAGACACTGCTCATGGGACTTGAGGAAGCTAGCTGACTGACAGGGACTACCAGTTTGGTGGAAGTGGACAATCTGGCAGTCTACCAAGTCGTTATCTGCGATGCTGGGAATAACTTGATACATGGTAATGTTGAATTCCCACCTCGTGGGGAGCACGTCGCACGAACAGTCGGTGATGCGTGTGCGTTGGACTCAGGCGGCGCTGCGATGCCCTGCATGAGAGTTGGCCGTTAGCATCACTGGTGCTGGACTTTCCTGAAATGCAGCACAGAAGATGCGGCGCACCTTTACGTGCGGCCACTCAGACAGATTGGGGTATGTCTTGAGGGTAAACACTACTTTGTGTGAACTATCAGATTTTATAACCAGGGCCAGGCATTGCACGGCAAAAGGTGTCAGTTTCTCGCCGAGTTTTGCAGAGCGCCACCAGGGGTTCTACAGGCTGTTGTAACACACAAACATTCCCAGATTAAGTTTCAGCGGAGCCAGCCCACAGACTCATGTCTGCGCAAGTGATGATGCCCGGTTTAATAGTGGTATAATAGTTCTTGGCGGTTGTGCGACACTGATTTATCGCCATAGGTATCATGAAGTTTGAGCACCGCCTGCTGTCGATTAGCGCGGCACTGATGCTGTGCCCGAGCTAGCGACTATGGCGCCTTGCCCACGGATGTAGTTCGTGAGGAGAAGGGGGGGAGTAAGGGGTGGGAGGAGAGATGGGAGGGCATTAGTAGGCTTAAGTGCATAAGTAACTCTGGACGAGGTAGGCCCCGAATCCGTCTTGCGAGTCGCGTATGATGACCAGCCCGCACGGGTCAGCTCGGTGAGGCTCCCGCCTCCACCAAGTTCACCCAATGTGCCGTCCAGCGCCTAGCGATTATATAGTGGCCCATGACCGGGCAGCACTCGTCCAGTGTCCGTGGTCAGGTGGGAACTTGTCAGAAGAAGAAAGGCGTTGGGAGGGCACGGATGTGATTTGTTCTGACACGTGCTGGTGCAGGGCTGGGGACGGAAACGGGAAAAGTTAGAGGGGCTGGGGGACCGATACCGAGGGGGCTGGCCGCCGCCATTGAGTTGGCCAACAAGCTCTCGGTCTCGTAACAGCTATAGGGCAGCATTGTCCAGCTAAGGCAATCTGGAGATATTGTGACCATTGAGGGGCTTGGGCAGTGGCGGGTGGCGTTTGCACATATATTCCTTTTCAGCCTCCAGCGTCTGGGGTATGTGATAGAGCTGAACGTGGGGATGCTTGGAGGATCGTGGAGGCGACGATTGGGTTTTTGGCCAGGGTCCTGGCAGGGGACTGAATCAGCTGACACAGGGGGAAGAGCAGTGGGTGTTGCAGGCCGTATGGTGAACGGGCTTGGTGCCCTGAGTGGGGTGTTTAGCATTCATATGCCTGCGCATAATGGTGTGTAGTGTTATAGCAGAGTAGTGGTGGAACCCCTGCTGATCATGGTTTGGCAACGGTTGCACACCACAGTCCGTCGGTCATCCGGTGCTTACCCTTTTAACCCCTTAACGCTCTGCGCCGTAAAAGCTCTACGGACCAGAGGTATAATGAGGAAGTATGAGAGGGCTCACGGCTGAGTCCGGTCATTCATACAGGGTGGGGTTTTTGCATATTTTGCACGCAAAAAACCCCCACCGCTAATAGACGCGTGTGCAGTGCTTTGCAACGACCTTTTGTTTTTCTTTCATTTTTCTCGCGGATGAGGTGTAGTTTTTGATATACCTCTAAACGCCGCCCGCAAAAGTTGCGCGTGGGCGGGTTTAAAGAGGCGGAGCTATGCGGGCGCCGCCAACTTTTTGCGATCGCACACTGCCCCCTTTCCTGAACGTGTCATCTGGGGCTGGTCCGCGATACGGTTACCATGAGTAGTCTGTTCGGGGGGTGTGGGGGAGGGGGGTCTCTCTTGACACGAGTAGGCACATGGTATGAAGGCTCTGTTTACAAGAGCCGCTTAGTGGCTCATTGTATGTAGACCCTGCACAAAAAACGCCTATATGATGCAATACTGTAAAGTTTATTGCAGAATTGGTATGTGAGCGATCTGTCATCTAGCGGGTTATTGTACACTAAGGGTCTAAAGATTAGTTTGAAAAAAAAAAAAGAAAAAAAAAAGTTTAGAAAAATTTAAAAAAATTTAATAAAAATTATTTAAAAAGTTCAAATCACCCCCTTTCCCTAGAACGGTATAAAACATAACAAACAGTAAAAATCACAAGAACATATAGGCTATCGCCGCGTCCCAAAATGCGGATGACGGCTCCCCCCCGCCGATCTATCCAAAAATATAAAAACGGTGTACGGCCGCGGTTGAACCTCCGAGGCGGGAAAGGGACGGGGTAAATGGCGGGCCCAAATGTCCGAAATGCGACTTTTACACCTTGTTACATAACATAAAAATGAAATAAAAAATGATCAAAATGTCGCCCAGACTCAAAATGATAGCAATGAAAAACGTCGCATCATTTCGCCAAAAAATTGACCCCTCACACATCTCCGTGCGCCAACGTGTGAAAAAGTTATTAGCGTAAGAGATGGCACAAAATTTTTTTTCTTTTGTGACACATTCGTTTAATTTTTGAAAATGTATTAAGAACCACAATTAAAACGATATAAATTTGGTATCACCTCGATCGCACCGAACCAAGAATAAAGTAGGCGTTGTTATTTGGAGCGAAGAGTGAAAGTCGTAAAAAACTGAGCCCACAAGAACGTGACGCACGTGCGGTTTTTTCAATTTTTCCAATTTGGATTTTTTTAGCCTTCGCAGTACACGCATGTTAAAAAAATAACATTACGTGGAAAGTAAAATTTGGTTGTACGGCACAAAATAAGCCCCACTACAAGGTCTGACACGGAAAATGAAAGTTATGGATTTTTGAGGTTGGGAGAGCGAGAAGAACATGAGCCGGAAAACCCTCCGTTCCTTAAGGGGGTTAAGAACTTCCGACTTCTGAAATCTAGCCCTCAACCGCGGGGAGCTATCTCGCCACCGAGGAGCTTCACTGCGCTTGACACAATTTGGCGCTGATGCACCAGCTCTGCCCCTGCGCTCCGATTCTGGCCCCCCACCACTGCCTCTGCTGACAACCGGGTTCTGGTCGAGGACTCTCCTCCGTATCAGAAGCACTGTGTTCACCCCAGCTCTCAACCCCGCTGGGTCTGTCACTGATCAGTCATACTCCGATCCGCTCAGTCTGCCTCCCCCCGCGATCTTCCTGCCCTGATCAACATCGTCACCACTGTTAGGCATACCGTGTCTCCTCATCGTCTAGGATCAACCTCTGTACACACTTCTCCACTACGTCAGAAAGGTAGAAGGTCATCATACCCACAGACTGCGGAATGGTGGAAAAACCTGGGCTCCGAAAATGATTCAAGCAGCAACCGGACAAGTGGTTTGTGAATGGGGAAGGGTCCAGAAAACAGATCCTCAGAGTATGCCGGTCAAAATGCCAAATTTTCCTGGGAGGGCGGTCAGACTGGGGGGGGGAGGCTGAGGTGCAGAGCTGGAGGAGTGCCGAGAGTTCTGGTTGACATGGTGTGGACGCGTGGAAGACTGACTGGTGGACAAATTGCTCATCAAAGCATGCGTCGACGGCAATCCATGACATCACATTGTTCGCCACTGTGTCTGGCACCTCAACAGTGCTCTACCCAAGTCCAAAGGAAGACAGGAAGAAGATGGAACACACCCCCCACCATAGCCCATATGAGAGTAACAACGGCTCGAGGGGTCTCTAACAACGTAAAACAGGATCAGAGACAGGGAGACAACGGAGACCAGCCAAGAGGGAAAAAAGTACGACCTAAACAGTGTAGCCCGATCTAGAGGAAACCCCAAGCGGAAACCTATACAGCCGCATAGTCCACCTTGACGCAATCGGTGGGACCATGCGGGCGAGTGCAAGAAAAAAGTCACCAGCTCAGAAGCGAAAAACCGGGGAAAAAAAAGCAGGTGACGCTAATCAGCCGAACCCACAATACTCTCCGATGAAAGGGTGAAAATCTAATGATTACGGCGCGACTGGTCGGAAATCATGAATGAGGAAAGACTTAAAAAAGTAGGTTTGGCCGATGAATGTAGGAAAGGATAGACAGAGTATGATTGTGAAACGATAATCACCACTGACAAATCTACTCACGTAGTAGCATATCCTAGTTCGCTCTTAACTGTCAACATCTCGAGTGATAATCAGAGAAGGCGTGCGAAGTCGGAGAAGCACACGTGTGCCAGATCGTGGGCGCGGTCGTGAACCTCGAAGCTCAATAAATGAAGTCCAGGGAAGGGATGTAGGGTATAAAAAAGAGCCATTAACTGGGAACTGTAACTGCGGTCGACTGGGCCTGAGAAAAAAAGGGGTAGGAAGGAAAAGGAAGACAGTAGAGAAAAGAAGGTACTAGATAAAAATTTGAATATGAGTTAGTGGTGTAACTTTTAAGGATTTTTGAGTACAATGTTTATTTGTTTTTGTTTAAATTTTTTAGATGTGTTTTTTAGAGGTTTTATAATAAGCCAAAATCACTCGAATGTGAAAGTAAGCAGGTATCCTATTGCATCTATGGCTTCTTTGTAAACATTTAACTACCAAGACACAAAACGTAAGGGCATACGCAAGCTAAAGAAAAAGGGTAGGGCTTTATTATGGAAGGAGAAGAGATAATGAGAGGGAACAGAGGAAAGGAGTGAGATAACAAAAACAAATCGGAGTATGGAACGTAGAGAAACCTAAAAACAATAAAAATTGCCACTAGTTAAAAAAAATAAAAAATAAAAAAACAATTAGGTGTAGCCTGGCAGACTAAAACTAAATAGTGTATTTATGGTGATCTTCTTGACGACTCGACATTGTATGAGCAAATGGAGTGGTATCTAACACCACTAAAAATTGTAACCTATCTCCACATATTATTTGAACGCATCGACTATCCAAACACTTGTTTTAGTGGTATTTCACCTTTAAACGATTGTAACCTAAATGGTTCTTAAAGACCCAGCACTCTCTTTTGATTGGTCCGTTTTGGAACGGGCTGTCCCAAGCTGCTTAGTGTTCACAATGAATGTAGTGATAACGCATACCGCCGGTCCCTCTATTCTATTGGCGCAAAACCGCAAGCATGAAAATTCCACGTGTACATATAACCATATACGCAGTGACTTCCGGTTTAACACAGGGATAGGTGAAAAAACAGAGTAGAAACGTCGCGCCGCTCGTGGCGTTGAGGAAGTAGTAACGATAATTCACCCGGGAAACAAGATGATGGTCGCACGAGGATCCTTCTCTGTCGGGGGCGCTCATACCTTACACATACAGAGGCAGCCACCACTGACCACTCCTCCACTCACAGCATCACCCCTGATATCGAAACGAACGATGCCACCGCACGTGTGCGATAGCGGGGAGGAGTTCGACACGTCAATCCTCCCCTAAGGTATTTCTCAATTCTGACCCAAAGATGTTTGTAATTGTAACTTCATTATTATTTAGCCGCATTTGCATGGCAAGACTTATCAAATTATTAGAATTAAGACGTAGTAGTATATATGTATATGATATAAGTGTATATATGGCATTTAATCGGTATAGCCACTACCTAAAAAAAATTTGTGTGTACACCTACTACGTTTAGATTGTAGAGCACACACTAGCAACATTTTGTGGCAGGAGAATGTTTGCAGCTAACAGCAAAAGGAAAGTGGGACCACCGAACAATAGCCCGCTTCTATTGGGCCTTATATTACAATGTTTTTATCTTTTTGCCTGTTGTGAATTAAAAAAGATCAATATCGTTCGACACATACCACGAACTGCTTTTTTCCTCGGATGTAAATTACAATACACAACCCCTGGCAAGTAAATATACACCACATAATGATCGACTACAAATGAAATAAATTGGAAAAGCCATCAATCACCATTTAATTGATAATTAAAAATGTCAAATAGGAAGAAATATAAAGTCGTAGTGAAACATGAAAATAAGGAGAGACCTAAGACAAGTAAAGACAAGACAATACTCGTCACCGAAGTAAAATTATTTCCAATACTATTTAAGTCTAATACTTGGGACTTGTATGTGGTGCTTCCCTCGTGTATTAAAACGTAACTTTATCTAACTATATAGATGGCGATTCTCACTAATTTATACTTATCTTTATCTAGTGTATCACTGCTCCCGATCCACATATCTTATGATAAACAGTCCTAATAACCATACTCGACTTTACCGGTAAATAGAGTGGGCCAGCAACAGTAAATGACTACTCCGATCAATATATATGCGGACACGAACACACGTCACTGCCTACTCCCTACCCCGAGATATATGGAAGCCAGAAACAAGTACTATATAATACCCTATATATATATAGGGCCACAGCAAAAGTGTACTACTACTCCTAACCTAATATGGTTATAGGATGCACACGCAACACGGTACTTCTAATTCCATCCCATGTTACATTGGACACAGCACAAGTACTACTACTCCTAATAAAAATATGGGGCAACAGCACAAAAAAAGTCCTAACTTAATCTACCCTGTATACTATGGGACAACAGCAACAAGATCAGTACTACTTTTACTCTCCTAGATATTCCAATATTATAGGGCACAAGCAAACATTCTACTACTCCTATCAGATATAGTGGGCACAGCACAGCTACTCTCTTTCCTATCATGTGTACAATATGGGGAAACAGCACTAGTACTACTACTCCTACCTGTATGTATGCGCACAGCACAGTACTACTACTCTATCCTGACAGTATGGAAGCACGAAACAGCACAAAGTACTACTAAACCTCCTATCCTGTATTGTCATGCGCACAGCACGAAAGTTAACTAAATACTCCAATCCTGTAGTGGTGAATGGTGCACCAAAGACAGTACATAGCTACTCACTATCCTTATGTATAGGGCCAACAAATGCAGAAGTATACTAACTCCCATCCAATCACTGGAACGGTGTAATGCAGAGACCACAGCACATGTACTTACTACTACTCCTATCTGATAAGATAATAGTCATCAGGAGAATAATGTACAAGATACTACTCCTATTCTGTATACATGGGCACCAGACATACATAATACTATCCTGATAGATAGTGCTAATGCCCCCATTATACAGTATAGTCCTGGTTAGTGCCCCCTGATTATGGCGCATGCTTAGGCACTCAGAGTGCCTCAATTAATTTAACTATATGGCAGCGTGAACCACTCCCAGTGATGATTATATAAGCTTCTGTGGCCCTCTTTAATATATATATATTTACGTGTAATGGGGTGGTCCATATATATGTGATCCCTCGTATTTACTGTTTATAGTTCACAAGGGGCCCACCCTATAAAATATTATGTGTCGTAGTAGTGAAATAATAGAAAAAAACTCACTTACCTTGCAGCGCATCCCGACGCCTCAGCTTCTCTTCTACCACGACATACAGTGCGGGACCAACAGGACAGTCACAAGAGGTAACAAGAATGCAGCTGCAAGAGTTAAGAGTGAAAGTCACATCCAGGATGGAACACCGGCATCAGGGATCACACAGAGCGATGCCGGCAAAAATAAAAAAACGAGGCAGTCGTCGCAAAAACACTATGTCAAAGGCACGAGCAACATGACATTAGAATAAAATAGATGTATTCCAGTGGAACGACATACAATGGGCAACATAGGAAGTACAAGTTGAATGTTAAATCAACTGGAAAAGTATATCAAAAGAAATGGGACCATCAATAAATGAGCGGGCTGAGAACACGACATGGTACAAATACCTGAGAGGTCAGATAGAAATAATACAAGAGGCAAAGGGCACTCGGGACCCACTGACAAAATGTGCAACCAATGCGCGAAAGCTGTGTCCCCGCCTCATTCGGAAGGTGCACTCCCAAATAATGCGCGATGCCAGAAACGGCCCACTGACCACCATAAGTCGACAAGAACAATAAGGTACGGAAATTGTAGGGTCCACAAGAGGGATCCACCAGGTCCCACAAGTGGGCCAGTCCGACACACCCCTACTGTGTCTGTAAGGATTAGTCGATCATTGGAATTGCCCACAACCAAGCCAACTTGTCAACTCGTGAAAAAACCAGGGTGGTTCCATCCGGTTTCTTATCTGCCAATCGCATAGCGCCTTGCGAACCGTTTATTATAAGATGTACCCCAGAAGTGAATGAAGCTGATTTGGACACAGTGACCGGTAATCAAAGGTAGTACAGAAGTTTGAAGGACTTCCAGCACTGTAGAGGAGAACACGATTATTCTGCCACATTACGAGCAGACGCACAGCCGCTTAAATAATGGGCACAATGGTGAAACACACAATAGCAGAATAACTTTTAATAAAGTATTGCAGTGGTTCTGTAGATACATGTGCCAATATGTTAATCGAACATACATGATGGCAGGTCACAATTCCGATCGTAAAATTGACCCGGGTCAGTTTTCTATGAGGAGGTTCATTAAAAGGTTGATGAACGGTGAGACGCAACTGGTAATAAATTAATTTCGAATCACAATCATATGACTATTTTTGTAACTCTCCTACAAAAACTCCGCACCGATTCTAGCCGAGGAACACGGAATGGGACAGTATCCTGGGAGCCAAGAACAAGAAAGAAGGGAGAGCGCCTTGAGGAATCAGAACGCAAAATACCTAGTCAATAGCCCTATACACAGAAAAAGGGAGGACCACGCAAACCCACCAAAAGCAAGACCAGAGGTCAGGCTAGGTATAAAATGCCCAGCCACACAACAAAGACAAGGTACTAAAATATTCAAACGATAAAAAGTGAGAAGGTGTATATAGCCAATAGACTACAAATTATGTGTAAAAAAAAGATGATCGAAGTACAAATAGTCATTATATAGCTTTCTCACGGCAATAGGAAAAAACTCCAATCCAAACGTTCAGCGATGAAGAAATACGAAAAGTTAAAAAAAACAATGTAAGATAAACAGAAATATATCGAGCCAGGCCTCAGAAACGTTTGGCTAAAAACTCAGTAAGGTTTCAACCAAGAGCCAACCAAGAACACGTGACACTCTCCATCCACTACAGACGCAAAACCTGTGCCCCTTAAGTATGCTACACAAGATACATCACTAGAAGGGATCAAATAACCAGCCGTCCACTAGTATATAGCCATCAGCTCCCTAGTATCCAGCCAGCAGTCCCCTACTATATAGCCAGTGCCTGCCCCCTTGTATATAGCCAACAGCCCCCTAGTATATAGCCAGCAGCCTCCTATTATATAGCCAGCAGCCCATGTACCCCATTAAATAGCCATCAGCCCCCTTGTATATACCCAGTGCCTGCCTCCCAGTGTATACCCAGTAGCCAATGTCCCCCAGCAAATAACCAGTCGCCCACTAGTATATAGCCAGTGCCTGCCCCCTGGTATATAGACAGCAGACCCCTTGTATATAGCCAGCAGCGCATGTCCCCCAGCAAATAGCCAAAATCCCCCTAGTATATAGCCAGTGCCCACCCCCTTGTATATAGCCAGCAGCCCCTAGTATTTAGCCAACAGCCTCCTAGTATATACCTAGTAGCCCATGTCCCTCAGCAAATAACCAGCCGCCCCCTAGTATATAGCCAGTGCCTGCCTCCTTGTATTTAGCAAGCAGCCCCTAGTATATAGCCAGCAGTCCCCTGGTATATAGCCAGCAGCCCTCCAGTATATGGCCCTAGTATAAAGCCAGCTTCCTAATATATAGCCATCAGCACCCTAGTATATAGCCATCCCCATGCCCCCTAGTATAAAGCCTCCTAGTGTATACCCAGTAGGCAATGTCCCCCAGCAAATAACCAGCCACGCCCTAGTATATAGCCAGTGTCTGCCCCCTGGTATATAGACAGCAGACCCCTAGTATATAGCTAGCAGCCCATGTCCCCCAGCAAATAGCCAGCAGCCCCCTAGTATATAGCCAGTGCCTGCCCCCTTGCATTTAGCATGCAGCCCACTAGTATATATCTTGCACCCCCTAGTATACAGCCAGCAGCCCTCTAATATATAGCCAGCAGCCCCCTAGTATATAGCCAGCAGCTCCCTAGTATACAGCCAGCAGTCCCCTACTAGATGGCCAGTGCCTGCCTCCTTGTATATAGCCAGCAGCCCCCTAGTATATAGCCAGCAGCCTCCTATTATTTAGCCAGCAGCCCATGTCCCCCATCAAATAGCCAGCAGCCCGCTAGTATATACCCAGTGACTGCCCCCTTTTATATAGCCAGCTGCCACCTACTATATAGTCAGTGCCTTCCCCCTTGTATATAGTCAGCAGCTCTCTAGAATACAGCCAGCAGCAATCTAATATATAGCCAGCAGCTCCCTAGTATATAGCCAGCAGCCCCCTACTATATAGCCAGTGCCTGCCCTCTTGTATATAGCCAGCAGCCCCCTAGTTTTTAGCCAACAGCCTCCTAGTGTTTACCCAGTAGCCAATGTCCCCCAGCAAATAACCAGCCTCCCCCTAGTATATAGCCAGTGCCTGCCCCCTGGTATATAGACAGTAGACCCCTTGTATATAGCCAGCAGCCCATGTCCCCCAGCAAATAGCCAGCAGCCCCCTAGTATATAGCCAATGCCCACCCCCTTGTATTTAGCAAGCAGCCCACTAGTATATATCTAGCAACCCCTAGTATACATCCAGCAGCCCTCTAATGTATAGCCAGCAGCCCCATAGCATATAGCAACAGCTCCCTAGTATATAGCCAGCAGTTCCCTACTATATAGCCAGTGCCTGCCCCCTTGTATATAGACAGCAGCCCCCTAGTATATAGCCAGCAGCCCATGTCCCCATCAAATAGCCAGCAACCCCCTAGTATATACCCAGTGCCTGCCCCCTTGCTCCCTAGTATATAGCCAGCAGTTCCCTACTACATTGCCAGTGCATGCCCCCTTGTGTATAAGCAGAAGCCCACTAATATACAGCCAGCAGCCCTCTAATATATAGCCAGCAGCCCCCTAGTATATAGCCAACAGCCTCAGAGTGTATACCAAGTAGCCAATGTCCTCCAGCAAATAACCAGCC
>WNYA01000038.1:278284-491585 GCA_019512145.1 Engystomops pustulosus
CCCTAGTATATAGCCAGCAGCTCCCTAGTATACAGCCAGCAGTCCCCAACTAGATAGCCAGTGCCTGCCTCCTTGTATACAGCCAGCTGCCCCCTAGTATATAGCCAGCAGCCACCTATTATTTAGCCAGCAGCCCATGTCCCCCATCAAATAGCCAGCAGCCCGCTAGCATATACCCAGTGACTGCCCCCTTGTATATAGCCAGCAACTCTCTAGTATACAGCCAGCAGCCCTTTAATGTATAGCCAGCAGCCCCCTACTATATAGCCAGTGCCTGACCTCTTGTATATAGTCAGCAGCTCTCTAGTATACAGCCAGCAGCCCTCTAATATATAGGCAGCAGCCCCCTACTATATAGCCAGTGCCTGCCCTCTTGTATATAGCCAGCAGCCCCCTAGTATATAGCCAGCAGCCTCCTATTAATTATCCAGCAGCCCATGTCCCCCATCAAAAAGCCAGCAGCCCGCTATTATATACCCATTGCCTGCCCTCTTGAATATAGCCAACTGCCACCTACTATATAGTCAGTGCCTGCCCCCTTGTATATAGTCAGCAGCGTCTAGTTACATCTAGCAGCCTCTATATATAGCCAGCAGCTCCCTAGTATATAGCCAGCAGCCCCCTACTATATAGCCAGTGCCTGCCCTCTTGTATAAATGACGTAGCCCCTAGATTTTTTTAGGCCAGCAGCCCATTTTCCCCATCAAATGCCGCAGAATCCCCCCTAGTATAATACCCGTGCTGCCCTCCTTGTATTACAGGCCCCCCATACAGCCAGCTGCCCCCTACTACATAGCCAGTGCCTGCCCCCTTGTGTATAAGCAGCAGCCCTCTAGTATACAGCCAGCAGCCCTCTAATATATAGCCAGCAGCCCCCTAGTATATAGCCAACAGCCTCAGAGTGTATGCCAAGTAGCCAATGTCCCCCAGCAAATAACCAGCCGTCCACTAGTATATAGCCATCAGCTCCCTAGTATACAGCCATCAGTCCCCTACTATATAGCCAGTGCCTGCCCCCTTGTATATTAGCCAGCAGCCCCCTAGTATATAGCCAGCAGCCTCCTATTATATAGCCAGCAGCCCATGTACCCAATCAAATAGCCATCAGCCCCCTTGTATATACCCAGTGCTTCCCCCCCTGTATATAGCCAGCTGCCCACTACTATATAGCCTGCTGCCCCCTACTACATAGCCAGTGCCTGCCTTCGTCGTCATTTCCGTGCCCAATTACCGCTCGAATTATCTCTCCCGCGCTTCCCCTACTCTTATCCAGTGCCTGCCCCCTTTAGTATAGACAGCAGCACCCCTATTAGATAGCCAGCAGCCAGCTCCTCTCAAATAGCCAGCATCCCCCTATTATATACCCAGTTCTGCCCCCGAGAGAGGAGTGCAGATTTTATCCAGCCAGCTGCCCCCTAGCTATGATAGCAGCTGCCCCCTGCTACAAGCCATGCCTGCCCCCTTGTGTATAACCAGCAGGCCCACTAGTAATGCAGCCAGCATCCCTCTATATATAGCCATCATCCCCCTATTATATAGCCAACACAGCTCAGCGTGTTACCACGTAGCCAATTTCCCCCACAAACCAACCAGCCGTTCACTAGTCTATAAGCCCTCAGCTCCCTAGTTATACAGCCAGCAGTCCCCTACTTATACCAGTGCTGCCCCCTTGTACTAGCCAGCAATCCCCCCTAGTATAATAGCCAGCCGCCTCCCCTTAGATATAGCCAGCAAGCCCATGTACGCCCACCATCAAATAGCTATTAGCCCCCTTGTATATACCCATTGCCTGCCTCCCACTTATACCCATAGCCAATTCCCCCAGCAAATAACCAGCCGCCCTCTAGTATATGCCATTGCCTGGCCCCCTGGTATATAACAGCAGACCCCTTGTATATCGCCAGCAACCAGCAGCGCATTCCCCCAGCAAATAGCCCGAAGCCCGCTAGTCGACAACTAGCAGCCCCTTATATATATTCCCAGCAGCTCCCAAGTATATAGCCAGCCGCCCCCTACTATATAGACATGCCGGCCCTCTTGTTTATAGCCCAGCCAGCCCCCTAGTATTATACAAGTGCCTCCCCCCCTGTATTTAGCATGCACACATAGTAGCTATCTAGCACCCACCCCTAGTATACAGCCAGCAGCCCTCTATATATAGCCAGCAGCCCCCTAGTATATAGCCATCAGCTTCCCCTAGTATACAGCCCAGCAGTCCCTACTATATAGCCAGTGCCGTTCCCTTGTATTAGCCAGCAGCCTCCTATTATTTAGCCAGTAGCCCATGGCCCCATCAAACAGCCAGCAGCCCGCTAGTTATACCCAGTGACTGCCCCCCGTTGTTTATAGCCAGCGGGCCAACTACTAGATAGTCAGTGCCTGCCCCCTTGTATATAGTCAGCAGCTTCTCTAGTATAACAGAGCCAGCGCCCTAGAATATTAACCACAGCTCCTAGTATATAGCCAGCAGCCCCCTAACTATATAGCCAGTGCCTGCCCTCTGTACATAGGCCACACCCCCCTAGTTTTTAGCCCAACATCCTCCAGTTTTTACCCATATCCAATTTCCCCCAGCAAATACCAGCTTCCTCCCCCTAGTATATAGTCCAGTGCTGCCCACTGGTAATATAGACGTAGAAGACCCCTTGTATATAGCACTCGGCCCATGTTCCCCCCAGCAATAGCCAGCAGCCACCCCCCTAGTATATAGCCAATGCCCACCCCCTTGTATTTACAATGCCATCCTACTATTATATATCTCTTCAACCCACCCTATTCTACAGCCAGCAGCCCTCTAATGTATAGCCATAACCCCATAGCATAACCGCAGCTCCAAAGTAATATAGCCAGGCATGGGTGGGGGGTTGGGGGGTCCCCTACTATATCGCCAGTGCCTGCACCCTTTGTATATAGACAGCAGCCCCCTAGTATATAAGCCAAGCAGCCCATCTCTCAATCAAATAGCCTGCAGCCCCCCCTAGTATTAACCCATTCCTGCCCCCTTGTATACGCCAGCTGCCTCCTACTATATAGCTAGCTGCCCCCTGCTACATGGTCCATTGGAGCCTGCCCCCTTTTGTATAAGAGCAGCCACTAGATACAGCCTTCAGCCCCCTATTATATACCGCCGTTCCTTCCCACTTGTATACACCAGCTGCCCCCTACTATATAGCTGCTGCCCCCCTCTACATAGCCATGCTGCCCCCTTGTTGTATAAGCAGTCACGCCACATAGTATACAAGCCAGCAGCCCCCTAGTATATTACCCCGTGGCCTGCCCACTTGCTATACAGGCCAGCTGCCCCCTACTATTAGAAGCTAGCTGCCCCGCTCCTGCTACATAGCCATTTCTGCCTCCCCCGTTGTGTATAAGCAGAGCCCACTACGTATACAGCCCAGCAGGCCCCGTAGTATATAGCCAAGAGCCTCAAGTGTATACCAGTAGCCATGTCCCCCAGCAAATAACCAGCTTTTCACTACTATATAGCCATCAGCTCCCTAGTACTACAGCCAGCCAGTTCCCCTACTATATAGAGCCAGTGCCTGCCCCCTTGTATAAGGCCATGCAGCCCCTAGTCATTAGCAGCAGCTCTCCTATTATATAAGCCACGCAGCCACTGTACCCCGACAAATAGCCAGCAGCCCCCTTGTATATACCCAGTGCTAGCCTCCCCAGTGTATACCCATTAGCCATGGTCCCCCAGCAATAACCAGAGCCGCCATAGTATATAGACCGTGCTCGCCCGCCCTGGTCATTGACAGGCACCCCTTTTATATAGCCAGCAACGCATGTCCCCCCAGCAATCCACAAATCCCCCTAGTATATAGCCAGTTCCCACCCCCTTAGTATATAGCACCATCATCCCCCTTAGTAATTTAGGCCACAGCCGCCTAGCTGTAACTTTAGCCCATGTCCCTCATCTACTGGCGATAATACGGTAGGCACAGACAAAAAGGGTTTAAGCCAACCCCGTAGTATATAGTGCCATGCCCTGCCCCTTGTTAATAGCAGCATCCCCTAGTATATAGCCAGCAGTCCCCTGGTTATATATCCAGCCGCCCTCCCGATTATGGCCCTAGTATAAAGCCACTTCCTAATCATATGCCATAAGCACCCTAGTATATAGTCCATCCCCATGCCCCCTAGTATACAGTCCTTCCTAGTGTATACCCATTAGCCACTTCCCCCTCCCAAAACCAGCCACCACCCAGCCATACCCCCTAGTTTGCCAGTGCCTGCCCCCTGGTATATGAACACAGACACCTAGTATATACCGCAGCCATTTCCCCCAGCCAGAATAGCTAGCAGCCCCCATAGTATATACCAGTGCCCTGCCCCCCGTTGTATACAGCCAGCTGGCCCCCTACTACATAGCCAGTGCCTGCCCCTTGTGTATAATCGCACCCACTAGTATATCGCCAGAAGCCCTCTGTTATATAGAGAGCCAGCACCCCCATAGTATATATCCAACCTGCCTCAGAGTGTAATACCAAGTGCCAATGTCATGTTCCCAGCCAGATTAACCACCGTCCACTAGTATATAAGCCCTCACGCTCCCTAGTATACAGTCCAAGCATCCACACTATATGCCATGTGCCTGCCCCCTTGTATTTAGCCAGAAGCCCCTATGTACTTGCCAGCATCCGCCTCCTATTATATAGCCAGCCAGCCCATGTACCCCACCATCAATAGCCATAGCCCCCTGTATATACCCAGTGCCTGCCTCCGCAGTTGTATACCCAGTAGCCATGTTCGCGCCAGAAATAACCCACCCCACACTAGTATAATGAGACCAGAAGCCTCCTATTGTAATACCTAGTAGCCTGTCCCTCAGCAAATAAACCAGCGCCCCCTATGTTATAGGCCAGTGCCTCCCCCTTGTACTTAGGCAAGCAACCCTAGTTATATACGCCAGCAGATCCCCCTGTATATAGCCAGCAGCCCTCCATGTCATGGCCTTAGTATAAAGCCAGCTTCCTAATCTATAGCCTCAGCACCTAGTATATAGCCATCCCCATGCCCCTAGCATAAAGCCTCCGTAGTGTAATACCCAGTAAGCCAATGTTCCCCCGCAAATACCACCACACTCCCTATTGTATAGCCCAGTGCCTCTCCCCCTGTATTTAGACATCAGCCCCTAGTATATGCCCAGCCAGGCCCTGTCCCCCCGCCAATAGCCAGCAGCCCCCTAGTATAATGCCAGTTGCCTGCCCCATTGGCATTTAGCATGCAGCCAACTAGTACTATCTTACACCCCTAGTATACACAGCCAGCAGCCCTCTAATACTAATGCCCAGCAGCCCCCTCGTTATATATCCAGCCTCCCTAAGTATACAGCCGCCGTCCCTACAGATAGCAGTGCCTGCCCCCCTTGTAATAAGTCATCGCTCTCTAGTATTCAGAGCCACAGCCCTCTATATATAGCTAAGCCAGCTCCTAGTAGTAATACAGCAGCCCCCTACTATATAGCCAGGACTGCCCTCTTGTATATAGCCGCAGCCCCCTAGTTTTTAGCCCAACGCCTCCTAGTGTTTACCCAGTAGCCAATGTCCCCCAGCAAATAACCAGCCGCCCACTAGTATAGCCAGTGCCTGCCCCCTGGTATATAGAACAGCAGACCCCTGGTATATAGCCACAGCAGCTCTCTAGTATACAGCACAGCCCTGCTAATCTATAGCCAGCAGCCCCCTATATATAGCCAGCATCTACCTAGTATACAGCCAGCACTCCCCTATAGATAGCGTGCCTGCTTCCTTGTAATAGCGCAGCCCCCTAGTATATAGCCAGCAGCCTCCTATTATTTAGCCCAGCAGCCCATGTCCCCCATCAAATAGCCAGCAGCCCGCTAGTATATACCCATGGCTGCCCTCTTGTATATACCAGCTCCACCTACTAATAGTCAGTGCCTGCCCCCTTGTATATAGTCAGCAGCTCTCTAGTATTCAGCCAGCAGCCTCTAATATATATCCAACAGCTCCCTAGTATATAGCCAGCCGCACCCTACATATAGCCAGTGCCTGCCCTCTTGTATATAGCCAGCAGCCCCTATTTTTAGCCAACAGCCTCCTAGTGTTTACCCCAGTAGCCAATTCCCCCAGCAAAAACCAGCCTCCCCCTATTATATAACCTGTGCCTTCCACCTGGTAATAACAAAAAATAGAACACCAGCACCCCTTGTATATAGCCAAGCAGCTCTCTAGTATACAGCATCAGCCCTCTATTATATAGTCAGCAGCCCCTACTATATAGCCATGGCCTGTCCTCTTGTATATAGCCAGCAGCGCCCCCTAGATATAGTAGCCAGCAGCCTCCTATTAATTATCAGCCGCCCATGTCCCCCATCAATAGCCAGCACCCACTATTATATACCCAGTGCCTGCCCTCTTAAAATATAGCCAGCTGCAACCTACTATATAGTCAGTGCCTGCCCCCTTGTATATAGTCGTCAGCTCTCTAGATAAACACCAGCAGCCCCTCTAATATATAGCCAGAAGCTCCCTAGTATAAAGCCCAGCAGCCCTCCTATATGCCAGTGTGGGTTGGCATGTCTGCCCTCTTGTATAGTAGCCATAGCCCTAGTTTTGTAGCCACACAGCTTCCTAGTGGTTTACCCAGTAGCCAATGTCCCCCAGCAAATAACCAGCCTCCCCTAGAATATAGCCATGCCTCCCCTGGTATATAGACAGTAGACACTTGTATATAGCCAGCAGCCCATGTCCCCCATGCAAATAGCCGCAGCCCCCTAGTATATAGCCAATGCCCACCCCCTTGTTTTAGCAAGCACCCACTAGTATGTCATCTAGCAACCCCCTAGTATACAGCCAGCAGCCCTCTAATGTATAGCCAGCAGCCCCATAGCATAATAGCAGCAGCTCCCAGTATATAGCCAGTAGTCTTCTACTATATAGCCAGTGCCTGCCCTTTTGTATATAGTCAGGCAGCTCTCTAGTATACAGCCACCGCCCTCTAATAATTAGCCAGCAGCCCCCGCTATATAGCCAAGGCCTGCCCTCTTGTATATAGCCACAGCCCCCTAGATATTGCCAGCAGCCTCCTATTACTTATCCAGCACCCAATCACCCATACAATAGCCAGCAGCCCGCTAGTATATACCCAGGGCCTGCCCTCTTGAATATAGCCAACTGCCACCTACTATATAGTCAGTGCCTGCCCCCTTGTATATAGTCAGCAGCTCTCTAGTATACACCAGCAGGCCCTCCTAATATATAGCCACAGCTCCCTATATATACCAGCAGCCCCCTACTATATAGCCAGTGCCCTGCCCTCTTGTATAAAGACAGTAGCCTCCTGTTTTTTTAGCCAGCAGCCCATGTCCCCATCAAATAGCCAGAATCCCCCTAGTATAATACCCAGTGTCCTGCCCCTTGTATACAGCCAGCGGCCCCCTAACATAGTCCAGTGCCATGCCCCTGTTATAAGCATCATGCTCACTAGTATCACCAGCAGCCCCTCTAATATATAGCCAGCAGCCCCCTCGTTATAGCCAACAGCCTCAGAGTGTATACCAAGTAGCCAATGTCCCCCAGCAAATAACAAGCTTCCACTAGTATATAGCCATCAGCTCCTACTATATAGCCAGTGCCTGCCCCCTTGTATATTAGCCAGCAGCCCCCTAGTATATAGCCAGCAGCCTCCTATTATATAGCCAGCAGCCCATGTACCCCATCAAATAGCCATCAGCCCCCTTGTATATACCCAGTGCCTGCCCCCCTGTATATAGCCAGCTGCCCCCTACTACATAGCCAGTGCCTGCCCCCTTGTGTTTAGCCAGCAGCCCACTAGTATACAGCTAGCAGCCTTCTAATATATATCCAGCAGCTCCCAAGCATATAGCCAGCAGCCCCCTACTATTTAGCCAGTGCCTGCCCTCTTGTATATAGCCAACAGCCTCCTAGTGTATACCCAGTAGCCAATGTCCCCCAAGCAAATAACCAGCCATCCCCAGTATATAGCCAGTGTCTGCCCCCTGGTATATAGACAGCAGACCCCTAGTATATAGCCAGCAGCCCATGTCCCCCAGAAAATAGCCAGCAGCCCCCGAGTATATAGCCAGTGCCTGCCCCCTTGTATTTAGCATGCAGCCCACTAGTATATATCTAGCAGCCCCCTAGTATACAGCCACCAGCCCTCTAATATATAGCCAGCAGCCCCCTAGTATATAGCCGAAAGCCTCCCAGTGTATACCCAGTAGCCAATGTCCCCCAGCAAATAACCAGCCGCCCACTAGTATATAGCCAGTGCCTGCCCCCTGGTATATAGACAGCAGACCCCTTGTATATAGCCAGCAGCGCATGTCCCCCAGCAAATAGCCAAAATCCCCCTAGTATATAGCCAGTGCCCACCCCCTTGTATATAGCCAGCAGCCCTCTAGTATTTAGCCAACAGCCTCCTAGTGTATACCTAGTAGCCCATGTCCCCCAGCAAATAACCAGCCTCCCCCTAGTATATAGCCAGTGCCTGCCCCCTTGTATTTAGCAAGCAGCCCCTAGTATATAGCCAGCAGTCCCCTGGTATATAGCCAGCAGCCCTCCAGTATATGGCCCTAGTATAAAACCAGCTTCCTAATATATAGCCATCAGCACCCTAGTATATAGCCATCCCCCATGCCCCTTTTCTATAGCCCTTTATGCCCAGCCTTTAAAAAAGAAAAAGCCCTCTATACTCACCGTTCCGATGCCCACTGCAGGTCCTCTTCTGTCTTATGAAGCTCCGTCTCCCCGCATGCTATGGTGCACACACCATGACGTCAGTCGCTTGCTGACATCATTGTGTGTGCTGTATAAGCCGAGTTAGCGTTCTTCAGCACAATTACCCTTTGTTGTTTTTATTGTTGTTTCAGATACACAAGAGCCACTCTTTGGTTGCCGGAGAGATCCAATGTATCCTCTTCCTCCTCTGTAATCCTCTTCAAATCGATCATATGATACTATTATCCCAGATCAGCTGACCACTTATACGCTTTTCATCACATGACCTTAATATGTTATTCTACTATGATCCCGGATCCCCAAACTCCCAAACAGTGATATACAAACTTGTGTTCGTGGCCAGTCTTTGTGTTAGCCATGACTAAGAATGGATTTCTCGTTTGAAACGCTTTGGACATGATTATAACAATGGATTTCAATATTTTGCTATAACAAAAATAATTGTCTACAGTTTAGCTGGATCCAGGATTACTTTTGTTGCCTGTATCTGCCCACACAGAGGGGTGATCCGTGCCTTATTGGGCATTCTGATAGGGTTAGAGCTGGACTTTATACCATTGTATCTTCCATAGAGTCACACTGTTACACAAGTTCAATGCACTGGTATACTGTATAGAGATGTATCGTCTCAGAGATCTCACTACATATGACTATATTATGTTTTTTTTAATTAAAAAAACATGAGGGCCCAGATATGTAAAAAGTGGTGCTATCTGCCTTTGTGCAGTTTGCAGGTTATGCCAGATAATTCAATAGTGGTGCACAGTGTTCAATGATCAATTATTATCAATTATCTAGTGTGGACATTTTTTGTGGACTTTCAATATAGACCGTGCACCAGAGCTGTGTAACATTTGCCAGCTTAATATATTTTCTTTTTAGTGCAATGTTGGAAAGAAAAACTGGAGCATCAAGAATAATATATTTGGCTTAATGTAGTGATAGTGTATATAGAGGGATCTCTGAGAAGATACATATACCAGTGCAATGAGCTTGTTTAATAGTAATAACCTTTATTCATATAGCGCCATCCAATTCCATAGCACTTTACATATCATACAGAACATATACAAATATAATCCTACATTACAGAGTACAAACATTCATATGGAACAATAGGAGTCAGGGCCCTGCTCACAAGAGCTTACAGTCTGAGGATGAGGGGGGGGGGGGAACAGGAGGAATAATAGCTTTTATAATGGTCCCGCATTACCGTATATACTAGTGTATAAGCTGAGTTTTTCAGCTCAAAAAATTTGCTGAAAAAACTCACTTCAGCTTATACACTATTCAATAAAAAAAATCAACTTACATACTCACCCTACGGCGCCCTGATCCTCGGAGCGGCATGGCTCCTGGCGGCTTCTCTTCTATCTTCTGTATGCTGTATTAGCTGGCAGAGACGCGTCCATGCTATCTGACGGCCAGCGCAATGATGCGGCGGTGTCCCCTCTAATGACTTCACAGTGTGCCCGTGGACGCGTCTCTGCCGACTGTTACAGCAAAGAGAAGAAGAGGATCCGCCAAGAGCCGTGCTGAGCATCGGGGCGCCGGAGGGTGAGTATGTAAGTTGATTTTTTTTATGTGCTTGGCTGGGTGTAGACTACTGGGGGCTAGCTGTACAAAACTGGGGGCTGGCTGGATACTACTTAGGGTTGGCTGGTTGTACACTACTGGGGGCTGGCAGGCTGTATACTATATGGGGCTGGCTGTACACTACTGGGGGCTGGCTGGCTGTATACTACTGGGGGCTAGCTGTATACTACTGGGGGCTGTCTAGCTGTATACTACTGGGGGGTGGCTGTACACTACATGGGGGCTGGCTGGCTGTATACTACATGGGGCTGGCGGGCTGTACACTACTGGGGGCTGGCAGGCTGTACTCTACTTGGGGCTGGCTGGACACTTCTGGGGGCTGGCAGGCTGTATACTACATGGGGCTGGATGGCTATACACTACTAGGGGCTGGGTAGCTGTACACTACATGGGGGCAGGCTGGCTGTATACTACATGGAGTCTGGCTCGCTGTACACTACATGGAGCCTGGATGGCTGTATACTATAGGGGGCTGGCTGTACACTACTGGGGGCTGTCTGGCTGTACACTACTGGGGGCTGGCTAGCTGTATACTACATGGAGCTGGCTGTACACTACTGGGGACTGGCAGGCTATATACTACTGGGGGCTGGCTGTATACTACATGGGGGCTGGCTGTATACTACTGGGGGCTGGCTGGCTATAAAGTACTGGGGGCTGGCTATATACAGGGGGCTGGCTGGCTATATACTGGAGGCTGTGACCAATGCATTTCCAACCCTCTGCTTATACTCGAGTCAATAGGTTTTCTCAGTTTTTGGTGGTAAAATTAAGTCTCTCGGCTTCTACTCAGGTCAGCTTATACTTGAGTATATACGGTATTTATAAGGAAACAATATAAAATAAATACATAAAAATTTCTGCTGCTTGAACCAGCCATCAACCGCAACCTTATATACAAGATCCAAGGGGAAAGTGACTGCAGAGAAGCCTAGAGCTTGGTATATATCTGGTGTTTGCCGGATAAGTGACGGGAGGAGGACATAGGATGGTTTAGTAAAGAGAGAGCTGACGTTTCATGCAGTTAGCGAGTGTGATAGGCTTTTCTAAAGAGATGGGTTTTAAAAGCATGTTTGAAACTTTGAAGGGTGGGTATTAGTCTAAGAGTCTGGGGAAATTGGTGCGGCTCGGGAGAAGTCCTGTAGACGTGCATGAGAGGTTCGAATTAAGTTATAGATTAGTCTAATATCACTGGCAGATCGAAGAGCACAGAAATCTCTAGTAAAGCTCTTATTTAGATTAAATCCTTCCATTGACAACCAGTAGGAGCAGAGTAGATAAAAGCATTGTTCTGTATCTCTATGGCATGACAGAGAGAGGGGATTGTAATTTAAAATCCTGTTTGACCAAAAAATAAACAATTGAATAACTTTAAATAATATAGAGACCTAGAGTCAGGGGAAGCCCTCAGAGATGTAGAAATACCATATATGGACAGATATGTGCTATTTTCCTATGACATGGTTTCTTGCTCTGCAGGCGGCAAATCTATTCAAAGGGCTCCCCCTCCTCTGCCCACATCTCCTCAACATTTCCTTGCATACAGTGTATGGAAAAGCTCGCCCATTAGCTCTTATTCCATACACCAGCTAGCCACACCAGGCACTACAACATCATGGTGCATGTAGTTCGAAGGGGTTGTCCATTTCAGCAAAAAGTGATTTTTGAACAATGAAAAGTCGTATCAATTCCTCATTGCTTCTGCTTGCTGCCATTTCATAGAAAGCTTCAATGCTATCTACCAGAAGGCAAAATCTGTGCATGCTCATTGATGGACAACTGAAGGGCCGTATCTATACAAAGCACCGCTCTGATAAAGCTCTAAGGCCCCTTTCACACTTGCGGTGTCATGCGCTAAACTTGGCATCAAGCTCGCAGCATGTGCTGCCTGGATCGCCCCGGCTGAAAGCTGCAAATCAGAACTGAACTCAGCATGTGTGAAAGGGGCCTAATACTATTGAGTCGTGACCATGAACAGATTTTTATACACTGTAAGTAAACATGGAAGCTTCCCATAGAATGACAGCAAGCAGAGATCCAGAAACTATGGGGAATTAATAGAGAAAGTATATTGTAAAATGGTTTAAAGGGGTTGGACGCTCTTTACATAAGTTACTCAGGTGCCTTTACTGCATTCAAATAATCCCTGAATGTTCATCAAGTGATTCAGCAGTCCTGCTACTTACTTTTGCGCTGTCTTCAAACTCTCTCTGGATCTTTGTTTACATGTCTGACACTGATGAATGGTAGAGGAATGCAGCAGGAAATTATGGGGCAGTGTGCCACATTTACAGATGCTATAGACCATTTTTAGGCAGTTTTCAGACTCCTCAGAAAAAAGGGCGTCTCCTCATAACTAAGGTGGTGTTACTGAACAGAAAATAGCCAGTGAAACAGGAAATTCAGCCTATGTACCAGAAAATGCAATTTTATAGTGCAGCAAACTAGATCAACAAATAGGAGGTTCTACTCTGCACTGGGCTAAAGACTAAACCTTATAACATCTCCCCCCTATGACTCATCTTGGTCTCACCCCCTCCATCTCCCTATGTCTGTAGTGAGAGAAAGAAGCACAGTGGGTGGAGGGAGACACAGGAATTGTTTATATGTACAGAGGGCAGCATTGTGGTAACAGAAAAGGCTGCAGCTCTCAAAGGAGGCAAAGACACAGGTACATATACATGCAGAGACATGTCCAATGTGCAACACCCTCCGCCGTGCAATGCGAGGTATTGCTTGCGAATACGTCCCCACCTGTAGGTAACATCGATTACACTACATGGTCCTTATAGGATCAAGGGGAAATTGCAGTGGTTAATCCTGCCTGGCAAGGCAAGAGGTTAAGTATTTTGTATAATGCAAGGATGCTATTGATCCCATGTCTGTGTTCACAATCCTGTCCTCTGTGCACTGAGAGGTAATTGGAGGAGCAGCCACCACCTGACCAAGGAAGGTAAGAAAACCCCTAGACCCAGAATGTTCTAGAGAAGTCTCTCCCCAGAGAGAGAAGAGAGCAGTCTCTCCCAGAAGGGAGAAAAGACCGGTCCTAGTCATGGCCCTCTGGTCTGCAGGATATAAGCAGAGAGTATTTCTGAGCAGTCAGCTCAGAGACTCTAGCATACCAGACCGGTGCAGGAAATGCCTAGCCCCTGCCTGAAGTGGAAGCTAAGACAGTTAGTGTATGATGAAGGGGGGGTATCATCCTACCTTCAAGGGTGATACCTGAAGAGATCCAGGACCGAGCTGAAGAAGCCTCCTCTAAGGACAACAGCTGCCTCCCCAGCCTTTACCGCTTACATCCAGGCTGGGTGACCTACATACCTGCGCTCCTCTCCAAATACCTCTCCATACTCCACTACCTGTTGAAAGGCAGACGTTTGCTGAAGTTCCTCCTGGTTTGGGTGGTTCCACATAACGAACTGTAAGTTGTTTTCTTCAACTTCTGGCCTCCGTCTGGTCCCTGCTACTACAACTCACTAACCTCTCATCACCGGCACCCCCCCTGTCCATCACCCAGAGACTCACACTCGGGAGCTTAAGGGTTGCCCCAGGGAGATCCGCTATAGCAGCGGCCGCTCCCTCATCATTCTTGCCAACACACCACCCCTGCTGGAGACCTGCCAGTCTGTAGGACAGCCCTCCGGTTCCCCCGTACCGAAGCCCGTGACATAGCGTGCTTAGGCCGCAACCGCCAGCACTCCGGTACCCCGCGGGCCCCGCTGTCTCCAGGCCTCACCTCAAGGCTAGGACCCCGGTGGGGGATGTTGCAGTGGCGTCACGACAGGATATAGACTTCTGTCCTTATTACGGCATTAAGACTTGTCATTTATTAAAAGACTGTGTTTGGCCTACCCTGCTGCCATCTCCGGGTTTAGTCCTAAGGACTTGTACGTTTCCTGGAATACTGTGTTATACTGCTGCGACGTTCTGGTCGAGCGCACGCCGCAGCACTCAGAGGTTAATCACTGGCAAGAACTGTAACCAGCTCTGCTACACAATCCGTCGCTGCCGCGCCTGAAGATTTTTACCATCAGAACTGTGGCGCATGCAATCATTCCATCCACGCCAAAACCTTCACTGGCGGGAACCCACCAGATGACGCATCAAGTCCACCCACCGCGCGAAGCTGCCGACCCCCCGCCTCTGTGGCGCAGGAAAATTAGAGCCCGCCACAGCTTCTGACGGAATGACCTCTGACTCCTCCCCTGCTCGGGCGGCTTCCCTGCCCCACTTCCTCAGAGAAGCGCCAGATCTCAAAGTGATGTTGGCAGAGAGGAACTACATCATGTGGGTCCCTCCGCCCTTCCCTCCTTGGAGCCGTCCTCGAAGATTTTATGAAGTCCTAGAGACGATGGTGGTAGTCCCGCGCAGCCTGTCCGAAGACCTTCCGCGTGGACATCGGCTGCACCGAGGAATTACTCGGTGCTTTCGTCACCCGGACTGACTAACCACACGGTGACGCAGTACCGAGATTCCCCCGGATGCGGATCCTCGTCCCTACCCGGCTGCCCATCCCGGTAGCGCGGCCCACGTGGAGGCCCACGTTGGGGAGGCCCCCGACTCACTTGCGGAGCCACACGCCTGGTGTCCTGTATGCCTCTCCACCTGCTCCGAGGCCTACCCCTCCGGCTACGTCGCCTGCTGCCCCGTTATGGTAGCCGCTCCTGACCCTCCGGTGTTTCCTCTCCTGTTTCCGTTCCGTCTGTTCGGCCTACTCTTCGCCCAGGAGATCCAGCCCTGCACCGGAGCCACGAGCCCCGCCCGGCACCCGCGTCCGCACTCAAGGTCCGAGGTGAGGCCGCCGCCGGCGACTCCGAAAAAGACGTGGTCCTCGTACCAGCGACGCCGAGAAAAGCGGCCCAGCGGTAACATGCGGCTCGCTTATACAGAAGGAAGTCTAACAAGCTGGCTTGGTCGCGCAAGAATCGCAACCCCGGATGGTCCCGTTCTTCTTCGCAAGCGGAAGGGCTAGGTCTTGTCCTAACCCAGGAACTATACCGAAAATATAATACGAGAAATAAATAATAAATACTCTGACACACCCATCTGACGTCCCGTCACACGTACCAGATCCCCTAGGCCGGCACGCTCAACCCTCACCTACCTCCCCGCTCCCGTCGCCTTCTCCCCTTCTCCCGTCATCACTTCCGAATCTCCACTCCCTCCGTCGCATCTCCTCCCGAGACTAGACTCATCTCAACAAAGAAACGTTTGCGAGGAAGTATTATCGGTAAATCCTACTCGATAGTTGACCTAGTTGATTATCGGTTCTCCCTGCGGGCCAAGCTGCGCTGTTATCCGGATCCCCGACTCCGATGAGGACCGCTGACTCTTTACCCGCTGATGACTGGTATGAAGGGACGACGAGTGCCGGAGTCCCGAAACACCTCCTCATTCCATCCGGCTGCGAGTCCCCGGGCGGTGACCCATGTGAATGCCCATCCCACGGTAATCGTGATTACGGGTCCATTGCCATCCATGGCCGGTCATGATACAGGTCCCACCCCCCCGGCTCCCCTGCTGGGAGCATTGTCAGGTCCCCCGGCGGCTCCTCTTGGGTGAGGACTCCCGTCTAGTTGAGCCCCTGTCCGAGGTCCATCTGTCGGCCGTCATCTCCCTCTTGCCGGTTTTACCAATGGGTGATGCCCGGTCCCCTGAAGAACGGCTGGAAGGAGCCGTCGCGCGGCCGCTGGACTCTCGTTTATTTTTTTCCTGGACCCCTCCGTGGTCCCTGGCTCAGTTGAGCCCCCGGCTGAACAGCCGCACCCGGCGACCGCGCTCCTCCCCCTGAGTCCGGAGTGTGTTGCTGCACTGCAGTACCCCATGCTGCCCGTTTCCCCAGCCGGTACCTACTCCGCTGAGGGCACAGGATTCCTATTGACTCTGGATCCTGTCCTGTGTGACCCAGTCAAGATGCTAGACTCAACTCCTTGAAGGGCTGGTCGCCCTCACAGGTACTATGTCATATTGTATATTTTCTGTCCTTACCCAAAGAGCAGAGACTTTCCTGAGACTCTACACCCTTATTTATCTCAGTCAAGAGATTATGTGCTATGATCGCACCCTTCCTCGCCACAGCAGAGATGTCATCAAAAGGAACTTCTGTCCCCTCTCCCAAATATAGGAAGACCTCCTTTCTTCCTCTTCATTGCACTTTGTCCCCACACATCAAGGCTGTACCCAGAAGATGATCTTTGTCAGTATAGACTGTCTGGAGACTTTTGCCAACCTCCCGGAAGTTGCAAGTCATTTATTCTCGTTTTGCACTTAATTGCCTTCCTTTTTATGTAGGACAATTCTGTTTTGCACTTTCCATCCTTTCCTTTGGCAGGAAAAAAGGAAAAGACCTTTACTACCATGCTACCTGAGTAGCCTAGCCTACCTCTGTAACGTTTGTACGTTGTAAGATGTTACCCATGGGCTCCAAGCAATGTGATTTTGCTAAATCTGTTGCACACTGTCAAGTATGCCAGTAGTCTGCATTCACCCTTTAATAGGCTTTTCAGGGTTGTAGTGTGGGCTGTGTCCACGGACCGTCTTTTTGTGTGAAACACTGACCGCATACCTGATCCCGGTACCTGAATCCCGGAGTCAAACTGAGGTTTTGCACTGGGGGTAGTCCGTAAACTGCGGTCTTTAGGGGACCCGTGGGTGTTACACCGATAGCCCTGGAATGCCACTCATACTGGGTAGGTTTCGTCAGGAGGTACTTGTGTCACATCTGCCAATGTATGCATATAGACAACCATTTAAATTAGCCGCCATGGAGAAGCGTTGATCAAACCAATTACAGGCCTTGGTGGCAGGAGTGGATTACAAGGCTCACATCGACACCCACACAGACACACTTTCCTACTGTCAGTTTTCGGTTTATTAATGGCGTAGCGCCAACTGTCATACATATATTTTTGTCTTAAGTCAGACCAGCCAACAACTCCAGGTGCCTGTCTCCAGACATGGGCGGTTTGTCCTCCTACACCAGCCATCACAAGCCTGCACTTCCTCGAATTGGCCCTTAGCCCTTCCGCTCTGTGCCCCAACAATCTGTAGTCGAGCCGAGGGCGCTCTTTTCAAAATTGCCCCCGGGGTATGCAACACCCTCGGCCGATGAATGGCGAGGTAGTGCTTGCCGAATACGGTGCCCTGTAGGTAACATCGCATTACACTACATGGTCCTATATATGATCAATATGGAAATTGCAGTGGTTAATCCTGCCGGCAGGCAGATGTTAAAGTTATTTGTTAATGCAAGAGGGTCTATGGACCAATGCTGTAGTTACACAATCCTGTCTCTGTTGCCTGAGAGGTAATTGGAGGAGCAGCCACACACCATGACGCAGGGAAGGTTAATAAAACCGCGATAACACCAGAATGTTCTAAGAGAAGTCTCCCAGATAGATAAGATAGCATCCTCACTGAAAAAGGCTTTGGGTCTCGTTTTGTTACAGGGAAAAAAAGCTTTTGTCGACTATAGTCAGAAAACAAAATACCGTAGGTTAAGTCTTAAATTTAAACATTATTTTGAATATAGGTTTATTGTGTGCTGGACTTCTCAGATTTTTAAAAAAATATGTTCAACTTTATGGTGCTCACAAAGGGCTCATGTGTGTGATTTTACTGCTGGAATGAATTGTAACTACTACGTAAGAATTAGTTGTTTCGTATCTACATTTTACAGAAAGAATGAGGATGTGAGGAACATAACAAGAGGAGGGTGACATTAGGAAATTCTAAGCAAACCATAAGGCTGATTGTGGCACCGCGTTGAAAATGCATTTTGAAACCCATAGTAGATAGCCAGAAACTCCCTAGTATAAGCCAGTAGCTCCCCAATATATAACCAGCCAAATTGCCCGCTAGTATATAGCCCGTCCCCTGAACCCTGGATATAGCCAGCCCCTGAGTAGTATAGCCAGCACCCCTTATATAGCAGCCCCCCTAGAGTATATTGCCATCAGCCCTCTAGTATTAGCCAGTGCCCTTTTATTAGCAGCCTCTGACACTAGACGATATAGTCAGAACAGCCAGCACATCCCTAGTTCTATAGTCCAGTGCCCCCCAGTATCTAGGCAGTTCCTGCCCGCGCCTAGTTATATATCTAGCAGCCCCCTCTAGTAAATCGCATCCAACCCTTCTAGTATATAGCAGCACCAGAGTATCGAACGGCCATCTGCCCCGATTATAAGGAGGAGGACACGAGGGAGAGCCACGCGTGGTAGACGAAGCCTAAGTGATTAAGAGGCGACACGACGCAACGACAAAAGGGGGGGAGGAAACAGCTAGTTAGAAGGAGATAGGGGAGTGAGCGATGAAGCCAGTGTGACGCGGAAGGCCAAGACACAGATAAAGAGGAGAGGGATGAGATGACAAGCCGAGGAAAGGCTAAACACGAACCATCGCGATGGAATATGTAATGAGGACAACACGAGGAGCAGGGTATACCCCATGGCGAGGCTATATAGCCAGCAGGAGAACCTCATTAAGTATAAGGGATAGACGATGGGAAGAAGCATCGCTCGTATTATAAGCCATAGGAGCAGCAGCACCACCTAAGAGCGCGGGTATATAGCCAGCCACCTAGCTAAGATAGGGCCCAAGGCGTGGTAGCATCCCCAAGTATACAGACCAAGGCAGTACGCCCCAGTATATATATAGACAGAGTGCTGTAGTATATACCAGCAGCAGTCTAGTATAAGTGCCACAGAGTCCCCTGCCTACTCGCAAGCACAGACGAGTGGCACGTGCAACACCTGTAGTATAGCCAGCAGCCCCTAGTATATATCCAGCAGGCGAGTAGGCCCCAGAGCGGGAGCACATAGCAGCAGCCAGGCAAACTAGATAATATAGATCAGCAGCCCCCTAGAGTATAGAAAAGCCAGATTGGAAGGGGAGTAAGGCGCGGAAATATGGTGAAGAGTGGAGGAGAAGCAACGTCTAGGGATAATAAGGAAGACAGGAGTCCCCCGGACTATATTAGCAGAAGTGCCTCCCCCCTTGTATATAGGAACACGGAGGCAGGGCCGCGCGCATACGATGGAGCGAGAGGAGTGCAAGTAAAGCACGCGAGCGCTCCTATTATATAGCAGAAGACCATGTCCACCATCAAATAGCCAGCAGCCACCACTAGTATATACTCAGTGCCTGCCCCTTTTTATAGCCGATGCCTCAGCCATAAAAGAAGAGGTGGATCAAACGTGGTAATAGCAATGGGCACAAGTAAGGCCCGGCGCGTGAGCCACACCTATCAGCCAGATGGCCTGCCACCCTTGTTGTATAGAGCAGCAGCCACTAGTGATACTGCGACAACAGACCACGACTAACATGTAGGGCAGCCAGCCAGTCTTCATCGAGGATATAGACAGCAGTCCCCAACAACACAGTACAATAGGAGAGAGTATGAGGACAGTGGCCTGGCAGAGACTGGTAGTAAGAAGTAAACCAGAGATGAAGGACCCCCTAGGATTATAGCCAGGAACAAAAAGCCGCAGGAACGGATAAGAGTCGGTAGGAGCCGAGGAGCAGCCATGTACCCATTCACATAGCCAGCAGCACCACGCTGTAGTATATTGACCCACGAGCGGAAGAATGGTGGCCGTGGCCCCGCATCTGCGTGGGGGAGTTGGTGAAAAGAAGTAGATAGATGCGCTTGACCAAACACAGTACCCCCAAGTATTACAGCCAGCAGCCCACTAAAGATGTATTAGCACAGATAGGCGCCACACCATTAAGGATGAATAGATGTAGCAGCACGAAGAAACGGAGGGGGAACCGTCACAACTCCTATATATATAGAAGAGCGAAGCCGCGGCACGCTAGGAATAGGGGGAGGACACACTGAGCGTGCATCTACTGTATATGAGTACCGAGCTGGCCCCTAGTGATCTGTAGCCAGAGCTAGACACGATGTAGATATGGATCAGCCAGTGCCGCAAAACCCACCTAGAAGCAATGAAGTAATAGTACGCTCGCCATGTGAGCGAGCGATAAGGTATACACGTGGTGCCAGCCGGACCGTAAGCGACGATCTGGTATATAGTGTAGCCAGGAAGCAAGCGCAAGGACAGCGCAGCTAGATAAGGAGGTAAGCCGCAGGCCAGCATCACGCTAGTATATAGACAGGACGAGTCATGAAACGTAGTCTAGTCATAGACAGACAAGGGCGCGGTAGATATACGTATAATAGCACAGGGCTGGCACAGCCGTACGTATCGGTAGCGGCAAGAAGGTAATTACCCGCCGTACTGAATACAGGAGGAACCAAGGAATGCCAGCCACATGGATAGAAAATTAGTAGACGAGAAGAAACGGCCGGAATGGGGAGCATGACGTAAATCCACAGAGCAACGCCCAATGAGGATCCGCCCCGACGCGAGAACAAACGGGCACCGGGGGACGCGACGAACTCCGAGGACGCCAGGCATAGTAAGAAAGTAAGTGCGAGTCTGAGCAAGTAAAGCCCTAGTATACGCCAGCGCCCTCATCTATAGAGACACCAGCCGGGAGGGCCGGGCCATCGAATGAGGTGACGACACACAGCTCAGGAGAACGATGAGGGGGTATAGGGTAGAACACGCAGCCAGCGCACAAAGAGGATCACCCCTGTACTATTCAGTAGACGAAACAAGTGCGTGAGCGACCAACCGAGCTTGTATAGGAAGCACCAGGAAAAAGGCGCGCCCGTAAGGTAATAAGCGCAGCACACCAGGCAGACACAGTATGTTCTATAGCAAGCCAGCCCATGTCCCCCATCAAATAGCCAGCAGCCCCAGTGGGATATACCCAGGTGTGCGCTAGGCGCCCCCTTGTAATATAGCAGCTGCCCCCTACTCAAGTCAGGCCGTGGCCCCTTGTGTATAGCCAGCAAGAGCCCACGTAGCAGTGGATACAGATAGCAGCGTCTAATATCGTATCCAGCAGGCTCCTACAAGTCATACACGCAGGAGGGTACCAGCGAAGTCCGCTGACGCTATGATAAGCCAGTGCCTGGCCCTCTAGAGTGTAATAGCCGCAGCAAGGCCCCCGGAGATATAGAGCAAGCAGCCTGCTGAGGGCCGACCCGAGAGATGAGATGGCCGCCACACGAGAGGACAAAAGCCATAACCAGCCACCCCATCGTATATAGCCAGTGCCTGCCCACTGGTTATGAACGACAGCAGAGCCCTAGTATATCGGCAACAGCAGCCGATGTGCCGCTCAAAGCAAAAAAAATAGCCCAGACCGCGACCGACCGCTAGTAAGAGTAGCACAGTGGGGACCTGCACCGCGCAGCGACGTTGTATTGGTAGTATGCAGGTGCCAGTCCAAGAGAGCTTAGAAAAATATATAATTGGTAAGAGCAGAAACACCCCATAGTATTACAGACCAGCCCGACCACTCTAAACAAAAGGAACAAGGAGGAGTAAATATAGATAGCCACAAGGAACGACTCCCATAGGTATATGTAGACCGCAGCCTCCCTAGTAGTACGAGCAGCCAGTCCCTACTAGATTAGCCGTGCGCCCCCTTTATATAACCAGCAGCCGCCTAGGTATTAGAGCCAGACAGCCTCCGGAGTGATTATAGCCAGCCGCCAATGTCACCGGATCAAATCAGCCAGCAGCTGTAAAATACGATAGGAAAAATACCAGTGAATGGGCCCCATTGTAATAGCCGCAAGCACCCGCCTAGTCATGTGGTGGCACGAGTTACAGCTCCTAGTATAATAACCTGACAGTACGCACGGCATGACTATCATAGCCAGTGCTGCCCCATTGTCATATATGTAATAGCCGCATAGCACCCGATCTAGATATGCGTGTAGCAGAGAAGGGCTGCTGGTTACGATAGCAAGAAGCAGCAGCCATGTCCCCCCATGGCAAAATCAATAGCGACAGGCACCGCCGACACAGGTGTATAAATAACGCAGTAGGCCTGCCCCCAGGTGGTATATAGCACGCAGCATGAACACCGACGTACAGACATGTAAGTCAGTGCGCTAGGGCCCCGCTGACTGTGTATAGCAGAAAGACCAGCATAGGAGTACAGTCGAAGCCCTGTAAATATAATTAGTCGGCCGAAGGCTCCTAAAGACGGTAGCCAAGAGCAAAGCGAGCAACCCACGCAACGGCGTATCAGTATCGAGCTGTAGTTGCCAGCATGAGGCACGCTCTTGTTCAAGGATATAGGCCAGCAGCCCAGCGACGCTAGCGCTGAGTAATAGGAGCGCGACGAGGCCTGTATTCCTATTGAAAAACAGGACAGAAAGTTAGCTAAGGTCCACCAGCAAATAACCAAGACGCGAAAAGGACATTGAGAGTTACTATAGCCGGGGGCACTGCCCGATATGGAGATGTATATCATACAGAGCAGAAGGCTTACGTAAAGTAGCGCCAGCAGCCCCTGTCCCAGCACGCCAATCGGCGCAGAACCCAACATTAGCGGTATGTGAGCGGGCCGGAGTGCCATGCAGGCCCGCCCTGTATTTGAGATTAGTGGCAAAGGAGGCACGACTACAAAGTAGTATACTGAAAGCAACTGACACACTGAGAAGTGTAATAGCCGAGAGCGCGAGCAGGAGAACCGTCATAAGCATATATGAAGCCAGCAATGGGGGCGCGGCACTAGTAATAAATAAGGGCCGGACTAGGTGGCGCAGGCGACCTAGTGAGTGGAAACACGCCAGCGCAAGTCCCAGCTGGCCGATAGCGACTGTGAAGGAGAGTACACGAGCCTAGCACACCCTAGTGAACAAGTGAAAGAGAGGCTAAATACCAGACAACCGCGGACGAAAACGAGAGACCTAGAGAATGTATGCAGCATCGGTGGACGCGCTCACGTAAACAGGAATAAGATTATTGTAAGGAACCATAGACAGACGAGCGACCACGGGTGTAATCAGCAACAACATAGACCGGACAAGGCCAGGGGCCTATAGGATTAATAGATAGCCCAAAGTGAGAATCTCAGCACACCCCATTGTAGTGATAGGAACGACGGAAGCTGGAAGAAACCTACTATAGCAGGTAGGGTCAGTGCACTGCCCCCTCCCTTTGTATTTGTGAGCGTCAGCAGCTTCGGTGTATACGCCAGCAGCCTCTAATATATAGCCAGAAACTCCCAGTATTAGCCAGAAGCAGGGAGGCGAAGACGAGACCGAGTCCAGGTCATGTGAGTTCCGATGAAAGCAGAACGCCGGGAGAGGTGCCTGACCTTGATTTAGTACTTATGCTAGCCCACGCCGCCCGCCTAGGATTGTATTAAGCCAGACAGACTCCTAGTGTTACCTCGTAGCTAGAGATGAGACGAGACAGATGGAAGAATGGCAGTGTGCGTAGGTACTCGATTGCTTCGGAGACTAACGATTGTCCGGGAGTCGGGGTCCTCTCGAATACACGAGGCGCCGAGAATCTGGAAGGTCAATAGAAGATCTCCAAAGAGGGATTAACGGGGACGCAAGGCTTCTGGCACCTGGGCAAAAGATGAGTTGCGGGCCACCACACGCCTAGGAACGGGAAGCCCGTCCAGGGAAAAAGGATTGTAGAAAGCCCCGCGGGGAAACAGGGTTATGAAGGGCCGGAACAGCAGGTGGGGAGAACGCATAGCGAATGGATGGCACATCATGAAAGAGGGGATGAGCTTAAACGGACTGTAGCACCTACTGCACAAGGAATTATGAAGGGCAGCAAATGCAATGGGCACGATGACCAGAAAAAGAGCAGGCACAGTGACAAGAAGGTGAAAAGCTACAGATATAGCAGGGTGGCAAGAAACAGAGGGATGCCCATTAGAATGGGACACTGACACCTATAGGGGCGGCATTTGTCACAGAGAAGGGCGATAGGCTAGAAAAAGCAGGGCTAGCGGCAGCAATGAAGCGGCCGGCCCCTAGAGAGTGAGCAGGGCGCAAGGAGGGAATTGCGAGAGAAACAGGAGTAGGCCCGCTAGAATGGGACTCAGTGCGCTTCAAGCCAATGGGTGTAGAGGCGCAGGCGACCACGCGATAGAGCACCAAAACGGGACCAAGAGGGACTGGGGGGTGAGCAAGAAGCGGCTGAATAGTCATTATCCTCTGTTGGAACAAAAGGTTGGAGGCGGGAGCCATATATATTTAGTCTATAACACAGCATGGTGGCGACAGAGTGACCAAGTTCCATAACGTATCTGGTTGTGAAACACCGAAAAATGAGCTGACACAGATGTTTAGATCGGGGCCGACACAGGTTGGGGAGGAAGACGTATGGAGAGGAGGGGGAACAGTTCCTACAGGCGAATGAGCATTGAAGAACGTCGAGACGAGTCAGATATGGGGAGCATTCAAATAGTGTGCAGATCTTACTAGAAATAGACCACGTGATGCACTGCAGGTCTCCAGCATGGAGCGAGCGCGACAGATGCGACGACGTGTGCGACGGCTGATGATATTGTGTGGTGAAACGAACACTGCAAAGAATGGTGTCTGCGCGAATCAAGGCAAGCTCGTTGTTGATAAGGGGAGCGCACCGATGTCAATTGGGAATCGGGCGCAAGTGATCGGGGAAACTATATACCAGCGTAGAATGGGGTGAGCTAGAATAAATGAATAGGGTTGCTGCTCGAGTCAACGTTATGTAATGTAGATGTGGCAAGATGTCATGTAGGGCGCAGAAATGAGAGCTGGCACAGGCTCGCCGACGGTAAGACCGAGCAGGAGCTGTTCGCTCGGAGCGGTAACAGAAAGGGACCGAGCACACCACACTGTTGCTGAGGTAAAGCGATGACTCAAACGCACTAAACAAGCAAGACTTACTAAGAGAAGAGGAGCGAGCGAGCTAGGGTAAGGAAGGGAGAGAGAGCAGGCGGACCTATTGGAGTGAAGATAAAGTGTAAGTAGCGTTCTCTATAAGTTGGGTATGGCGGGTGAGGGGAATGTTAAACAGCTGCGCAAGAAGCGATTGAAACTAATATGGCTAAATGGTAAAAAGTTTGGCACGTATATTGTGGATTACCACAGCAGGATGGTGCGGACAAAGTGTTAACAAGTTTGATGTGAAAATGCCCATGTATAGTTTGCGGGGTGCCGTTTATCGCCTAGGCTCAGCAGTTTGAGCACGCCCTGCTGTCGCTAGCGACGGCACTGCTGCGTGCTAGATGCTAAAAGACTGATGCGCCATGCCACGGATGTAATTCGGGCGGGAGGAGGTGGAGGAGGTGTGGTGGGAGGAGGGGAGGTAGAAGTAGGCATTGAGACTGGACAGAGGTGGACCCGAGTAAAAATCATCAGGCGATCGGCGTAGTATGCCCAGCCCGGAGTTAGACTCCGAGTCCCCAGCCTCAAATCAAAGATAAGTTGAGTAGCGTTCGTATCAAGTTGGGATATGGCGGGGAGGGGAATGTAAACAGATGCGCAAGAAAGCGCTGAAATAATATCGGAAGTCATAAAAGTTTGGCCAGTATTTTTGTGGATACACAGCAGAAAGGTGGCGACAAAAGTTAACAACTTTGAAGGGGAATTCCATGAAAACAACCCAAATTTCTGGCCTGACACACCTTGTTTGAGAAGGGACGATGTATGAGGCAGCTTAATGGGACGACATTTTGGATGGTAGCCAATGGAGACAACGTCCTGTTTCTGTGGGCGGTGCTATGGAGACAAATTTAATTTGATAGTGCCTTGTATGTGGCAAGTCCAAAAAAAGTTTTCACAACCAGCAGGAGGCAGGTGGTGCTCAGGAAAAATGAAATAGAATGAGTGCGGAATTTCGTGACGTCCAAAAAACGTTTTCAAACTCTAGAGGAGAGGTAGGTGCCGTCCAGAAATTGAATAGATTGAGTGCCTGTAGTGGCTTCCGTCCCAGAAATTGTTTTAGAAACAGATGGACCGGGTAGAGTGGCCACTCCAGAAAAATTAAATGGCATAGAGTACTATAGCATAGAGCCAGGGGCATGTCAAACAATAGCCAGTTTCCTCTGCTTTTGTGGAAAAGAGCTGGGAAGAAGGAGGAAAAGGAGGAGGAGGAGTGCATAAATTATTCAGTTGAGTTCCTTTCACATGGTGGAGATGGAATTATGAGAAATCGGCTTTATTCATTTACTTAGCGTCAGCCTGTCAGCGCATGTCATGTCGGATCAGGGTGTCACGGCTTATCGGTGGGCTGATTGACCGACCGCATGTCACTAGAAAACCCGCTAGGACAAACACGACTAGCGGAAGGGTAGGCAGAACCTCCAAGGCGTACAGCAGCCAGTTGTGCCACCAATGTCAGCTTGAAACCAGTGTTGTAGGAGCTGTGTGATCATTAGGACGATGGTATGGATCAGCTAAGTAACTCCCCTCGAACATCTTTCTGAAAGATACAGCCCTACTCTGCCGAGACTGGGGACCAGGTGACCAGTGTCTTGCTGGGGGGACATAAGAGCTGGCAACAGCCTTGCAAGCGTTCCCGTTTGCCTGACTGGCAAGCTGCCTGCTCGCCTACTCTCCCTCAGCTACTGTTGTCCTCGCAGAATACGCACTGCGCTAGAGATGTACGAAGGGAAATACGTTCAAGCTAGAGCTGTGCCAACCAGGGCGCTTGGTATTAAGGCCAATTGCTCACAATTCTTCCTCTCCAGGGATGAGAAGTGAAAGATATAGGCTTGACAGTGGGTTACAGGAGAGGGAAATACCAGTAATCGGTGGCTGGAAAATTACTTTGAAAGCGGGAGGGTAACGATAGGCAGCCTAGCATTGAAAACTGATAATTGCGCCAGAGTAAAACGCGCAAGAATTCACGCCCTCATGGACTGAGTCCATTCCTCCTCTCCAACTCTCCAACTCCTCTCTCTGCCATAACACGCGAACAGTGAAGGACTGACAATGGTCCCCTTATGTGTCTCGCCAACATCTCATCCTCAGGGCCGCATCTTGCCTTGAGGACGAGAGGAAAATCTCGCTTCAGGCGGCAGAATGCGCGGGTTTCCCTGCTAATGGGGCGGCGAAATTCGCCAGCTAAAGTTGGCGATTCGGCGTCCATTAACGCCCGAATCGCCAACCAGCTAAAAAATCGCGCTGTATCTTTAAGACACAGGCGCTAGATTATAATGCGAGCGACGCCAGCGCATTTTCCGGCAGCTGCGTTCGCTCGTTCTAAGCAGGACAACGGCGGCTGATCGTTATGCGGCATGGTCACTGTGCGGAGCGCGGCGTACGGAGAGCCGCGGTGAACACCGGAGCAGTTGAGCCGAGGGAGCAGCTGCCTGCAGGTGAGTAGGATTTTTATTATTTTTCATGTATTAAATATGTTGAGGGGGGGGGGGCGAGCTATATACTCAAAGGGGCCAGAATATTTTATCGGGGGGGGGGGGGGGATGAAGGAATGCTATGTATTTTATTTGGGGCAATAATATATTTATACTGGGGGATGCAATATTATTTATAGATTGGGGCGCTATACCGTGAAGTATTTATACCTTGGGGGATGCTATATGTAGATATTATTTGGGGCTATGATTGTTTGTTTTTTTTTTTTTTTACCGGGGGGAAGGCTAGAGATATTAAATGGGGCCCAGAATGTTATTTTATACAGGGGCGGGGGGTTTCTGTATATTTATTTGGGATTTGGGGCATTATAATTCATGTTAACTGGGGGGGGGGACGCTATAGATTTATTGGGGGCTATAATATTTATACTGGGGGGATGATATAGGATATTAGTTGGGGCTATAATATTGTAGTATGGGGGGGATGCTATAGATTATTTGGGGCTATAATTATCGCTATACTGGGGGATGGCTATAGATTATATTTGGGCTATAATTATTTTTACTGGCGGGGATGGATTAGATATTATTGGGGCTATAATTCTTTTATATGGGGGGAGTCAGTAATTTATGGGCAGAATCATTTATACTGGGGGGGCTGTATATTAATTAATATATCACATATATCACTCAGCTGGGGGATGTAGTAGGGGTACAGTATAGGACCTAAGCTGGGGGGGCAGTATATGGGAGTGCAGTATATTACATAAGCCTGGGGGGCTGTATATGGATACAGTTATACTAGTGGGGCTGCTTATGGGATAAAGTATCTTCTAAGTGGGGGGCATTGGGGGCTTGTATATGGGGATAAGGATCGTAATAGGCTGGGGGGCTGATAGGATAAGTCTAGTACTAGGCTGGGAGGGCGCGCGTAGTTATGGGGTACAGTCTATTACTTAGCCGCTGGCAGGGAGTGTATGGGGGATTAAGAATCTATATAGGTGGGGGGCTGTATATGGGTACGTAGCTAGCTAAGCGGGGCGGGGATGATATGTGGGCAAGTTTTATACCGACTTCTAATGAGGGGGTGTGTTCTATGTGGTGGTTAGTGTGTTGGTCAGTTGTGTTGTGAGGGGTATCTAGTATAGGAGCCACAAGTGTTGTTGTCCAAGAAAGCTTTATACAGTAAGTGATCGGGTGGTGATGTGTTTAGAGGACGCAGGGTGAGATGCGCACGGAGCGGAAGATTATAAGTCGTGAATCCAGCTTTGATACGTCAGGGATTGGAGAATCCCGGAAGAACGTCCTCCTGATGGACAGAAGATTGTCAATCTATAAGTAACTAGATGCCCTCTAATGACACGCCCAGACCGTAGTCAGTCACACGTGGTCAGTAAGCGTGTCTGTAGGGTTGTTAATTGGTAGATAAAGTATTATAGGAATTTACTTAACAGAGCGGGGGGAAGCGTGGGGGCAGCATCATTTTAACTATTCGCCCTCAGGCAGCAAATATGAGCTAGCAGAAATCGGCCCTGCTTCCTCGCTCTATCTCTCTAATCCGTCCCTCAACATCCTCCGAGTATGCGCTGAGAACAGACACTGAGGGTAGCTGTGGCTATCAACAAGAGGCTCTTTATTCCCAAGTCTTTGTGACAGAGCGACAAAGCTTCCGGACTTAATGATGATCAGAGGAGTTTTTCCAACAGGCGAAAGCAGCGGGATGGTGTGCAGGATCTGATGCTGATAGCGGTGGCAGCGCCAGCGGACCCATCTGTAGGTGATTACCGCGAAGTACTGCAGCCACTGAAGATCTTCAGAATCCATGCCACTGCTCATTGTAGATTGAGACGCTGACTGACATTGACTAACAGTTCGTGGTGGACGTTGCATCTGGCCGTCTAACAATCGATCGGAGCTGCTGGGTAAACTTGGAATACATGGTAGGTTGAATTCCAACATCGTGGGCACGATCGCACAACACAGTAACGAGTGATCGGGTAGTGGAAGGCGGCGCTGCGCTGCCTGAGAGGGCAAGCATCGTTGTGACTTCCTGAAATGCCGCACAGCATGCGGGACGCACTCGTGAGCAAATCAGACAGATTAGGGGGGTAATGTTGAAGGAAAACATGAAACATATCAGAGATTTAACACATGGGCAGACATGGCACATGTGTCAGTTGCCGAGTTGCGAGCGCCACCAGGTTTACGGGACGTTGTAAACACACACAACCGCATTCCCAGCTCAGGATTCAGCGTGGGTGCCAAGCAACAGATTCAGTCTGCGCGTGATGCTCCTGTTAATTAGTCTTGGGACGGGGACTTAAGTGTGTGTGCCTTTTATCGCCTAGCTCAGCGTTGAGCACGCCTGGATGCAGGCGCTAGCGACGGCATGCTGCTGTGCCTAGATGTCGCGACTGATGGCGCCGTGCCAGCGGATTGTCGTCTGGGGAGGAGAAGGTGGCAGGAGGGGTGGGAGGAGGCAGGAGGCATGTAGGATGAACAGACCTGGAACGATGGTAGGCCACGCACAGCTCGGAATGTCAGGGCTAGGGAGTATATGGACCAGCAGCAGGGTGACTCGGTCCTGCCTCCACCAAGTTGACCCCAAAATGTGCCGTCAAGCTGATAAGGAGTGGCCTGCCTCGGGCAGCTACTCGTCACGGTCCGGTGGTAGGTGCCTTGTCGCTAAAGGCGTTGGGCCCTAGGGCACGGGTCTGATGTGTCCGAAACGTGCTGGTGCAGGCTGGGAGCGGCCACTCGGGAAAACAGTAGCGGCGGGCTCGGGGATAGGCGAAGAGCCGAGTGGCGTGGCGCGCCGCCAGAGGTTGCAAAAGCTCGTCGCTACCCAGCCTATAGAGGCGCTATCCAAGGCTAAGAAATCTGGCAGATGGTGGACAATGAGGGGGTGGGGCGTGCGGGTGGGTGCACTATATTTCCTTTTTTCCGCTCAGGTCTGGGGTATTGAGAGCTGACGGTGGTGGAATGCTTGGAGGATCGTGGAAGGGCGCCGATGGGTTTTTGGCCAAGGTCTGGGCAGGGGGATGACATCAGCTGACACGGGGAAGGAGCAGCTGGTGGAAACGGGCCGCGGAGGTGCACGGACTTGTGGGTGCTCCACCTGAGGGGAGTTCGTGTGTTAGCGACTTCATAGTAAGCATGCGCAATACTGTGGTGGATAGTTAAGTTAGTAGTGGTGGAACACTGCTGATCGTGGTTTGGCAAAGGTTCACACACCACAGTCCGTCCGGTCATCGTTAGTTTTCCTATAACCCCTTAACGCTTCGCCGTAGAGCTACGTGACAGCAGAGGTATAAGGGAAAGTATGAACGGAGGTCTCAAGGGAGATTCCCTTCATCAGGAAGGTTGGGGGTGTTGATGTACAATTTGCACCAAACACCCACCCGCTAATAAACGCAGGTCGGTGACTTGCACCCGCATATGCGGCTATTAACAATCTAAACGCCGCCGCAAAAGTCGCGGGCGGCGTTTTAAACGACGGCGTGAAACGGTGAGGGCGCGCATCTTGTTTTCAGCGCCGACGCACACGAACGTGCACGGGGTGGCGAGCGATCGGATTACCAATGGTGAGCCTCGGGTCTTCTCTGCAACACGAGGCTACAGGGTTTATGAGGTTCGTTTTACAAGGAGCCAGTGCTCCATTGTAATGTAAGACCTGCAAAACGGACGCACATATATTGCAATACTGTAGTATGTCCAGTATATGGTAGAGGAGCCCGATTATGATTCATTAGGGTTATTTGTACCGCTAGATGGTCGAAAAAGTAGTGAAAAAAAAAAAGGAAAAAAAAAGAAAACAGTTTTAAAAAATAAAAAAAAATAATAAAATATAAAAGTTCAAAATACCCCGTGATCGCAATAGAACGGATATAAAACATAACAAACAGTTAAAAAAATCACAGACAGATTAGGTATCGCCGCCGTCCCCCAAATGCAGGTAACGGGACGAACTATCAAAATATAAAAAACGGTTACGGCCTGGCGGTGGACACTCGAGGAGGGAAAGGAGCCCACAATGGTCCGAATGCGACTTACACCCTTTTTCACCTATAACATAAAAAACCGGAAATAAAAAATGATCAAATGTCGCAAGACCTCAAAATGATAGCAAGAAAACGTTCGCCTCATTGCGAAAAAAATGACCCCGCACAACTCGATCCGTGCGCCAAGTGTGAAAAAGGTATTAGCGTCCGAAGAGTGGCAAAAAAAGTTTTGTCTTTTTTTGTAAACCATTAGTTTTTGAATTTGAAATGTATTTAAAAACACAATTTTAAAACCTACTATAAATTTGGTATCACCGCTAAGATGAAACCGAACAAAGACTAAAAGTAGGCGTGTTATTTGGAGCGAAGAGTGAAGTCGTAAAAACTGAGCCCAAAAGAACGTGACGCACGTGCGGTTTTTTTTCAATTTATCCCATGTGGAATCGTTTTTTTAAAGCCTTCGCAGCACAAGGCATGTTTAAATAGAATAAACATTACGGGAAAGAAAATTTGTACGCACAAAATAAGCCCCACGACAGGGTTGTACAAGGAAAAAAAAAAAATGAAACAAGATTATGGATTGTTGAAGTTGAGAGAGCGAAAAGGAGCCGGCAACCCCTCCGTCCGTAATGGGTGTAAAGAACTTCCACGACTTCTGAAATCTAGCACATCACCGCGGGGGAGCCCTCGCCACGGGAGCTTAACTACGTGAACATTTGGCGCGATGCAGCAATCCTCTAGCAAAATAGGCGGCCGGCCTCTAAGTTATGGCACCACACGGCCTCTTACCAACACTGTTTGGTCGAGGACCTCATAAGTCTCAGAAGACGGTGTTCACCCAAGCCTCTCAAACCCAAGCGTTGAGGTCTGTAACCTCCCATCAGCCTAGCGCAGTCAGCCTAAGTCTGCTCCCCCCCGGACCTTCCTACCCTGACAACACTTCCCACTCGGCGACAACCGAGGTCTCCTCATAGTTCGGACACCTCTAGTACACACTGTCTTCCAATACGTCAAAGAAGGTCTCGATAACACAACAGCAGCGATGGTGGAAAACCGGGCATCCGAAAATTGTCAGCAGCAACCCGGAAAAGGGGTTTGTGACTGTGGGAAGGGTCCAGAAACGGATCCCTCAGAGTACTGCGGTTCAGATGCAAATTTTCCGGTGTGATGGGCAGAAGGGGGGGGAGGAGGCTGAGGTGCAGGGAGCTGGAGGGAGTGCCGATTTGTGACATGGGTGGAATGCTTGGAAGATGACTGGTGGACAAATTGCTCCAAAAGCCCTTGTCGGCAATCATGACATCAGCTGGTCGACTGTATTGGCTCCTCAACAGTGCTCGACCACAAGTCCCAGTAACCTCAGACATGAACTAGGGAGTGTGCTCTGCGGCGTTTACCCTGACTCCATCATCAGCAGGTCGGGTTCACCCCGCCAGGACACAAGGCCTGTGAACCCCGGCAGTAGTGGACGCCCCGTCCCCGCCGCGTCCTCAACCATCGACCTCGGGTTACGTAAACATTGAAAATGAAAGTTATAACTGTATTTTTTTTTTACTTTTGTTTTGTGTTTTTTTTTGTTTTTTTTTTGTGTTTTTTATTTTTAAAACCAAACGATGCTATCTATCTATGGCATTGTTATAGCCAAATAGGAGAAGCCACAAAACCCCCCCCACCCACCCACTGCTGAGATGACGCTGATTATGAAAAAAATAAACGTAAAATAAAAAGTAAAATGGAGACTGGGTTAATTGAAATCCAACCCCAATAACTGGTCCACTTCGGTCTTTGCGTAGGGGATATGGCGTCAATAAAGCGCTAAACACATTGGTCGCAGAGTCTCACGCAAATTCCTCACAAATATGGTATATTAGATGCACTACAGCAAGGCCGCATCAAGCAGATAACCCCAGAAATAAAATATATAACGCTATGTAGGCCTAAGTAGCCGTTTGGATTCTCTATGGCTCCAATTCTAGCCAAGATGAACGCACAAGGCTATGCCAGATGAGTGGATGACGGAGTTATCAAAAATAAACGTAAAATAAAAGAAACTGGCAGACTGTGCCTAATTGAAATCAAAACCTCATAATTGTCCACTTTGGTTGTTTGAGGTGGTATGTGTCACTAAGAGCTAAAAACCCCAACGGTAGCAAGTCCCCTGCAATTCCTCCCGATATGGTACTAGCTGCAATAAAAAAAATGTATAACGTTATTGTGCCCTAAGAAGGGCTGTGGGTTCTTGTTGAACATCCTGCCTAACACTATTCTAATAGAACAGCCGAACGCTTTCACTGACCCGCAGCAGCTCTCTTCCTAGCGGGCATCCAGACCACAGAATGGGATACTGAAGCAGCGGGGCGGGCGAGCGGATGTCTATTCAGGGGTCACTGATCTGGCCAGCCAACCGACTGCATTATCGACGTGATAAGGGTACCAAACGTCAGGCGGGTGGAGTTGCATGAAGTCTCTAGGCGTGTGGATGGCTCTGTTTTCTGGCAGCGCAAAAAGAAAAACGGCGGCGAGATGCAATTTTCTCGAGTGCAGGGCGAAGTATTACGGCCCGCGCAGACGAGCAGTTTCGAGTACCTTTAATGCTCAGAATCGAGCATCAAGCTCGGGACGAAATATGTTATTCGTATCTCTACTAGTAGCCACATGTCCCCACAGAAAGATAACCGAGCCATCCCCCTAGTATACTAGCAGTGCTGCCCACTGAGTATATAGAAAAGTAGGTAGACCTTATATATTGCCAGCAAGGCCCATGCTCACAGCACATAGCAGCAAGACCCATAGTATATAGCCAATGCCCACCCCCTTGTATTTAGCACGACAGACCACTAGTATATATCTAGCAACACCTAATAACAGCCAGCAGCCCTCTAGAGTATAGCAGAACCCCCTAGCATATAGCAGCAGCTCACTAGTAGATAGCCAGGAGTACCCTACACTATAGAGCCGTGTCCTGACCCTTATATCGCGACAGCAGCCCCTAGTATATAGCCAGCAGCCATTTCCACATCAGCATATATGCGAGCAGCCCCTAGTATAACCAAGTAGCTGCCCCCTTGTATACAGCCAGCTGCCCATACTATATGGCTAGCTGCCCCTACTACCAACCAGTGCCTCTGACCCATTGTGTATAAGCAGCAGCCACTGTATAAGACAGCAGCACCTCTCAGCATATAGCCAAGCAAGCCCCATAGTGATTAGCCAACAGCCTAGGATGTATACAAGTAGCCAATGTGAACACAGAGCAACATAACCAGCCGTCACTAGTATGTATAGCCATCAGTCCTAAGATGAACAGCCAGCAGTCCCCATATAAGCACAGTGCTGACCCGTGTTATAAGCCAGGCAGCCCCCTAGTATATAGCCAGCAGCCTCAGATTATAAGCCAGCAGCCCAGTACCTCTCAAATAGCCATAGTACCCCTTGTACTAAACCAGTGCCTGCCTCCAGGTTACCCAGTAGCCAAGGCTCCCCCAGCAACATAAACAGCGCCACTTAGATATAGCAGTGCCTGACCCTGAGTATATAGACAAGCAGCAGACCCCTTGTACTCTAGCCAAGCAGAGCAAGTCACACGCAAATAAGCAAAATCCCCCTTAGAATATAGCCAGTTGCCACCCCATGATAGAGCCAGCAGCCCCCTAGTATTAGCCAAAACAGCTCCTATATAACTCGTAGCCCATGTCCTCAGCGCAGAAATAACCAGCCGCCCCCTAGATTATATTAGCCAGTGCCTGCCCCCGTGTATTTCAAGAGACCCTAGTAGATGAGCCTGCAGCCTCTAATATAAGCTAAGTCGCCTCTGCCATTGTATATAGGCCAGAGCACCGCACTGAAGTATATAGAACAGCCTCCTAGTTGTATACCAGTAGCCGAGTCACCCCAGCCAAATAAAACCAGCCATCCCTAGTATATAGAGATGGCATGCCGCCTGGTATATCGACAGCAGACTCACTAGTAGATAGCACGCAGCCATGTCCTTCCCAGAAATAGCCAGCGCTGACTAGTATATAAGCAGGGCCTCCCCCCTGCCATGTTATTAGCATGCAAGCGCCCTAGTTATATGCTAGCACCCCCTAGTATACAGCCAAGCAGACCGTCTAATATATAGCCAGCAGCGCCCCTAAGGATATAGCCAGCAGCTCCCTAGTATAAGCCACAGCAGTCCACCTACTAGATAGGCAGTGCTGCCCCAATTGGATCTAACCAGCAGCCGCCTAATTATAGCACAGCAGCCTCCTATATTTAGCCAGCAGCCCATTGTCCCATCTCAAATAGCCAGCATCACGCTAGTAGATCACCAGTGACTGCCCACATTGTGATAAGCCAGCTGCCCAAATACGATATAGTCATGCCTGCCCCCTTGTATATAGTCAGCAGCTCTCTAGTAGACAGCCAGCAGCCCTCAATATCTAGCCAGGACCTCCGTAGTAATAGCCGCAGCCCCCTAATAATAGCAGTGCCTGCCCTTTTGGATATAGCAGCAGCCCCTAGTTTTAGCCAACAGATCCTAGTGTTTACCCAGTAGCCAATGGTCCCCAGCAATATAACCAGCCTCCCACTCCTAGTATATAGCCAGTGCCTGCCCCTGGTATATAGACAGTTAGACCCCTCTATATAGCCAGCAGCCCATGTCCCACAGCAAGATAGCGCAGCAGATCCTAGTATATAGCCATATGCCCAACCCCTTGTATGTAGCAAGCAGCCCATTATATATATTAGCAACCCCCTAATATAAAGCAGCAAGCCCTTATGATATAGCCAGAAGCCCCATAGCATTATGCAGCAGCTCCTAGTAATATACAGCAGTCCCTACTATAATAGCCAGTGGCATGCCCCCTTGAGTATTCGAAAGAGACCCCCTAGCTTATAGCCAGCAGCCCATGTCCCCATCAAATAGCGAAGCAGCCCACCTCGATAGTATACCAAGTGCCTAGCATCCCTTGGATACACGCAAGCTGCACCATTACTATCTAGATAGATGCCCCCTACTACCTAGCCAGTGCATGACACTGTGTATAAGCAGCAGGCCCCAAAGTATAAGCCAGCAGCCCCTCTCATAATAGAGCCAAGCAGCCCCCTAGTATATAGCAACGCCTCAGGAGTGTATAACCAGTAGCAATGTGCTCCAGCAAATAACTCAGGCCGTCACTAGTATTATAGCCATCAGTCCTAGCTATACAGCTAAGCCAGTCCCCTACTATTAGCCAGTAGCCGACCCCTATGATATAGCCAGCAGCCCCTTCCCTTGTATATAGCAAGCAGCCCTCCTATTACTAAAGCCAGAGGACCATGTACCCATCAAATACACATAGCGACCCTTGTATATACCAGTGATGAATCCCAGGGTTTACCCATAGGCCAATGTCCCCACAGCAAATAACCAGTCGCCCACTAGTTATTTAGGCCAGTAGCTGCCCCCGGTTATATAGACAGCAGACCCCTGATATAGCCAGCCCCCCGCGAGTCCAGCAAAGTAGCCAAAATCACCCCTTACGATAGATAGCCAGTGCCGCACACCCCTTGTATATAGCCAGAGCCCCTGAGTATTTAGCCAACAGCCTCCTTAAGTATAATACCTAGTAGCAAGTTCCTCAGAAAAAACCGCGCCCCCTCGTATATGCAATGCTGCCCCTTGTTACTTTAGCAGAAGCCCCTAGTATATAGCCTGCAGCCCTCTAACTATAGCCAGGGCCTGCCCTCTGAGATAGCCAGCAGCCCCCTTAGTATTATAGCACAGCCTCCTAGATGGATACCCAACGTAGCCATGATCCCCAGCCAAATAAAAACAGCCATCCCTAGTATATAGCCAGTGTGCACCACCTGGTATATAGCCAGCGACCATAGTATAGAGAAGAGCCCATGATCCCCCAGCGAAATAGCCAGCAGCCCTAGTATATAGCCAGTGCCTCACACATTGTCTTTAGCATGCAGGAGCACTAGTATACTATCTAGAACCCCTCGTATAAGCCAGGCAGAAAGAGAAATAATAGAAAGAAGGAATATACCCTCTAAAATTACCTTAGCTACTGAAAACGAGTAAAGGGATGTAGAGACCAGGAGTGTTGTGTCTTCATTATGCTCTTTTCCGATACTTTTTTTTTTCTTTCGAGCAGTTAGATATTCACTCCAGACGGCTAGTATATAGCAGCAGCCCCGACCTAGTATAAAGCAAGCAGCCGAACAGCCAAGTCGCCTTATAGATAGCCAGTGCCATGCCCCCTTGTATATACCAGCAGCCGCTAGTATATAAGCCAGCGCCTCCTATTATTTAGCCAGCAGGCCCAGTGTCCCCCCCTAAAATAGGCCAGCAGCCCGCTTAGATATATACCCAGTAGACGGCCCCCTTGTATACAGCAGCTGCCACCACGTATACTGTCTAGCCAGTGCCTGCCTTTTGTATATAGTCAGCCAGCTTTTCCTCTTTTAGCATTTACACCAGCAAGGCCCTGAACTATATAGCAGGCGACTCCCAGTAGTTAGCCAAGCAGCCCCCTACTATAATAGCCAGTTGGCCTGCCTCTTCTTGTATAATAAGCCAGCACAGCCCCTAGTTTTAGCACAGCTCCCATCCTAGTAAGTTACCCAGTAGCCATGTCCCCCAGCAAACTACAGCCAGCTCCCCTAAGTATATAGCATGTGCCTGCCCCTATTGGTATATAGACAGTAGCCCTCTATGATAAGCCAGAGCAGCCCATGTTACCCCAGCAAAAGCCAGCAGCCCGACCCCTAGTATAAAGCCCAACAATTGCCCACCCCCTTTTGTATTTAGAAGCAGCCACTTAGTATATATCTAGCAACCACCCTCTAGTATAAGCCAGCAGCCCCTAATGTATAGGCCAGGAAGCCCCATAGCATATAGCCAGGCACTCCCTAGTAGGATAGCCACGCACGTCCCCTACTAGTATAGCCGTGCCGCCCCACTTGTATAAGGACAGAAGCCCCTGTATATAGACAGCAGCCAATAACCTCATCAAATAGCGAGCGCCCTAGTATATGTATACCAGGCCTGCCCCCATTGTATACAGCCACGTGCCCCCTACTATATAGCTAAGCTGCCCCCCTGCTACATAGGCCAGTGCTGCCCCGTTGTGTTAAACAAGCAATAGCAGCAGCCCTAGCAAGCGCAGCCCTCTCATGATAAGCCAGCAGCCCCCTAGATCAGATATTAGCCAACAGGCACCCCTTCAGACGGTTGTTATACCAAGTAGCCAATGTCCCCCAGCAAAATAACCAGCTTCACATAGTAATAGCCATCAGCTCCCGTAGTATAACAGCAGCCGTCCCCCCATACTATATAGCAGTGCCTTGACCCCTTGTATATATAGCGGCACAGCCCCCCATATATAGGCCAGCAGCCTCCTATTATATAGCCGAGCAGCCCATGTAGACCCATAAAATATGATCATCAGCCCCCTTGTATATACTCCAGTTGGGACTGCATACCAGTGTATACCAGGAGCCAAGTCCCCCAGCAAATAACCAGCCGCCACACCTAGTATGTATAGCAGTGCCTGGCCCCCTGGATATACGACAAGCAGACCCTTGTAATTAGCCAGCAGCCCGTCCCCCAGCAAATAGCCATCCTATATATAGCCAGTCACCCGTATTATAGGCATAGCCATAGTTGCAAACCACCTCCGTGTATTGTATACTAGCTAAGTAGGCCATATAGTCTCAAACTAACCAACAGCCCACTCCTAGTTGATGACACTAGCCTAGCCCTATCTCAGCAAGTCCACGCACCATAGCTTTATATAGCCGCGTCCGGGTTAACCGCACCCTCGTATAGTTATGCCTGTTAAGCCAAGCAGCTTTCCTATACTATAGCCCAAGCACTAGTATATTACACCCCTGGCAGTGTATTATAAAGTCCTAGACCAAGCAAGCCTCCAGTAAAGGCAATCCCTTATGTATAAAGGCCAGGCTCCCTCCTAATATAGCACAGGCCCTGAGCACAAGCCCTAGTATTAAACCTCCCAGTGGTATCCTACGTAGCCCATTATACGTGCCCCCTACACATAGCAGGGCCTTGCCCAAACCCTGTAGTATAATAAGCCCCGTGTCGCCAGAAGCCCTCTATATATGAGCACAGCAGACCCCTAGTATAGAGCTACAGCTGTCCTCCAGAGTAAATCAGAGCGAGCCCACCTAAATAGCAGGCCATCCCCATGCAATTAGCATGCGCCCACTGTATATAGCCTTGCAGCCCCTAGTATACAGCCAGCAGCCCCTCTTTATATAGCCAGCTAGCCTCCTTGTATAAGCAGGCAGCTGCCCTAGATTACCAGCTACAGTCCCTCCTATGATTTAGCCAGCGTGCCCTGCCTCCTTGTTATAGCCAGCAGCCCCCTAGTATTATAAGCCAGCAGCCTCTCTCATCTATTTAGCCAGCGGGCCCATGTCCCCATCAAATAGCAAGCAGCCCGTAGGTATATACCAGGTGCACGCCCCTTTTATATAGCAAAGCTGCCCAACCTACTAATATAGCAGTGCCTGTCCCTCCTTTGTATTCTAGTCGCAGCTCTCTAGTATACAGGCCAGCAGCTCATCTAATATATAGCCAGCAGTCCCTAGTTATATAGCCAGCAAGCCCCCCTACTATTATAGCAAGTGCCTGCCTCTTGTATAGAGCCAGAGCCCCTAGTTTTAGCCAACCAGCTTCCTAGTGTTACCCAGTAGCCAATGTCCCCAAGCAAATAACCAGCCTCCCCTAGTAATATAGCCAGTGCCTGCCCCTGGTATATAGACAGTAGACCTTTATATAGCCAGCCGCCATGTCCCCAGCAAATAGCCGCAGCCCCCTCAGTATATAGCCAATGCCACCCCCTTGTATTTAGCAGCAGCCCAACTAGTATTATATCTAGCAACCCCCTAGTATTACACCAGCAGCCCTCTAATGTATAGCCAGCAGGCCCATAGCATATACACAGCTCCGTATATAGCAGCGTAGTTCCTTCTACTACTAGCCAGTGCCTGCCCAACGCTTGTATATTAGACAGCCAGCCCCCGTATATAGCCAGCAGCCCATGTCCCATCAATCGCCAGCAACCCCTACGATTATACCAGTGTCGCTGCCCCCTGCCCTGTTATATAGCCAGCAGTCCCTACACATATGCCAGTTTGCTGCCCCCTTGTATAAGCAGCAAGCACAATAGTATACAGCCGCAGCCCTACTATATTAGCAGCAGCCCCCGTCCTAGTATATAGCCAACCGCCTCAGAGTGGTATACCAAGTACGCCCATGTCCCCAGCAATACACACCAGCGTCCACTAGTATATAGCCATCAGTCCCTAGTATACACAGCAGTCCCTACTATATAGCCAGTGCCTGCCCCCTTGTATATAGCCAGCAGCCCACTAGTGATATAGCCAGCAGCTTCCTATTATATAGCCAGCAGCCCATGTACCCCATCAAATAGCCATCAGCACCCATTGTATACCCAGTGCCTGCCCCCCTGTATATAGCCAGCTGCCCACACTTATATAGCCACTGCCCCCTACTAATAGCAGTGCCGCCTCCTTGGTGATAGGCAGCCCACTAGTATACAGTAGCAGCCTTTCAAATAATCCCAGTCCAAGCCTCTAGCCAGCAGCCCCTACTATATTAGCCAGTGCCTGCCCTGTTGTTATGGCCAACAGCCTCTAGTGTATACCCAGTAGCCAATGTTCCCCAAGCAATAACCCAGACCACCCCAGTATATAGCCAGTGCCCTGCCCCCTGGTATATTAGACAGAGACCACTGTTATAGCCACACAGCCCATGTCCCCAGAAAATAGCCAGCAGCCCCTAGTAATAGCCAGTGCTCCCCTGTATTTAGCATGCAGCCCACTAGTATATATCTAGCACAGCCCTAGTATACAGCAACCAGCCCTCTAATATATAGCCAGCACGCCCCTAGTTATAGCCAAAAGCCTCCCAGTGTATACCCAGTAGCCAGGTCCCCCAGCAAATAACCAGCCGCCCACGATTATAGCCAGTGCCTGCCCTGGTATTATAGACAGCAGACCCCTTGTATATAGCCAGCAGCGCATGTCCCCCAGCAAATACCAAAATCCCCCTAGTATATAGCCAGTCCACCCCCTTGTATATAGACGCAGCCCATGTATTAGAAACCGCCTCCTAGTGTATCCTAGTAGCCCATGTCCCCAGCAAAAACCAGCCGCCCCCTAGTATATAAGCCAGTGGCTGACCCTTGTATTTAGCCAAGCAGGTCCCGGTATATAGCCAGCAGCCCTCCAGTATATGGCCCTAGTATAAGGCCAGTAGCTACCTAATATATAGCCCATCCCATAGCCCCTAGTATATATAGCCATTGCCTGCCCGCTTTGTTATATACCTTTATGCCCAGCCTTTTAAAAAAGAGAAAAGCCCTCTATACTCACCGTTCCGATGCCCACTGCAGGTCCTCTTTGTCTATGAAGCTCCGTCTCCCCGCATGCTATGGGCACACACCATGACGTCAGTCGCTGCTGACATCATAGTGTGTGCCAAGTTAGCGTTCTTCAGCACAATTACCATTTGTTTTTTTATTGTTGTTTCGATACACAAGAGACATCTTGGGTTGCCGGAGAGATCCAATGTATCCTCTTCCTCCTCTGTAATCCTCTCAAATCATCATGTGATACTATATACCAGATCAGCTGACCACTATAAGTATTTTCATCACATGACTAGACCTTATATGTTATTATACTATGATCCCGGATCCTCAAACTCCCAAACAGTGATATACAAACTGTGTTCGTGGCCAGTCTTTGTGTTAGCCATGACTAAGAATGGATTTCTCTCTTAAACGCTTTGGACATGATTATACACAATGGATTTCAATATTTTGCTATAATAAAAATAATGTCTACAGTTTAGCTGGATCCTGGATACTTTTGTTGCCTGTATCTGCCCACACAGAGGGGTGATCCGTGCCTTATTGGGCATTCTGATAGGGTTAGAGTGGACTTTATACCATTGTATCTTCCATAGAGTTACACTGTTACACAAGTTCAATGCACTGGTATTACTGTATAGAGAGTATCGTCTCAGAGATCTCACTACATATGACTTATTTTGTTTTTAATAAAAAAACATGAGGGCCCAGATATGTAAAAAGTGGTGCTATCTGCTCTGTGCAGTTTGCAGGTTATGCCAGATAAATTCAATAGTGGTGCATAGTGTTCAATGATCAATTATTATCAATATCTAGTGTGGACATTTTTTGACTTTCAATATAGACGTGCACCAGAGCTGTGTAACATTTGCCAGCTTAATATATAGTTCTTTTTAGTGCAATGTGAAAGAAAAACTGGAGCATCAAGAATAATATATTTGGCTTAATGTAGTGATAGTGTATATAGAGGGATCTCTGAGAAGAATACTCTCTATATACCAGTGCAAGAGCTGTTTAATAGTAATAACCTTTATTCATATAGCGCCATCCAATTCCATAGCATTTACAATCATACAGAACATATACAAATATACTCCTACATACATACAAACATTCATGTGGAACAATAGGAGTCAGGGCCCTGCTCACAAGAGCTTACAGTCTGAGGATGAGGAGGGGGGGGGGAACAGGAGGAATAATAGCTTTATAATGGTCCGCATTACCGTATATACTAGTGTAAAGCTGCGTTTTTCAGCTTCAAAAAACTAAAACTTCAGCTTATACACTAGTCAATAAAAAAAATCAACTTACATACTCACCCTCCGCGCCCTGATCCTCGGAGGCATGGCTCCGCGGCTTCTCTTCTATCTTCTGTATGTGTATTAGCTGGCAGAGCGCGTACCATGCTGAACGGCAGCGCAATGATGCGGCGGGTCTGTCGCCTCTAATGACTTCACAGTGTCGCGTGGACGCATCTCTGCCGACTGTTACAGCAAAAGAGAAGAGGATACGCCAAGAGCCGTGCTGAGCATCGGGTGGCGCCGGAGGGTGAGTATGTAAGTTGTTTTTTTATGTGCTTGGCAACGCGTGCTGGCTGTATACTACTGGGGGTTGGCGGGCTGTATACTACTGGGGGCTGGATGGCTGTATACTACTGGGGGCTGGCAGGCTGTATACTACATGGGGGTGGCTGGCTGTATACTACTGGGGGCTGGCTGGCTGTATACTACATGGGGGATGGCTGGCTGTATACTACATGGGGGTGGGGCTGTGTTACTACATGGGGGCTGGTGATCTACTGGCTGTACACTACTGGGGGCTGGGTTATACTCTGGGGGCAGCTGTACACTACATGGGGGCTGGTGATATACTGGGCTGTTACAATGGGGGCTGGCTGGATACTACTTAGGGCTGCTGGTGTAAACTACTGGGGGTGGCAGCGTGTATACTATATGGGGCTGGCTGTACACTACTGGGGCTGGCTGCTGTATACTACTGGGGGCTAGCTGTATACTACTGGGGGCTGTCTAGCTGTATCTACTGGGGGGGCGGCTGGTATACTACATGGGAGGCTGGCGACTGGCTGGTACACACTACTGGGGCTGGCTGGCTGTACTACTCGGGGGCTGGCTTACTACTTGGGGGCTGGCAGCTGTACACTACAGGGGGCTGGTGGTTATACACTACTGGGGGCTGGCTGGTTGTACACTACATGGAGCTGGCTGTACACTACTGGGGACTGGCAGGCTATATACTACTGGGGGCTGGCTGTATACTACATGGGGGCTGGCTGTATACTACTGGGGGCTGGCTGGCTATAAAGTACTGGGGGCTGGCTATATACAGGGGGCTGACTGGCTATATACTGGAGGCTGTGACCAATGCATTTCCCACCCTCGGCTTATACTCGAGTCAATAGGTTTTCCCAGTTTTTGGTGGTAAAATTAAGTCTCTCGGCTTCTACTCAGGTCAGCTTATACTTGAGTATATACGGTATTTATAAGGAAACAATATAAAATAAATTAATACATAAAAATTTCTTCTGCTTGAACCAGCCATCAACCGCAACCTTATATACAAGATCCAAGGACGCCATTTCTCCTTCAAAACAAAACGCAACAAAAGCCACACAACCCCAAGGCCATGGGCCATGAATACAACCATCGTGACGACGAACACCATTGCCCCTACCTACTAATGCACAAATGGGTGCGTCCTTACCACAAAAAATTAAAAACACATCCAAATTCTCTCCCTTACAAGATCAACTACCCCACCTTAAAGCTTTCCAGACCTAGTGATTGAAGACTTAAGAAACTCACTATCAGTAATTGCTCCACCGAGTTCTAGAACACTAATAGTGGGACCCTGCGACCACAGCGCAACGCACTGAAAGATCTTCATGCCCCCTGACCTCATAGTTTTAACCAGCTGACAAAGGTGGAGGTTATCCTTATGCCTTACACGCCAACTATATGATGAGCTCTAAACTCCTATCTGGATACTACATATTACATCCCTCGCCGCCAACCGCAATGCTCTGCACTTCAAAGAAACTCACACTAACTTCTGGATGCGGCCTTCAAGCAAAGAACCATTACCAAGAAACACACAATTTCTTTTTATAACCTTTCCCACACCCCCCTAACCCACTTTTATTTTCTACCCGAAAATCCACAAACTGCACAAAACACCCCCCGGAAGACCCATCATATCGGCATTGGCTCCCCTACCAGCAACAATTTCACATTTCTACCTATATTTTTACAAGACTTACCGTTATACCTTGCAAAGCTATCCTGAAAGATTCAGGACCACCTCATCAAGGACCTAGAATGCCACAGAATTGCCTAGAAGTTCTCCTTTCTACTAACAATTGTTTGGAGTCGCCCCCTCTATTCCAACATCTATAATGATAAAGGAATCGAGTGCACATCTTTTATTTTCTGAACAAGTATTTGGAACTACTCCCACAGAGTTTCTAACCTTTTGATATCACTCTTGAGGATAACTTTGGAAAACAATTTTCTCATATGGATCTTTTCACTATACCTATCCTACAGCAACGTGGTACTGCCTGGGCACCCTAGTGGCCCGTCCTAACGCAGAATCTCTTATGGGTTTGTTGAGGATTTGTTTTATTATATCCCAGACACCCATTCCGCACATATTTTTCTTACTTATCGCGGTACAATCGATACCTATTCGTCATCTGGACTGGTTTCAAACAAACGCTGCCATTTCATTTCTTTTCTGCAATCACGCAACCCAAAATCCGTGGTGTCTCTCTTCACATGGATACAGCGACTCTCACAGCCACTTTCTTGATCTGCAACTTAAAAATAAACATGGACGAATCCTCACCTCAACATACTCAAAGACGTTATCTAACATTTACCAAACACGAGAGCTCCCCTTCCAGAAATGAAAACAATAGCCCATTCACGCATTATCGGCGAAATCCGAAAAACTGTACAGACACCTCAACACTTTCAATTCCCAAGCACCGATCCTAAAAACAACGTTTCCAACCAAAAGGGTACTCCCTGCACATATTCTTAAAAATGCATCAAGAGGACGCCAAACTCACCCAGGAAGGTCCTCACTACGGAGCTAAAAAAAAGACCCGATCGATCGGCTGCCGTTGGCGTTCGCTCACGCGATACCGACAAACACAAAAACAAATCAGGACATTCTCTAACCACACTTGGCACAATCCTAGAAGGTGATATGTAAAAGGAGAGCAATCCCCAAACCCCCCAAGTTACCTTCAAGGAAAGCGGCCACCCTCAAGAATTCTAGCCCGAGCCAGATTAAACACATGGGACAGAGACCAGGAAATCCACTGGACATAGTCCAACAGATGTGGCCCCAACCTCTATGCCTGTGTTGCCACAACATTCAACACAATGCTAATACCGTTCCGGCTACACCACCGTTGCATGCGTTCAGGTGAAACACCATAATGCGTTCAGACCAAATACGTCATATATGCTCCTGCATGCCCCTGTGGACTCCAATATTTGGGGAGAACACACGTCGCCCTGAACAGAAGATCATGGCCCACCGGGCAAACATAAAGAAGGGTTTCCAACGCATGGGCTGTCTAAGCATTATCTCATGAGACACGCCAAGAATGAGAACTTGCTACCAAAATGCATGCCTTCGACCAATTAATGGAGGACGTCCACAACAATATGAGAACCCTCTGCAAAGAGAGGTCTTTTGGATTTTCAACTTGAATACCCTAATCCCCACCGTCTAAATGAAGTTACTGAGACTATATTCATTGAATTCATGCCATCTACCTCTCTCCACTTGCGCCCAGACAATAATTCCTTCATCTAATCAGACCTCTCCCCTTCCCCCCTCTTCAAAAATTTAGTTTATTTTGGTTTTATGTTATTCCCTTTTTCACTATATATATAATTTTTTTTTTTTTAGAGCCATCCCTTGTTTTTTTTTTTTTTTTTTTCTTCTTTATTTTAGAGACAATTCGTTTTCTTTTTTTTTTTTTTTTTTTTTTTGATGTTTTTTTTTTTCTCTTATTTATCAGCAGACACTCACACCTATCAATTTCCGCCAAAACAGGTGAACCTAGATCACTTCTCCACAACAAAGCCTAGGGAGACAAGCCTCCAGACTTCTATTTAGACATCTCATCCACAACAGCTACATCGACTATTGGCCCACAGCTAAACACAACTCAGGGCCCCTCATCTTTAAGCCATCCATCATACTCTTTGTCCACAGGTCAACTATTTTATGATTATTTGTACTATGTAATTTCCATGATTTTGCAACAATGGTTGTTTTATAGCCTATAGGTTTATTCAAATGTATATGTATGTATGTGTTATCTATTGTAAGATATATATTTTTTATTTTTATCAGTATTATCTGTCCTCTTCCACTTCCAATTGATCACCAATTACCTATAGAAGTGCCATAGGATCTTTATTTTCCCTCAAATGGTTCATTTTCCTAACTTATATGACTTTTTAAAGCCTATGTTTTATTCTTTTTTGGTATACCAACCTAGCCTCTGCTTGCCTATTCTCTTTTTTAACTTACCATAAATATTAAAAGTAATTTATTTTTGTGTCTTGTATAGACCCTGAGGAAAGCACTCGTTGGAGTGCGAAACGCGTGGTCCAAAATATCCTCTGAATAAAAGGAACCCTTAACCCTGATGACCAGCGCCTTTTCCGGACGTCCCACTGTTTACACATAGGGTGCACAATTAGTGACCTACCCTCCAGCCTAGTTGTTATCTAGCAGCCCCCCTAGTATACAAACAGCAGCCCCCTAATATATAGCCAGCAGTCCCCTACTATTACCAGTGCCTGCCCACTGTAATATAACCAAGCCCACTAGTATATAGCCAGCAGCCTCCTATATATAGCCAGCATACACATGTCGCCCCATCAAATAGCCAGCAGCCCCTATATATACCCACTTGCCTGCCCCATCTTTGTATATATCTAACTATCCCCAAGTATACAGCCAGCAGCCCACTAATAATACCGCAGCCCCAGCCTAGTTAGACAGCCACGCAGTACTCAAGTTCTAGCAGCACCTAGTAATATAGCCACTTGACCTACTATATAGCCAGTGCTGTCCCCCTTGTATAGCCAGCGCCCCTAGTATACAGCCAGCCACCTATTTATTGTCAAGCTCCCTGAATACAGTCAGCAGCCCACTTATATATAGCCGGCAGCCCCAAGTATGTAGCCAGCAGCATCCCTAGTATCTGCCGCATCCATAAGCATATAGCCATCACGCTCTAGTATATAGCTAGTGCTCCTACTATATAGCCAGCTTCCCCTACTACATAGCCAGTGCCGCTGCCACCTTGTATAATAGCAGCAGCCCGTAGTATTTATCCACAGCCCAGGTCCCCAGAAAAAGCCAGCAACCCACTAGTATATACCTAGTACCCCTAGTCATAAGCCAGCAGCCCTCTAATATAGCCAGCCGCCCTAGTATGTAGCCATCAGCTCCCTAGTAACAGCCAGCAGTCCCCCTACATATAGCCATGGCCTGCCCCCTTGTATATGGCCACAGCCCCCTAGTATATAGCCACAGCCTCCTAATTATAGCAAGCAGCCATGTCCCCACAAATAGCACATCAGCCCCCTTGTATATAACCAGTGCTGCCCTTTTATCTAGCCAGCTGCACCCTTACATGTCAGTGCTTGCCCTTGGTATAGCAAGCCACTAGTATACAGGCTAGCAGCCCTCTAATATAGTATTCCACATGCTCCCAAGTATAATAGCCAAGTGCCTGCCCCTCTGTATATAGCCGCAGCCCCTGTATATAGCCAACGCCTCCTATTGTATACCCAAGAGCCAATTGCCGACAAATACCAGCCACCCCCTAGTATATAGCCAGGCCTGCCCCCTGGTATATAGATCGCAGACCCCTAGTATACTGCCAGAGCCCAGTCCCAGCAAATAGCCACATCCCCTAGTATATAAGCCAGTGCCTCCCCCCCCCCTTGTATTTAGCATGCGCCCACTAGTATACATCATAGACTCCCTAATATACAGCCAGCAGCCCTCCTAATGAACAGGACCAGCACCCCTAGTAATATAGCAGCAGCTCCTAGTATAAGCCAGCATCCCCTACTAGATAGCCAGTGCCTGCCCCCTTGTATAGCCGCAGCCCCCTAGTAATAGCCATGCGCTCCTATTATTTAGCCAGCAGCCCATGTCCCCCATCAAATAGCCAGAAGCCCGCTAGTATATACCCAGTGACTGTCCCCTAGTATACAGCCAGCAATCCCCTACTATATAGCCAGTGCCTTCCCCCTTGTATATAGCAGCAGCCCCCTAGTATATAGCCAGCAGACTCCTATTATATAGCAAGCAGCCCATGTCCCCCATCAAATAGCCATCAGCCCCCTAGTATATACCCAGTTCCGCCCCTTGTATATAGCCGCTGCCCCCATACATGTCCGTGCTGCCCCCTTGTATAGCCAGAAGCCCACTAGTATACAGCTAGCAGCCTCTAACTATATATACCAGCAGCTCCAGTATAGCAGCGACCCCTACTACTATAAGCCAGTGCCTGCCCTTTGTATATAGCCAGCAGCCCCTAGTATATAGCCACACCCCTACGTGTATACCCAGTAGCCAATGTCCCCCAGCAAATAACCAGCCACCCCCTAGTATATAGCCAGTGCCTGCCCCATGGTATGTAGACAGCAGCTCCCTAGAATATAGCCAGCATCACTATAGTATTAGCCAGCAGCGCTCTAGTATATATCCAGCTGCTCCCTACTATATAGCCAGCTTCCCCCTACTACATAGCCAGTGCCTGCCACCTTGTATATAGCCAGCAGCCCGTAGTATTATCCAGCAGCCCAGGTCCCCAGAAAAACCAGCAACCCATAGGTATATATCTAGTAGCCCCCAAGTATACAGCCAGCAGCCCTTATATATAGCCAGCAGCCCCTAGTATGTAGCCATCAGCTACCTAGTTACAGCCAGCAGTCCATACTATACAGCCAATGCCTGCCCCCTTCTATTACGAGCACCCCCTAGTATATAGCCAGCAGCTCCTATTATTAGCAAGCAGCCCATGTCCCCATCAAATAGGCCATCCGCCCCCTGATATACCCAGTGCCTGCCCCCTTGAATAGCCAGCTGCCTCCTACTACATAGTCAGATCCTGCCCCTTTTGTGTATAGCCAGAAGCCCTAGTATACAGCTACAGAGGCCCTCTAATATATATCAGCAGCTCCCAGATAAGCCAGCAGCCCCCACTATAAAGCCAGTGCCTGCCCCTTGTATAGCCAGCAGCCCCTAGTATATACCAACCTCTCTAGTTTACCCAGTAGCCAATGTCCCCAGCAAATAACCAGCCACCCCTAGTATATAGCCAGTGCTGCCCCGGTATATAGACAGCAGACCCCTAGTAATAGCCAGCAGCCCATGTCCCCCAGCAAATAGCCAGCAGCCCCTAGTATATAGCCAGTGCCCCCCCTTTTATTTAGCATGCAGCCCACTAGTATATATCTAGCACCCCTATATACAGCATCAGCCTCTAATATAGCCATCAGCCCCCGAGTATATAGCCAGCACTCCCTAGTATACAAGCCAGCAGTCCCCTACTAGATAGCCAGTGCCTTCCCCTGTATATACCTGCAGCCCACTAGTATTAGCCAGCAGACTCCTATTATATAGCAAGCAGCCCATGTCCCCCTCAAATAGCCATCAGCCCCTGTATATACCAGTTCCTGCCACCCTTGTATATAGCCAGCTGCCCCCACCTACATAGTCAGTGCCTGCCCCTTGTGTATAGCAGAAGCCCACTAGTATACAGCTAGCAGCCCTCTAATATATTCAGCAGCTCCCATATATAGCCAGCAGCCCCCTACTATAAAGCCAGTGCCTGCCTCTTTATATAGCCAGCACCCCTAGTATATAGCCAACAGCCTCCCTAGTGTATACCCAGTAGCCATGTCCCCCAGCAAATAACCAGCCACCACTTAGTATATGCCGGCCTGCCCCCTGGTAATAGACAGCAGACCCTAGAATATATCCAGTCAGCCCATGTCCCGCAGCGTATAGCCAGCAGCCCCTAGTATATAGCCAGTGCCTCCCCTTGTATTTAGCATGCAGCCCACTAGTATATATCTACACCCACTAGTATAAGCCAGCAGCCCTCTAATATATAGCCAGCACCCCTAGTATATAGCCAGCCAGCTCCTAGTATACACCCAGCAGTCCCTACTAGATAGCCAGTGCTGCCCCCCTTATAGCCAGCAGCCCCCTAGTATATAGCAGCAGCCTCCTATTATTTAGGTAGCAGCCCATGTCCCCATCAATAGCCAGCACCGTAGTACATACCCAGTGACTGCCCCCTTGTATATAGCCGCTGCCACCTACTATATAGTCAGTGCTGCCCCATTGTATATAGTCAAGCAGCTTCTCTAGATACAGCCGCAGCTCCCTAGTATATAGCCAGCAACCCCTACTATATAGCCAGTGCCTGCCCTCTTGTATATAGCCAGCAGCCCCTAGTTTTAGCCAACAGCCTCCTAGTTTTACCCAGTAGCCAATGCCCCCAGCATACCAGACCTCCCCCTAGTAAATAGCCAGTGCCTGCTCCCTGGTATATAGACAGTAGACCCTGTAATATAGCCAGCAGCCCATGTCCCCAGCAAATAGCCAGCAGCCCATATATAAGCCAATGCCCACCCCTTGTATTTAGCAAGCAGCCCACTAGTATATTCTAGCACCCCTTAGTAATAACAGCCAGCCCCTAATATATGCCAGAAGCCCCAAGCATATAGCAGCAGCTCCTAGTATTGCCAGCAGTCCCCTACTATATAGCCAGTGCCTGCCCCCTTGTATATAGACAGCAGCCCCCTAGTATATAGCCAGCAGCCCATGTCCCCATCAAATAGCCAGCACCCCTAGTATATACCCAGTGCCTGCCCCCTTGTTACAGCCAGCTGCCCCCTACTATATAGCTAGCTGCCCCCTACTACATAGCCAGTGCCTGCCCCCTTGTGTATAAGCAGAAGCCCACTAGTATACAGCCAGAAGCCCTTTCATATATAGCCAGCAGCCCCCTAGTATATAACTAACAGCCTCAGAGTGTATACCAAGTAGCCAATGCCCCCAGCAAATAACCAGCCGTCCACTAGTATATAGCCATCAGCTCCCTAGTATACAGCCAGCAGTCCCCTACTATTAGAGCCAGTGTCGCCCCTTGTATATAGCCAGCAGCCCCCTAGTATATAGCCAGCAGCCTCCTATTATATAGCCAGAAGCCCATGTACCCCATCAAATAGCCATCAGCCTCCCAGTGTATACCCAGTAGCCAGTGTCCCCCAGCAAATAACCAGCCGCCCACTAGTATATAGCCAGTGCCTGCCCCTGGTATATAGACAGCAGACCCCTTGTATATAGCCAGCAGCGCATGTCCCCCAGCAAATAGCCAAAACCCCCTAGTATATAGCCAGTGCCCACCCCTTGTATATAGCCGCAGCCCCCTAGTATTTAGCCAACAGCCTCCTAGTGTATACCTAGTAGCCCTGTACCTCAGCAATAACCAGCCGCCCCCTAGTATATAGCCAGTGCCTGCCCCCTTGTATTTAGCAAGCAGCCCCTAGTATATAGCAGCAGTCCCCTGGTATATAGCCAGCCTCTCCATATATGGCCCTAGTATAAAGCCAGCTTCCTAATATAGCCATCAGCACCCTAGTATATAGCCATCATCATGCCCCTAGTAAAAGCCTCCTAGTGTATACCCAGTAGCAATGTCCCCAGCAAATAACCAGACCCCCAGTATATAGCCAGTGCCTGCCCCTGGTATATAGACAGCACCCCTAGTAATAGGCCAGCAAGCCCATGTCCCCAGCAAATAGCCCAGCCAGCCCCTAGTATATGCCAGTGCCTGCCCCCTTGCATTAGCATGCCAGCCCACTAGTATATATCTCACCCTCTGTCTCAGCCAGCAGCCCTCTACTATAGCCAGCAGCCCCCTAGTATATAGCAGGCTCCCTAGATACAGCCAGCAGTCCCCTACTAGATAGCCAGTGCCTGCCCCTTGTATATAGCAGCAGCCCCAGTATACCCAGCAGCCACTATTATTTAGCCAGCAGCCATGTTGCCCCATCAAATAGCCAGCAGCCCGCTAGTATATACCAGTGACTGCCCCCTTGTATATAGCCAGCTGCACCTACTATATAGTCCTGCCACCCCTTGTAATAGTCACAGCTCTCTGTATACACCAGCAGCCCTCTATATAGCCAGCAGCCCGCAAGTATACCCACACCTCCTATTAGTTAGCCCGCACCATGTCCCCATAATAGCCAGCGCCCGCTAGATATACCCAGTGACTGCCCCCTTGTATAGCCAACTGCACCTACATATACCAGTGCCTGCCCTCTTGTTTATAGCCAGCAGCCCCCTAGTTTTTAGCCAACACCTCCTGTGTTACCATAGACATGTCCCCCAGCAAATAACCAGGCCGCCCCCTAGTATATAGCCAGTGCTGCCCCCTGGTATATAGCTAGCAGCCCCCAGTATAGAGCCACACCATGCCCATCAATAGCCAGCACCCCTATATATACCCAGTGCCTCCCCCTTGTATCGCCAGCTGCCCCCTACTACATAGCCAGTGCCTGCCCCCTTGTGTATAAGCAGCAACCCACTAGTATACAGCCGCAGCCCTCTAATATATAGCCAGCAGCCCCCTAAGTATATGCCAACAGCCTCAGAGTGTATGCCAAGTAGCCAATGTCCCCCAGCAATAACCAGCTCCACTAGTATATAGCCATCAGCTCCCTAGTATACAGCCATCAGTCCCCTACTATATAGCCAGTGCCTGCCCCCTGTATTAGCCACAGCCCCCTGAGTAATAGCCAGCAGCCTCCTATTATATAGCCAGCAGCCCATGTCACCCAATCAATAGCATCACCCCCTGTATATACCCAGTGCTTCCCCCCCCTGTATATATCCAGCTGCCCCCTACTACTAGCCAGTGCCTGCCTCTTGTATAGCCAGCAGCCCACTAGTATACAGCTAGCAGCCTTCTAATATATACCAGCATCTCCAAGCATATAAAACCACAGCCTCCCCTAACTATAAGCCAGTGCCTGCCCTCTTGTATATGACCACAAGCCTCCTAGTGTATACCCGTAAGCCACCATGTCCCCAGCAAATACCAGCACCCCCAGTATATGCCAGTGCCTGCCCCCGCAGGTATATAGACAGCAGACCCCTAGTAATAGCCAGAAGCCCATGTCCCCCGAAATAGCCAGCAGCCCCCTAGTATATAGCCAGTGCCTGTCCCCCTTGTATTAGCATCAGCCCACTATTATATACTAGCAGCCCCTAGTTATCACCCAACCAGCCCTCTAATATATAGCCACCAGCCCCCTAGTATATAGCCGAAAGCCTCCATGTGTATACCTCAGTAGCCAGTCCCCCACAAAATACCAGCCGCCCCCTAGTATATAGCCAGTGCCTGCCCCTTGTATTTAGCAAGCGCCCCTAGTATATAGCCAGCCTCCCTGGTATATAAGCCCAGCAGCCCTCCATATATGGCCCTAGATAAAACCAGCTTCCTAATATTAGCATCAGCACCCTAGATATAGCCATCCCCATGCCCCTAGTATATAGCCATTGCCTGCCCGCTTGTATATAGCCCTTTATGCCCAGCCTTTAAAAAGAAAAAGCCTCTATACTCACCGTTCCGATGCCCACTGCAGGTCCCTCTGTCTTATGAAGTCTCGTCCTCCCCGCATGCTATGGGCGACACACCATGACGTCAGTCGCTTGCTGACATCATAGTGTGTGCCGTATAAGCCGAGTTAGCGTTCTTCAGCACAATTACCATTTGTTGTTTTTTTTGTTGTTTCAGATACACAAGAGACACTCTTTGGTTGCCGGAGAGATCCAATGTATCCTCTTTCTCCTCTGTAATCCTCTTCAAATCGATCATGTGATACTATTATCCCAGATCAGCTGACCACTTATACGCTTTTCATCACATGACCTTAATATGTTATTATACTATGATCCCGGATCCCCTCAAACTCCCAAACAGTGATATACAAACTATATAATAACTTTAAATAATATAGAGACCTAGAGTCAGGGGAAGCCCTCAGAGATGTAGAAATACCATATATGGACAGATGATGCTATTTCCCTATGACATGGTTCTTGCTCTGCAGGCGGCAAATCTATTACAAGGATCCCCCCTCCTCTGCCCAACATCTCCTCAACATTTCCTTGCATACAGCTACTATGGGATCTGTCCTCTGCTTGATATCAGAGCAGGTTGCAGGCCCAATTGTCAGCAGAGCCTGTACTCAGGTAGCAACAGGAACAGCAGAAGTAAGAAATGTGTGGAAAGTGCACTTTGATAATACATGCAACAGAAAATGAATAAAGTATTTTACATTTTTTAGTATAATGACGCATACTTTAATAAAATAAAAATTGAAAGTTTAGTTACGCTTAAAATGCAGGTGTCAGTTGAGTAATAGAGATAAGACAAGCCGTGTATGGAGAAAGCTCAGCCCATTAGCTCTTACCATACACCAGCTACAGCACCACAAGGCACTACAACATCATGGTGCATGTAAGTTTGAAGGGGTTGTCCAATTTCAGCAAATAGATGTTATTTTTGAACAATGAAAAGTCTGTATCAATTCCTCATTGCTTCTGCTTGCTGCCATTTCATAGAAAGCTTCAATGCTATCTACCAGAAGGCAAAAATCTGTGCATGCTCATATGATGGACACACATGAAGGGCCGTATCTTATACAAAGCACCGCTCTGATAAAGCTCTAAGGCCCCTTTCACACTTGCGAGTGTCATGCGCTAAACTTGCATCAAGCTCGCAGCATGTGCTGCCTGGATCGCCCCGGCCTGAACGCTGCAAATCAGAACTGAACTCAGCATGTGTGAAAGGGGCTTAATACTATTGAGTCGTGACCATGAACAGATTTTTATACACTGTAAGTAAACATGGAAGCTTCCCATAGAATGACAGCAAGCAGAGATCCAGAAACTATGGGGAATTAATAGAAAAAGTATATTGTAAAATGGTTTAAAGGGGTTGGACGCTCTTTACATAAGTTACTCAGGTGCCTTTACTGCCTTCAAATAATCCCTGAATGTTCATCAAGTGATTCAGCATTCCTGCTACTTATTTTTGCGCTGTCTGCAAACTCTCTCTGGATCTTTGTTTACATGTCTGAGCACTGATGAATGCAGCAGGAAATTATGGGGCAGTGTGCCACATTTACAGATGGTTATAGAACATTTTAGGCAGTTTTCAGACTCCTCAGAAAAAGGGGCGTCTCCTCATTAACTAAGGTGTGTTACTGAACAGAAAATAGCCAGTGAAAAAGAAAATTCAGCCTATGTACCAGAAAATGCAATTTTATAGTGCAGCAAACTAGATCAACATATAGGAGGTTCTACTCTGCACTGGTCTAAAGACTAAACCTTAAATACATCCCCCCTATGACTCATCTTGGTCTCACCCCTCCCATCTCCCTATGTCTGTAGTGAGAGAAAGAAGCACAGTGGGTGAGGGAGACACAGGAAGTTGTGTATATGTACAGAGGGCAGCATGGTGGTAACAGAAAAGGCTGCAGCTCTCAAAGGAGGCAAAGACACAGGTACATATACATGCAGAGACATGTCCAATGGAACAGATGTATTGAAATGTGGCCAACCCCTTTAAATGTCTATTATACGGACAATAACATATATTTGCTGATATTTCCCTTATCAGAACACAACAACATGAGCTGTGGCATTATGTCACAGTGCCCAAGGATGTATGAAGAGGGCTCACAGGCTTGTGGTAACTGTTTATATTCTGCAGGCCTCCTTTCTTGGCTCCCAGGTCTGTCATTCAGTGTCTCGGCAGAACGGTGCGGATGAGAAAAAGAGTACAAAATATGTAGTAATATGATTGATATTGTTAATTTATTACCAGTAGCTCTCTAACTTCACCTTTTATGAACTCCATCATAGAAAACTGACCGGGTCACACGACAGAGAAATTGACCAGTGCCGTCAGTATTTTTTTAACATATGGCACATGCATGAAAACAATGCAATACTTTTTAATAGATCACTTCCCATTCCCATTATTTAAAGGACTGTGCATCTGCTCGTTAAATGGAAGAAAATCTCGTAGCCTAAACCTTCTGTCACAGGTCACTGTGTCAACAGTTCATGGGACTCTATGAAAAACGGATGCCAGGCGCTTGCAGATAGGCAGATAGAAACAGATGGTAACACCTGTTTTTCACAAGTGACAATTGGCTTGGTTGTGGGCAATTCCAATGTGGATAACCTACAGCCAAGCTGGCCCATGAGTAATCCCAAAACCCAAGCTGCTCTTGGCCTAGACCTGCGCTCAAATGATTCGGCTGCACAGTACCTTGTGATATGCTGAAAACACATTGGCACCGTTGCGACACAATCAGATCACGTGCGGCAAAATCCCGGGGCAATTCGGTGCAAATTGGAAATATTCGGGAAACCCCACGATAGTGCGGTGTTTGGACCCTTAGTAAATGAGCCCCATTGTGACAAAAGGAAGCCAAGACACATGTGCTTTCTGGCAAAATACATGTGTTTGGCAAAATGCATTTGGTAAAAACCTTCAATGATGATTTTTACAAAAGCAGTTGAGTGCAATGAAAATGCACCATTTGAACATAACCTAGTGGGACACATTTACTAAGGGTCCGAACAACGCATTTTCATCAGGTTTCGCACTGATTTTTTACACGCGATCGGATTGTGGCGCACCGGCTTGCATGCGACACAAATCGGGGGTCGTGGACATATCGGACAACCCGACTGATTCGGACAAACCGCGGAATTTAAAAAGCAAATTGTGTCGCAAGATCAGCACTCACATGCACCGGGAAGAAGAAGGTGAACTTTGGCGGTCCTCAGCAGGGGAAGCGACACATGCAAGAAATTGGACGCACGATCTTAGTGAATCGCGGAGATCGCGACGGGACGGGTAAGTAAATGTGCCCCAGTATGGACAAGGACACAGTATAGATTTACACAATTTTATTTTTTAACCAGATAACTTTTATTAAACCGCTCAATGCAATATACACCACATATATTTGTCACATTGTGCATGAAAATACAATGTTCACATGAGAAATAAAACATTTCCCCCAAATCAACCTCCTCCCCTTTTACCTGTCCCAGTCTGGCCAGCACTGCTCCCTACCCCATCTTCCTCACAGGTCAAATAGCACACACCATCCCCTTCACCAGAAAATGTCAAAATCAAAGCACCGTCCCAGTAACCTTCCAGGGCCCCTTCGAACCCAACTTGAAGCCATCGAACACTTTGTCCAGAATCGTACCACACAACAGATAGTTAAGGCCCAGCATATGTTTAGCTTGCAACACACCCATTATAACCCCCAAAGAAGAGAGCTGTATTTCCCCGTCAAATTGTCTCTGCAGCGCATGCCTCAGCTGTATGTATTGGAAAAACATGGACTGTGAAATTCCTAATTCCTCCTCAATACTTTGGAATGACTTTAGCATCGCCCCCTCCGAGGACCAATTCTGCATTCCCTCCTACATATATACTTCCCCTAAATATGGGTACTCCCAAACCGATGTAAACTTGGTCCACAATCCCACCTCCAATAGGTCCTTATACACCTTCCACACTTTCTTTACTGATGCTAGTGTCAGGTGAAGCCTCGCTTGTATCTCAAATATCCCAGCCTCCAGCGCAGCTACCAGACATACGCCAGCACCAAAATGTTGCAGCACCCACAGGCACCAAGATCCCTCCCTCCAGAGCCCATCCTCCAAATGCTGACATTTATGCTGCTAAATAATAAGCCCACGCATTAGGGATAGAAAGTCCCCCTTTATCTTTTGGTAGCTGAAGCTTCTGTAATCATATTTGTGGTATCCCTTGCTTCCACACCAGGTCCCTAAACATGCTGTCAATTCTGCGAAACCAACCTTTGGAGATCCAGACTGGCACATTGTGAAGGACGTATAGTAACTGTGGCATCAAAACCATTTTGATCAGGTTAGCTGGACCCAAGGCCGAAAGGGGTAACTTATTCCTCACCACAATCCTCGCCTTCATTTCACCTATCGAAAGGACTAAATCCTAAAACCCAAGTAAGTAAACTCTTCCACCACCAGATTTCCCAACCCCTGGATCGTGTGCACACTCGAAGAAAGCAGTGGTAATAGGGCTGACTTTGCCCAGTTAATCCAGGGCCCAGAATAATCCCCACAACTACAGATGATGTCCATAATCACTGGAAGTGTATAGTATACCCTAGAGCAGTGGTCCAGGTACCGGCTGTAAGCATACATTTTATCCAGCGACCAGTGAGAGAGGGAGGGGGGGTTCTGGTATGTATGTTTGCATGCAATGTCCCCTTTCCTACACCATACCCACCTTCTCCATTCTCCCGCAGCCAGGGGCACACCTGCCATGAGGCGAGTTGAGAAACTCGCTTAAGGCAGCTGGCCTCCTGCTCTCAGAGTGGGCGACGCCGGCTGGCACGCTGCTCCCGCCACCGATCTCCGTGCTCCAGCCGGCATCGAGCTGCCACTTGATCCCCGCCCTTCCCCGGCATGAAGCTAAAGCTCCCGCCGCCGATCGCCGGCATGAAGCTTCGGCCCTCGATCTCCGCCCTCCGCCAGCATGAAGCTCCCGCCACCGATGTCCGACTGCATGAAGCTTCCGCCCGGCCCCACGATCTCCGGCCGCCACCGGCTGGCTCCAACTGGCCCCCACATACCTCCGCTTTCCACCCCTCCGCTTCTGGATCCTGCATCGAGCTCCCCGTCGGTCGACATCAGACTCCCGCAATCAGGCACCAATCCCCCCTCCGCTCCCGGCTCCCCCCTCCAGACTCTACCGCCCCTGGCTCAACACCCCTCCTGCTCCTGGCCCCCTTCAGCTCCTGGACCCCCTCCTGCTCCTAGGGCATCCCCCCACCCTGCTCGAGACTCTACTGCCCCTGGCTCTCCCCCCCTCCTGCTCCTCGGGCTCCCCTCACCCTGCTCCAGACTCTACTATCCCTGGATCTCCACTCCTCCTGCTCCTAGCCCCCCTCCTACTCCTGGGGCTCCCCACCACTCTGCTCCAGACTCGACTGCCCCTGGCTCTCCCCCCTCCTGCTCCTGGCCCCCCTCCTGTTCCTGGGGCTCTCCACCCCACCATGCTCCAGACTCTACTGCCCCTGGCTCTCCCCCCCTCCTGCTCCTGAGGCTCCCCCCCACTCTGCTCCAGACTCTACTGCCCCTGGCTGTCCCCCCCCTCCTGCTCTTGGCCCCCCTCCTGCTTTTGGGGCTCCCCACCCCACCATGCTCCAGACTCTACTGCCCTGGCTCTACTCCCCTCCTGCTCCGTGCTCCCCCCCCTTCCCCCCGACCACCCCCCCCCCCCTCCCACCCCCACCCCCCCCCCACTCCCAGCTCCCCCTCCTCACTCCCAGCTCCCCTCCTCTCCGCTCCCGGCCGCCTCCCCCCCTCCGCTCCCGGGCCCCCACACCCAACTCCCGTTGTAGTATAAAATGTATACACCGTGTAGTATAAAATGCATACAGTGTGCTGCCATGTAGTATAAAATGTATACAGCGTGCCGCCATGTAGTATGAAATGCATACAGCATGCCTGTATGTAGTATAAAGTGCATACAGCGTGCCGCAATGTAGTAAAAAATGCATACAGAGTACCCCCATTTACTATAAAATGCATACAAAATACCGCCATGTAGTAAAAAATGCATACAGAGTACCCCCATGTACTTTAAAATGCATACAAAATACCGCCATGTAGTAAAAAATGCATACAGAGTACTGCCATGTAGTATAAAATGCATATAGTATGCCACCGTGTAGTATAAAATACATACAGTATAACACCATGTAGTATAAAATGCATATAGCGTACCACCATTTAATATAAAATGCATACAAAGTACTGCCATGTAGTATAAAATCCATACAGCGAAAAGTGCCAGACTCTTGGGTGCCAAAGAAGACAGGCACTTAATGGACAAGGAGGACCCTGGCGTTTGTGCAACAATTGGATCAGGGATGAGTTTTGAGGCTCTGGAGACCAAAGGCAGACGGTCGGAGTTCTGACATCAGATGTTAAGGTAGGCAGATAATATTCTTTAAAACCATATTTAGCCCATGCTTTTTCCTTGCATATCAATGTGTCCGAAATGGAAGACATGGTATTTATTCTTTACTGGATCACAACTTGAACTGATGCCAGGGAAAACAAAGGGCTATCGTTTTATTTTTTGTTTTCGAATTGTCGCTTTTTTTGAACCATCGGCGGACTTTGGAGAGGATACGGCACCAGCTGTAAGGGGACGGAGGAGGCTGGATGTTAACATCATGTGTGCAACATGAAGGTGCACACTTGATGTTAATTATTTTTTAAAGCCTGATGGTCCAAAATATTACTGCTTAGTGACCCTTTATGTATGCGGTCACACAGACTCGTATTGGCGTTGCACAACCATTTCTTTGCTCTTGCTGTGAGCCAAGAAACAGGTCATATCCTAAGGAAGAGAAAAAATTGCCATACTCTTTGGGTGCTAAAGAAGACAGCACTTAATGGACAAGGAGGACCTGGCTTTTGTGCAACCATGGATCTGGGATGAGTTTTGAGCGCTCTGGATGCCACCAAGCAGACGGTCCGGAGTTCTGGAACATAGATGGTTTAAAGGTAGGCAGATAATTCTTTAATAAATCATATGCCCATTGCTTTTTCTTTTGCATCATCAATGTGTCCAGAAATGGAAGACATGTCTATTTATCTTTTACTGGATCACAAACATTGACCTGAGCCAGGGAAACAAAGGGCCTTCGTTTATTTTTGGTTTTCGATTGTCGCTTTTTTTGAACATCAGGGGGACTTTGGAGAGATACGGCAGCTGTAAGGGGACGGAGGAGGGGTGGATGTTTTTTAAAAACATATGTGTGCAATCTATTAAGGTTGCACACTTGATGTTAAATTAATTTTTAAAGCCTGATGGTCCAAAATATCTACTGCTTAGTGACCCTTGTGTCGCGGTCACCACAGACTTCGTATTGGCGTGCACACCAGTTTCTGTCTTGTGTGAGCAAGAAACAGGTCATATCTCTAAGGAAGAAGAAAATTGCCAAGACTCTTGGGTGCCAAAGAAGACAGGCAATTAATGGACAAGGAGGACCCTGCGTTTTGTGCAACCATTGGAGGTGGGATGAGTCTTTGAGCGCTCTGGAGACCCAAAGGAGACGGTCAGGAGTGGAACATCAGATTTAAAGGTAGGCAGTATATTCTTTAACCATATTTAAGCCCATTTTCCTTTGATCATAATGTGGTCCAGAAATGAAGCCATGGTGTAGTTATTAGGGATCACAATTTGAACATGTGACCAGGAAACAAAGGGCTAACGTTTATTTTGTTTTTTCGATTGTCGCTTTTTGAACCATCAGGCGGGACTTTGGAGAGGATACGGCCAGCTGTAAGGGGAGGAGGAGGCTGGATGTTTTAAACATATGTGTGCAATCTATAAGGTTGCCCACATATGAGTTAAATATTTTTTAAAGCCTGATGGTCCAAAATATCTACTGCTTGTGACCTTTGTCCGCTGGTCACACAGACTTGCTATTGGCGTTCTTGCACACCAGTTTCGCTGCTTGCTGTGAGCAAGAAACAGGTAAATCTCTAAGGAAGAAGAAAAATTGCCCAAGACTCTTGGGTGCCAAAGAAGACAGGACTTAATGGACAGGAGGAGCCCTGGTGTTTGCAACCATGGATCGTGGGATAGTCTTTGAGCGCTCTTGATGGACCCAAAGGCAGACGGTCAGGAGTTCTGGAACATCAGATGGTTTAAAGGTAGGCAGATATATTTTAACCAATTTAAGCCCATTGCTTTTCCTTGCATCATCAATGTGGTCCAGAAATGGAAAGACATGTGTCATTTATTCTTTACTGGAATACAACATTGACTGATGCCAGGGGAACAAAGGGGATCCTTTTTATTTTGTTTTTCGATGTCGCTTTTTGTGAACCTCAGGCGGACTTTGAGGAGAATACGGCCAGCTGTAAGGGGACGGAGGAGGCTGGATGTTTTTTAAACATTATGTGTGCAATCTATGAAGGTTGCACACTTGGGTTTTAATATTTTTTTTAAAAGCTGATGGCCAAATATCTACTGCTTAGTGACCCTTTTGGTGCGGTCACCACGACCTTTCGCATTGGCGGTTGCACACCAGTTTCTTGCTTGCTCTGTGTGAGCAAGAAACAGTATATCTTCTAAGGACGAAGAAAAATTGCCAAGACTCTTTGGGGCCAAAGGAAGACCGGCAATTAAGGACAAGGAGGAGCCCTGGCGTTTGTGCAACATTGGATCTGGATGAGTCTTTGAGCGCTCTGGGTACCCAAGGCAGACGGTCAGGGAGTTCTGGAACATCAGTGGTTTAAAGTAGGCAGATAATTCTTTAAACAATATTATGCCCATTGCTTTTTTCTCTGCATCATCAATTGATCCAGAAATGGAAGACATGCGTCAATTTATTCTTTACTGGATCACAACATTTGACCTGATGCCAGGGAAACAAAGGGCTATCGTTTTATTTTCGTTTTTCGATTGTCGCTTTTTTTGAAACCATAGGCGAACTTTGGAGAGGATACGGCCAGCTGTAAGGGGACGAGGAGGCTGGAGTGTTTAACATCATGTGTGCAATCTATAAGGTTGCACCTTGATGTTAAATTATTTTTTAAAGCATGATGGCCATCCAACTCTATACGCTTGGACCCTGTGTTGCGGTCACAGAGTATCGTATTGCGTTGCCACACCAGTTCTGCTCTTGCTGTGAGCAAGAAAAGGTCATATCTCTAAGGAAAAGAAGAAATGCCAAGACTCTTTGGGTGCCACAGAAGACAGCACTTAATGGACAAGGAGGACCTGAGTTTTGTGCAACCATTGGATCGTGGGATGAGTCTTTGAGCGCTCGGATGACCCAAAGGCAGACGCGTCAGGAGTTTGGAACATCAGTGGTGTTAAGGATAGGCAGATTATTCTTAATACATATTTAAGCCATTGCTTTCCTTTGCCATCATATTGGTCCAAAATGGAAGAATGTGTCATTTATTCTTTACTGGATCACAAAATTTGACCTGTGCCATGGAAACAAAGGGCTATCGTTTATTTTTGTTTCGGATGTCGCTTTTTTTGACCATCAGGCGAACTGGAGAGGATACGGCGCTGTTAAGGGGGGGGAGGAGGATGGTGTTTAACATCATGTGTGCAAACTATGAAGGTTGCCAATGATAATGTTAAATTATTTTTTAAAGCTGATTGTCAAAAATATATACTGCTTAGTGCCCTTTGGTCGCGTGGTCACAGACTTTCGTATTGGCGTTGCACACCAGTTTCTGCTCTTGCTGTGAGCAAGAAACAGTCAATCTAAGGAAGAAGAAATTGCCAAGACTCTTGGGTGCCAAAGAAGGCAGGCACAAATGGACAAGGAGGGACCCTGGCGTTTTGTGCAAAATGGACGTGGGATGAGTCTTTGAGCGCTCTGGATGACCAAAGGCAGACGGTAGGAGTTCTGGAACATCAGATGGTTTAAGGTAGGCAGATATATTCTTTAAACCATATTTACGCCATAGCTTTTCCTTGCATCATCCTGTGGTCCAGAAATGGAAGACATGTGTCATGTATTCTTACTGGATCACAACATTTGACCTGATGCCAGGAAACAGGGCTATATGTTATTTTGTTTTCGATGTGCTTTTTTGAACCATCAGGCGAACTTTGGAGAGGATACGGCCAGCTGTAAGGGGGCGAGGAGGCTGGATTGTTTTAACATCATGGGTGCAAAATATGAAAGTTGCAATATGATGTTAAATATTTTGTAAAGCTGATTGTCCAAAATATCTACTGCTTAGTGACTTTGGTGCGTCGTCACACGACTTCGTATGGCGTTGCACACCAGTTTCTTGCTCTTGCTGTGAGCAAGAAAACAGGTCTATCTCAAGGAAGAAGAAACTGCCAAGACTCTTGGGTGCCAAGAAGGCAGGCACGAATGGACCAGGAGGACCCTGGCGTTTTGTGCAAACATTGGATCGTGGGTGAGTCTTTGAGCGCTCTGGAGACCCAAAGGCAGACGGTCAGGAGTTTTGGAACATCAGATGGTTTAAACGGTAGGCGCAGATATATTCTTTAAACCATATTTAAGCCCATGCTTTCCTTTGCATCATCAGTGTTGGTCCGAAAGGAAGCATGTTATTCATTCCTTATCTGGATACAACAATTTGACCTGCATGCCGGGAAACACAGGGGCTTCGTTTTATTTTTGTTTTCGATTGCGCTTTTTTTGAACCATAATCAGGCGGACTTTGGAGAGGTATACGGCCCAGCTGTAAGCGGGACGAGGAGGCTGGATGTTTTTTAACATCATGTGTGCAATCTATGAGGTTGCACACTTGATGTTTAATATTAATTTTTTTTTTTAAGCCTGAATGGTCCAAATATCTACTGCTGTGACCCTTTGTGTCGACGGTCACAGAGTACTTCGTATTGGCGTTGCACACCATTTCTTCTATGTGCTTGCGTGAGCAAGAAACAGTCATATCTCTAAGGAGAAGACAAATTGCCAAGACTCTTTGGGTGCCAAAGAGAACGGCACTTGGACAATGAGGACCCTATGTTTGGTGCAACATTGGATGTGGATGATCTTTGAGCGCTCTGATGACCCCAAAGGAGACGTCAGGAGTTTTGAACATCAGATGGTTAAGGTAGGCATATATATTCTAATGAAATTTAAATCCATATTTAATGAACCCATTGCTTTTCCTTGCATCATCATGTGGTCCAAAAGGAAGACATGTGTCATTTAGTTCCTTTACTGGATCACAACATTGACCTGAGCAAGGAAACAAAGGGCTTATCGTTTATTGGTTTTTTTCGTCTGTCGACTTTTTTGAAACCAGTCAGGAGGGCCTTTGGAAGGATACTGCCAGCTGTAGACGGTAGGAAGGCTGGATGTTTTTTAACATCTGTGTGGCATCTAAAGGTTGTCAAATACTGATGTTAATAATAATTTTTAAGCCTGATGGTCCAAAATATCTACTGCTTGTGCCCCTTTGTGTCGACGGTACACAGAGACTTTCGTAGTGGTCGCGCTTTGCCACACCAGATTTTCTTGCTCTTGGTGTAGCAAATAAACAGGTCATATTCTAAGGAGAAGAAGAAAATTGCCAAGCTCTTTGGTGCACAACGAAGACAGGCACGTAATGGAACAAGGAGGACCCTGGCGTTTTGTGAACCATTGGGATCTTGGGATGATCTTTGAGCGCTCTGGTGTCCCAAAGGCAGACAGGTCAGGTAGGTTCTGGAACATCAGATGGTTTAAAGGTAGGCCAATATATATCTTTAAATCCATATTAAGCCCATAGCTTTACCCTTTGCATAATCTCAATGTGGTCCAAAATGGAGACATGTTGGTCATTTATTCTTTACTCTGGATCACAAAGTTGACCTGCCGGAGGGAAAAAAGGGCGTATATTTTTTTTGTTCTTCGATTGTCGCTTTTTTGTAACCATCAGGCGACTTTGGAGAGGATACTAATACGGCCAGCTGTAAGTGGACGGAGAGGGCTGGAGTTTTTAACATATGTTGTTAATCTATGAATGTTGCACCTGATGGTAAATTTATTTTTTTTAAAGCCTGATGGTCCAAAATATCTACTGCTTAGTGACCCTTGTGTCGCGGGTCACACAGATTTCGATTGGGGTTGACACACACTTAGTTTCTTGCTTTGCTGTGAGCAAGAAACAGGTCCATGTCTCTAGAGAAGACAAATTGCCAAGACTCTTTGGGAAAAGAAAAGAGCACTTAATGTAAAGGAGGACCCTGGCGTTTTGTGCAAACCATTGGGATTCGTGGGATGAGTCTTTGATGCGTTCCTGGTGATACCCAAAGGCAGACGGTCAGGAGTTCCTGGAAACATCAGATGGTTAATAAAGGAGGCAGATAATTTATAACAAGATTTATTGCCCTTGCTTTTTTCCTCTGCAAATCTCAATGTGATCACGAACATGAGATCTGTCAGTTTATTCTTTACTGGATCACAACATTGACCTGATGCCAAGGTGAAAGAAAAGGGCATCGTTTATTTTGTGTTTTTCGATTGTCGCTTTTTTTTAACATAGGCGGACTGGTGAGGGATACGGCCATGCTGATAAGGGGATGGAGGAGGCGGATTGTTTTAACCTCATGTTGTTCAATCTTTGGAAGGTTGCCACCTTGATGTTAAATAAATTTTTAAAGCCATGGTGCCAAAATATCTACTGTAGTGACCCTTTGTGGTCACTTGGTCGCAGAGACTTTGCGTATTGGCGTTGCACACGCAGTTTTCTTGCTCTTGCTGTGACAAAGAAACAGGTCATATCTCTAAGGAAGAAGAAAATTCCAAGAGCTTTGTGGGTGCCCCAAGAAGACAGGCACGATAATGGACAAAGGAGGACTCCCGTGCGTTTTGTGTCACCTTGGATAGTGGTGAGAGTCTTTGATCGCTCTGGATTGACCAAAGGCAGACGGTCAGGCAGTTCTGAACAAAGGGTTTAAAGGTAGCAGGATATTCTGTTAAACCATATTTAAGCCCATGTGCTTTTCCTTTTCAATCACAATGTGTTCCAGAAAGGAAGAAATGTGTCATTTATTCTTTACGGATCACAATTTGACACTGTATGACCAGGGAAACAAGGGCTATCAGTTTTATTTGTTTTTCGATTGTCGGTTTTTTTAACCAATCAGGGCGACTTTGGGAGAGGATACGGCAGCTTAAAGGGGACGGAGGAGCTGATGTTTTTAAGTCATCTGTGTGCAATCTGTGAGGTGTCACACACTTGATGTGAAATATTTATATTTTTAATCAACTCTTTATTGTGTATTTTTCATAAAGAAAAGAACAATCATATATATGCTTATTCGCAAGAGGCATACAAAAGTAGTAAAAATTACTATTAACTCTTACATTTGGCAAAAATGTCAATAAACAATAAGAGGAACAAATAAAGAAAAAAGAATGGGAACAAGTAGGAACAACCCGGCACATAAATAAAGCATTTCCTTATGGCACAGCGTAAAGGTGGATTAACATCTTAAATAATATAATCACACTCCTAAGGTTAGGAATAAATCTAGCGTTATATACGTCCCCCATTGAGTCCCGGTTTCTCAAACTATCTGTGGTATTTGACAAAGAGGACAGCCGTAATAGTATTCCATTGATCGGAACGGTCCCTAGACGTGCATACAAATTCCAGTAAGGATGGGAGAAGTAGGGTCTCCTCCCAATTGCGAAAGCAAGCACTTCGCTGCTGTTATATGTGTAGGAAACAACCTGGCACTCGGGAACCCATGAGAGAATAGGTATAGATTCAGTATATAATCTTCGGGGGTCCAGTGGGAATTGCACATTAAGGATCCCCCAACAAGGGAACCCCTAACCTCCAGCCAAAAATGTAGCAGGGCAGGGCAACTCCAGAGAAAATATGGAACAATGTAGCATCAGGTCCTAACATCTCCCAACATTATTAGGAACAGAGATAGAATTTGTGAGGAGCTGGGGGATGTACGATACCCAATTTAGTAGGATTTTGATTGGTTTCTCTTTATACAGGGTTGCTGCAGGATAGACGATTGGCGTGTTGACAGTGCCCAGACTCGCTGCATGTTCAGGGGCGAGTTGTTTACCCAACCACGATTCCACCTTACCTTCTATATCTGGCTGTGTGATACATTAGTACGTTCATTGAGAGGGGATACAGATATGGAGATCAAGCCCCTTGTTAGAAGGACCCTTCTGAACATATCAACTCAAGGGGTTGGGGTCGGGGTGGGGTCTTCCGGATCCAAGCAGAGAGGAAATAAAATGTTTTGATCTGATGGTAAGTAAAAGTCCGCCCCCGCAGGAATGGATATTTATCCACCAACTCCCCAAGAGTGAGGATCTTACTGTAAGGGGGTTAATAAAGTTCGAATTTGACAGGTACTGCCTGAAACCCAGGGTCTATAGCACTAGTGAGGACCTATCTGGGAGGTGTGATGTAAACAGAAGGGGGGTAAGTAAGGAGTGCAGAGAGTAATTGGGAAACGTTTACCCTACATCTAAACCAGATATCTGGGTAAGTGCATGGGACCTAACAAAGAGGGGATCCTGTGCTGACAGGGAGGGTTTTTTTTTTGTGGACCCAAATTAGCGTGGGCCGGATGTGCGGGGCTAGCCAAAGTTTCTCCAGCTCTGTCATTCTATATATGCATGCATGTGGACCATGAGGTGATATATGTCAGGAGATGAGGTCGCAAGGTAGTAAAGCTTAATATCAGGGAGGGATAATCATCATAGTAGTGCCTGCCGTAGCACGATTTGGATATCCTGTGACTCCTACCCCCATACAACCCCAAACACATTGATTGCAGTCTACCCAGGACTGCCATCGGGACCGCCACCGAAGAGCCTCAAACAAATCTGAGCAATTTTGCGCAAAAATAGAACCATCCACGGCCCGCTATCCGACCCAAAGGAATATGTGAGGCTGCCACTAGTTAGAGGTTCCTCTGAATTACTTAATAATTGGTGGAAAGTTTTGCTACATTAGGGTCTTATATGTGCAAGTTATCCCGGACCCCCAAGTGTCTTACAATGACTCTGTCTGCCAGGCATATAAAGAGCTCTTAAGGGTGAGTTTAGTTCCCCGAGGAAAATATGTAGGGAAAGGGAGGGGCGTCGTTTTATTATTATTTGATCTTATATTCCGAAGAAGAGGCTAGAGGCTTGTATTTATCCAAATAATTTGTGAAGATTTGGGCGACTTATTTAGGGTTTGTAAGGGCAAAAGTACATCATCAGCGAAAAGAGAGATCTTAAGTGCTATCCCCACTCGATCCCGGGTACATTCAATGATGAGCGACATGTATGCTGCAACGGTCGATAACTCAATGAGTTATAGCAGGGGGAAAGTGGGCATCCATGCCTCGTTCCGTTACGGATTGCAACAAAAAAAAAACAAGGAGTTAGCAGGGGGGGAAGACGTATTGCGGCACTAGGAATGGAGTAAAGCCCCGGTAGGCCTGTAAGAACGGCCCCTTCATACCAAAGTGTCGTAGAGTTGACCATCATAACCCCCCAGTCCAGGCGAGCGACGCCTTTTCAGTGTCAAACTTAAAAGGAGAGACGCTCTCGTCGTTTTTCTAATAACCTCAAGGAACATTCAGCTATTCGCCGTGTTGTATACCCCCGCCTGCCTGAAACGCAAAAATCCTACCTGCTCTTGGGTATAAGGGTGCGGAAAGGGCCATCCCCTAGTCTGTTCGCCAATATTTTAGTAAAGATCTCAGATCGGAGTTCAATACGGATTTATAGGGCGATAGCTGTGGTACAATTAGGGGATTCTTTCCTGGGTTTCGGGGAGAATACGTAATAAAAGATCGCAACATACGCCTCAGGGATTGGAGAGTGCCTGATCATAAAAGCATTTAAATAGTTTGATCATAAAGGGTCAGAATGTCGTATAGTTTAAAATAGGCATATGGCAAGCGGTCAGGACCGGTGATTTTCCATTTGGAAGGCCTTAATTCTGTTCCCCGTATTTCTCCTCTGTAATCTCTTGGTTCAGTTAATCCTAGAGCGGTTTAGAGGACAATTGGGGAAGTTACATCACTAAGGTATTGCTCCCCTGACTCCTTCGGGCCTGGGGAACATGAGGATGGAAGGGTAGGAAGATATACAGATCGTGGATAATACAGTTTCAAATATTTGTGATTCTTCTCAGTTATAGTGGGCAAGTAACGGATTATCCCTGAGCATAGGCGGGTTGGTGGCCACTGCCTATCGTGGACAGTTGGCGGGCTAAAGGGCTAGTAGGGTTATGGGCCCTGTTACAGATTCAAGAACGCTGCGGGAGTAGCGTAGCAGGCTTTTCTGCCCCCCACTAGACTTATCTTAACTTAATTGGGCCGGGGTGGCTAAGACTTTGCAAGTCTGAGCGATGGGCGGGCAACCCCACAAAACACAAAAAAAAAACTTTGTTTTCCAATGTCATAAGCTCCCGTACACATTGTTGTCGCCACCGCCCTCTACCGCGTTCTTTTATAGGCGCCCTGGGGGATTATAGCCTATCCACAGTAACGACTTTATGTGCTTCCAATAAGATAGCAATGAAGGGGTGAGTGGCGGATGTTATCGGCCAACGTATTTGTAGTAAGGATGTGCGTACGGACTTCTTGGTAACCTTGGAACGGAGGGTCTCATGGACAGTTCCAGTGGAGAGGAGAGGAGGGGGATTGAGGAACGCCAGTTTCAGCGTTACGGTGCATGATCTGACCAAGATATTAGGCTATATCGGCAAGGCGGTAAAACTGCGAAGAAGTATCGAGATATCTCCCAAAAAAAATCTATACGTGTATGGTTTATGTGGGGGTGAATAGTATGAATATCCCCGGGCATGGGATTATCACCCGCCCATAGATCGAAGAGATCGTGTCTACGTACAATTTCCGGAAGACAGAATGGAGAGTCTTACCTGTTGTTCGATGGAGGGACACCCTGACGGACATCGGTCCGGATCTCAGAAAATATAAAATTAAAGTCTCCTCTAACATAGTGGTGTGGTCGAAATTGATCTAAGCGGGCAGGAGATCGCTAAAAATCCCAGCTGCCCAGAATCGGAGAGTATACATTACATAAGACCGATGCGTCCCCAAGGGGGCCCTTCAGAATGAATGAACCTACCCTCAGGATCTGATAGGTACTAGTACTTGCAAAGGACAGGAGCGGGTATTAGTATAGCCACTCCCCAGTGTCTGTGTTGCTGCATCTGGCCTGAAAGATCTGAGGGTAAACAGTTCCTCCTGGCAAATTGAACGAACCAGATGCCGTAAATGAGTTTCATTGCAAAAAGCTATATCTGGTTAAGGGGCTTCAGCTCATGCAGCAGCAACTGGGGGGAACGTTTTTTTTTTAGAGTAGCGTTCAGCACCTTAAAATTTTAAAGTAATAATCTCACCAATTAATTATGATGTAAAAACATAGCCTAAGTGCAAGTCTATAATATGAACATGACATGCTGCGGAGAGGTGCCGGTTGATGACATGCTCAGATGGTTATCATACAACACTTCTGAACGCTTATGTGACGTCAACCTTAGAACATTACCAACAAAAGGATTTACATACAAAATCTCAAACTTAACAAAAACAGAAGTGGTTTTAGCCTTGGGCCTCTTTGTAGGAACATAAAAGTCCCCCAAAAGGCCAAGGATGGGTGATTGCATACATTCGTGTTTTGATCCCGAATGCGGGGGGGGCAAAACACAGAAGGAGGCAAACAACCAATATGGGAAACGTGTCGCGACATCAAACCTCGAACTCAATCTAAACAGTACGACCACCACGGGCTAGCATCTTAATTGAAAAGGAACCGTAGGTTGACAGGGAGGACACCGCCTGAAAAAACAAAGAAAGAAGGGAAAGAAACCCAAGTCACTGGAGTGCTTCTTCAGTGCCGTTCAAACCCTTTCTTTAAAAAATTTTTTGGACCTTCGGTGCAGTGCCGTGAGGCGTTGGGAGGTCGAGGGGGATCAGACGACTCCGGGGGATCTTCTGCGGTGGTTTATTCGTGTTACGTTGCCAGTCGGTGAAATGGCGGGTCCGGTGAGGGTAATCTCCCATTCTGGGATCACTGGAATAGCAGGCCAAGGTAGTGCAAAAGTCAGTTCAAATCGGCTGGAGAGCGTAATATGGCTGTTCTGCCATCCTTCCGGGCAGTTCAGCTAAACGAAAATCCCCATCTATAGATCTATCCGCTTTCCTCAAGTGTATCCAGTAGGGGGCGCGTTAGGTCTTCTCCGCTGCAACGTGACACGAGAGGTCTTGGAAAACTGAATCTGCGCACCCCTTAAATCATATGTGGCTTGTTCGTGCTTTGCCATAAGCTCCTCTTTCAGAAGGAAAATCTGTAATGCAACAAATACATGTCTATAGGGACGTCCAGAAAACGGTCTTTGGCTTAAGTGCTCGGTGTGCTCATCCATTTTGATGGATCCTCGGGGTTCCTTCCATCAGGATGAAAACGGAGATGAGATGAGAACCTATGGACATTTCGACATTTGTGCTTCGGTCCTCCCGGACTCGTTGTTGTTTCTTCGACCTCGATAATCAAGGTCTTCCACATGCGACTGTAGATCTTGAATTTTCTCTGATGCTCTAAGAGCGGGAGGGAGAGTGTCAATACTCTTCTAGAGGGAAGCATGTCATCTTATAGTTGATCACCCTGTTAGCTAGTGCTGTTAGTCTTGTCCGATTTCAGCTATAGCCGACCTGCATGTGTCCTAACTTCAGAGTATCAGCGACTGAAAATCCTGTTGTGGGTAAATGATGCCACAGTGAAGACCACATCTGGCAGGCGGATGTGCGCGTGGACATGATAGTGAAGATTGATGGATTTGGAGACCAGTCTCCGGGGACCCAGTGGTGTCTTAAGGCAGGGGGTGTATAGCCATAATCCATATCTTCCAATGCCCTATTAGAGGGATCGACTATGCGTATGGTAGTTTGTGGCCTTGATGGAAGAGGGGAAGCTGCAGTAGGGGCAGATGATAAGACCTGGTGACTAGGGGTTGGCTGCAGGCAGGTAGCTCTGCTGGTTGGCCAGGCAATAAGCAGGGGCAGCTCCCCTGTAGACCACCCTCAGATAGGGATATGGAGCTTGGGCAGTGGGTGGACCTTAGGAGGGAAGTTCGCCCCCTGCCCTCTGATGTCTCTGGATGTTCCAACGCACTCACCCTATTCCCTCCGTCTGATCCACGGGGGGCAGGGCCGCTGTGACAGTAGAGGCGGATCCTGTGTCCGAGTGTAGCGGGGCCTCTGCAGCTCGGCGCCAATCTTGGGTCCGGCGCGTGTCTCCCGGACCACATATGTCCAGTGTGCGGGGAGCAGGGGGCCGGAGCGGTCCGGCGAGCTCCCTGGCTGCCACGGCGGGCGGTTCCCCATTGTGGCGGCGGTTTCAGGGCCGCTTGCGAGTGCGTTTTAAGCAGAAAAAAAAAGCCCGGGTGGACGGAGATCCTGTATCAGAGTCCGTCCTGGTCTGCATCGGACACGCCCCCTTAATTATTTTTAAAGCCTGATGTCCAAAAATATCTAACTGCTTAGGGACCCTTTGTGTCGCGGTCACAAGACTTTTGTATTGCGTATGCACAACAGTTCTTGCTCTGTGCTGAGAGCAAGAAGAAAACAGGTCATTTCATAAGCGAGGGAGAGAAAATTGAAAGTACTTTGGGGGCAAAAGAAAAAAAGAGAAGAAGAAAGAAAAAGAAAGAAGAAGAGAAGAAGTAGGAGGAGAAGAAGAAGGACAGGAACTTAATGGACAAGGAGGACCTGGCGTTTTGGGAAAACCATTGGATCGTGGGTTGGGATGAGTCAGTTGAGCTCTATGGATGACCCCAAAAACCAAAGCAGCGGTCAGGAGTTTGGAACATCAGATGGTTATAGGTGGCAGATAATTCTTTAATCCAATTTAGCCCATTGTTCCTTGGCATCATTCAATGGTGGTCCAGAAATGGAAGGCGTGTCATTTATGCTTTTAACGGGATCACAAAAGTTGACTGCTGCCAGGGAAACAACGGGCTATCGTTTATTTTGTTTTGCGATGGGGGGTATTGTCGCTTTTTTTTGAAACCATTCAGGCAGACTTTTGGAGAGGATACGGCCAGCTGTAAGGGGCGGAGGACGGCGGAGGTTTTTAACACATGTGTGCAATTATGAAGGGTGCCACTTGATGTTAAATATTTTTTAAGCCTGATGGTACAAAATATTACTGCGTAGTGACCCTTTGTGTCCGGTCACACCAGGAATTTCGTATCATTGCGTTGCACACCCGTTATTTCTCATGCTGTGAGCAAGAAACAGATCAGATCCCTAAGGAAGAAGAAAAATGCCAAGCATCTTTGGGGCTAAAGAAGACAGGACTTAATGGATAAGGAGGGACCCTGGCATTTTGTGCAACCATTGGAATCGTGGGATTGAGTCTTTGAGGCGGCTCTGGATGACCCAAGGCAGACGCGTTCAGGAGTTCTGGCCATAGATGGTGTAAAGGTCGGCAGATATATTTTTAATCCTATTTTAAGACCATGCTTTTCCTTTGAATCATCAATGTGGTCCAGAGGAAATGCAGCCATGTGTCATTTATCTTAATGAATCCAACATTTGACCTTATGCCCGGGGAAACAAAGGGCTATTCATTATTTTCGTTTTTTTTTCGATTGTGTTTTTTTTTGAACCATCAGGCGGACTTTGAGAGGATACGGGCCAAGCTGTAGGGGACGGAGGAGGCTGGATGTTTTTAACATCATGTGTGCACTCTATGAAGGTTGCACACTTGATGTTAAATGAATTTTTTAAGCCTGATGTTCCAAAAATATTACTGCCTCGGGACCTGTGCACGGTCACAATGACTGTCGTATTGGCGTGCACACCAGTTTCTTGCCCTTGCTGTTGAGCAAGAAACAGGTCATATCTATAAGGAAGAGAAAATTGCCACGAATATTTGGGTGCCAAAGAAGCGGCAACTTAATGGACAAGAGGACCTGGCGTTTGTGCAACCTTTTGCTGCAACAATTGGATCGTGGGATGAGTCTTGAGGCTCTGGATGACCCAAGGCAGACGGTCAGGGAGTTCTGGAAACATCAGAGTGTACAGGTATGCAGATATATTCTTTTTCAAACCCATTTAGCCCATTTGCTTTCCTTGCCTCATCAATGGATCCAGAAATGGAGACATGTGTCATTTATTCTTGACTGGATTCACAAAAAAAAAAAACATTGGACATGATGCCAGGGAAACAAAGGGTATAGTTTATTTTTTTTTCGATTTGTTGATTTTTGAACATCAGGCAGACTTTGGAGAGGATAAGGCAGCGAAGGGGCGGAGGAGGCTGGGATGTTTTTAACATCATGTGTGCAATCTATGACGGTTGCACACTTGATGTTAACTTATTTTTAAAGACTGAGGTACAAAATATCTTACTGCTTAGTGGACCCTTTGTGTCGCGGTCAAACAGACTTGTATTGGCGTTGCACACCAGTGTATTGCTCATGCGTGAGCAAGAAAACAGATCATTTCCCTAAGGAAGAAGAAAAATTGCAGACTCTTTGGGTGCTAAGAAGACAGCACTTAGGATAAGGAGGACCCTGGCTTTGTGCAACATGGATCGTGGGTGGGATGAGTCCTTTGAGCGCTATGGATGACCCAAAGGCAGGCCGGTCAGGAGTTCTGGAGGGAAAATCAGATGGTTTAAAGGTAGGCAGATATATTTTCTTTAATCCATATTAAGCCATTGCTTTTCCCTTGCATCCATCAAGTGGTCCAGAAAGGAAGAAATGTGTCATTTATTCTTTATGAATCACAACTTTGACCTGATGCCAGGGAAACAGAAGGGCATCATTTATTTCGTTTTTCGATTGTGGTTGTGTGAACATCAGGCGGACTTTGGAGAGGCTCCGGCCCAGCCTGTAAGGGGGAGGAGGAGGCGAGGGAGGAGGGCTGGATGGTTTTTAACATAATGTGTGCAATCTAGAAGGTTGCACACTTGTGTTAAATTCCTTTTTAAAGCATGATGTTCCAAAATATTTATGATGTGACCCTTTGTGTAACACGGGTCACACTGACTTTCGTATTGCGTTGCACACCAGTCTTGCCTTGCTGTGCGCAAGAAACAGGTCATATCTCTAAGGAAAGAGAAGAGAAAATGGCACGACTCTGGGTGCCAAAGAAGACAGGGACTTAATGGACAAGGAGGGCCCCTGGCGTTTTGTGCAACCATTGGCTCGTGGGATGAGTCTTGGCGCTCTGGATGACCAAAGGCAGACGGTCAGGAGGTCTGGAACATCAATGTTTTTTACCGGTATGCAGATATATTCTTTATTAAACCATATTTACGGCCCATTGCTTTCTTTGCCTTCATCATGTGATCCAGCACTGGCAGACCGGTGTCCATTTATCTTTACTGGCATCACACATCAGACACCCCCTGATGCCAGGGAAACAAAAAAATGGCTATCGTTTATTTTTTTTTGAGGTGTGGCTTTTTGGAACCATCAGGCGGACTTTGGAGAGGAACGGACAGTGTAAGGGGACGGAGGGACGGCGGAGGCTGGATGTTTTTAACCCCTTAACCTGAAGCCACTTTCACCTTCATGAAACGGCCCATTTTTCACACTGCCCTGTGTCACGATAAGTGGTTATAACTTTGAAACGCTTAACTAGCCAAGTGATTTTGAAATTGTTTTTCGTGACACATTTGTACTCATGTTGGTTGAGACATTTAATCCATATGTTTAGTTATTTATTTAATGAAATAAATGGAACATTTGGCAAAAATTTTGAAACAACTATTGTTTCCAAATTCAAAATTTTCTATTTTGGAAAGTTGGTATATCACAAAAATAACTTGATAACATAACATTTTCCTATGTCTGCGTTAACTTGGCATGCGGATTTTTCAACATCTCTCCTTATTTTGTATGTTAGAGGCTTATCACTGTATGTGTGGGCTTAATGTGGTTTGGAGAGATTTTCACAAAAAAAAAAATCATCAAACCTAACTTTGGCGGGTCATTTAGTTTAGAAGTGACTTTTTTTTTTTTATACGGCCCACAGGACATTGGAAATACCCAGAGTTTTATGTAAATGAGTATCTCATTTTAGAAACCTACATTTTTCCCGTGAGTCTAATTAAATATTCACAAACCAACCTTTGTGCATTTGTTTAACCCTATGAAACGGTTCATGAGGGTGAAAGATAAAGAAAGTGAAATTACAGCAATTAAATGTTATCTTACTCTAGATTCATTGAAATCTAAATTTGCACCTTCACAATGCGTTTTTTATAAATGGTGAAATGCATTTGTGTTCCATGTTAGTTTTAGGGCATATCCTTTTAAGTTGAGAGATTGTTCAATACTTCATTTGTCACTGTACACTGCTGTACGGGCACAGGGGTTGGCTATCTTGTGTGTTATGGATTGAAGGTAGCGTTTGTTTTGTTTTTGAGAGGGGTCAAATATGGCTGAAAGGTTTTCATGTGACGGATGCATTGGAGAGCATAATGGTACCAAAAAACAAAACCAGCGGAAGAAAGCCCAAAAAGAGACACCATTTGTGGGAAAGTACACCCCTTGGAGAGTTTAGCAAGGTGTATTGTGTATTTGCCCCAACAGGTGTTTGACTTCAATGAGGACCCAAAAGGAAAAAAAAAAAGGTGAAAATGTCTCAAAAAAGTCACTTTTACCTAAATTTTTGTAAGCCACAAGGGATAAAAAGATAAAAGATTATTGAAACAAGCCCCCATAAAGTGTCGAACATTTCTCCTAAGCACCAGAAACGCACCACTTTTGCATATTAACAAGGTGTGTATGGGTGCCAAAGTAGGGCTAAGAAGCGGACAGCGGGGCTGTGGCTTTTTAGAAGCCAGATTGACAATATCTGTACATGTGTCAGGATGCATTGGCGAGCCCTAGTGGTACCAAAACAGATGGGGGAACCCAACCAGTATCACATTTGGAAAAGTGCACCCCTTTGGCGAATTTAGCAAGGTGTACTTATGTGTATTTGCCCCTTCCCCAGGTGTTTTGCTCAAATAGGTCCCCTAAAGGAAAAAGAGGACCATTTGCCAAAAAAGTCACTTTTACGGCAAAATTTTGTATCCATAAAGCATTAAAGATGAACAACCCCAAAAAATGTGACTAGCAATTTATCCAGAGTATAAAATTGCCCCACAATGCAAATAAAATGTTGTATGGGTACGACAATGAAAGTCGAAGGGAAAGAGGGGGCGTTGGCCTTTTAGAAGGCCAAATGACAACATCCTTTACAGGAAGGATGAATTTTGAGAGAGCCGTTAGTGGGTACCAAACAGAGCGGAAACCCCAACAAGTTCACCATTTTGGAAAGCACCAACCCTTAGAGATTTAGCAAGGTGTAAGATGTGTATTTGTACGTAAAGGGTTTGCTTGAATTAGGACTAAATAGGAAAAAGGTAAAAATTTCCTTAAAGGTCATTTTACCCCTAATTTTTTATAGCCAACGGGATAAAAAAAAGTATAACCCCACAAAATGTGTAAAGCTATTTCTCTCGCGTGTTTATAGAAGTACCCCACAGTGTATATAAATGTTTGTTATGGGCCGCACAGTAAAAGGAAAGGGGGAGTTTGCCTTTTAGAAGCCAAATTTGACGAAATGTTTGAATGCATTGGAGAACCCTAGTGGTTAAAACAGATTAAGAAATACGAAAAAGTGACCCTAATTTTGTGACTGCCCCCCCTTAGAGAATTTGCAATGTGTACTCTAGGTATGTGCCCCTACAGGTGAATGATCCAATTAGGCCTAAACATTAAAAGGTGAAAATTTTCTATAAAATGTAACTTTACCAATTTTGTAAGCCCACAAGGGATAATAGATTAAATAACCCAAAAAAACGGTGTTTAAAAACTATTTCTCCGAGGTAGAAGTACCCCACATGTGCTATAAAATGCTTATGGGCGCACAGTAGAGAAAAGAGGGGTGTTGTCTTTTAGAGGCCAAAATTTTGACAGAAAATCCTTCAAGTGTCAGGATACATTTGGAGAGCCGTAGTGGTACCCAAAACAGAGAAACAACCCGAAACGTGCCCCTAAGGTTGAATGTACACCCTTGGGGAATTTAGCAATGTGTTAATATGTTGTGTGTTGTAGTGTAATACACGTGGTTGAAATGAGCATTTTGACCCTATAGGTGGTTTCCAAAATTCAGTTGCAATGGGAGGTCAGGATGGAAATGGCAATTATTTATGGAAGGCAGTGCACGTTATGTGGAGCCCCTTATGAAATAAGGAGGGAGGGGTATAGGGAGCAACGGGGACATAATAGTTGTTTACAATATTCATTTACCGAAATAATTCACAACAGGTTGGTGTTGAATGTGAATGTGTTGGTATAAGGAGGTTCGAATATACCAAGGGACAAATAAAACTTTTGTCACTCTGGAGTGTCGCAGGTCTCTTACCGTAGTAGTATATAGTGTCCATAATTAGTATTATAGGTCCAGCAACTACTCTTTTGTAACAGGACTCTTTATGAAGGTCCTACCATTAGAAGCAGAAGGAATTCACCGGGCAAATGCGTGGTGTGCTGGCAAAACACAAGGAAACATCTAAACCAGAGGAATGGGGCCCCGTCCGTCTCGTCCCAATATTAGTGTCCTTAATATCTTCATCTTGAAAACGGAGAAATGATAAGGCAGGACCTGCACATGAGAACCAGCTCGTAGAGTTGTAACACCATATCTTGTACAATGTACACGGCCAGCACTTTGTACCAAATCGTGGTTTTCGTACGGAAATTATCGCCCAAGTGTGCCTATAACCATAAGCGAATGCCCATTGTGACGAGAAATTGCTGCTTTTGGCTGTACAAATCGACCAGCCATAGCGGCAAACATGGGGTACAAGAGGGGGGACAACAAAACCCATCTGGACAGCAGGCAAAATTGGTGGCTGTCAGGAACAGCCGCCCCCTGCCCCGATCACCGGTCTAAGGACATATGATTGTATTACTGAACGTCTAAGTACATTCGGCTATGGTGGTCTGAATGATGAGACAGTAGTAGCGCGGATCATGTGGGGGGGACGTAAACCCTTATGATTCCATGGGCAGGAGGGATGGGAAGTCTAGGAACGACCCCATCTTGCCCCGATCACGTAGAACCGTGGTTAGCAAAGTCACTTCCGCCCCGCACCGTTCTATAACAACGCGCGTTGGGAATAGGCTATCTATACAATCTTTATTTTTAAGCAATTTAGACAAATAAGGGCTCTGTGGCGAGATGACGCTGCACTGTAAAAAAAACCTTCATTTTAGTGGGTTTTTAGCTTAGGAAGCAATTTTATTAATTTTACGTGTGGAGGAAAATAAAATCATCAATTCTTGTTTTGGATTTTTAGCATTTTTTTGGGGGTGTTCACTGTAGACATAACAATAATAGATTATCTTTTATTCTACGGGATCACTACGCTTCGGGAACCTCATTTATATAGGGTATTTATATTTGTCCACTTTTATGAAGGACAAACTAGATAGAAAATTGCATTGTATTGAGTAGTGCCATTTTTATTAGCGGCATACTATGTATTTTTTGTTGACGGAGCTGTTTGGGGAGCTTATTTTTGCGTGACAAGTTGTCTTTCACTTGGCTATTCATTTGGGCTTGAAAACTTTTTTCGGATAACTTTTAGAACATTTTTGTAAAGCAATTTGATAAAAAGTTAATTTTAGGCAAGTTTTTGGGGTTTTTTTTTTTTTACAATACGTCCACCGAGGGGGTTCCAATTATTGTTTAGAATTATTGTACAGATGTTACAACGCAGCGATAACAAATAGTGGTTTTTTGTGATTTAGTGTTTGTTTTTTATACTATACTGGTGTACAGGAAATGTGGTGTTTGGGGGGCCTTTCACTTTCTTTTATTATTATTTTATTTCACAAAAACCTTATTATTTTTTGTACTTTTTTTTAAGTTAAATGGCATCTAAGCTTGAACAAGTGATCTTCTCCTCTGATCACTTGTTCAGCGATTATTTTACAGGTTACACAGTGACAATTACAGAGTATCTGCCCTGTGTAATGTAGACCAATGAGCATGTGCGCAGGAGTGTCGTGTCTACAGCCGGTCCGCCAGAGGCAGGGACCCGGCTTCCGGATGAAACGCGCAAGCCCGGGCACGGCAGTCGGGGCTGCGATCGGAGGAGCGGACCCCCCGGTAAGAGCGCGGGGTCCGATTCCCTTTTACTCCTAGGCTTAAATGCCTCTAACAGCGCGTCAGCGCGACAGCGGCGTGTAGAGGTTACACCGCGATCGGAGAGATCTCGATCGACGGGGTGTTAGAGGAAGTGTCGGCTATAATATATAGCTGACAACCGAGCTTTGGCAAGCTTGCCGTTAACTCCTACGGCCTTTTGCGGCACGCCCTCCCCCATGCAGTTACTATTACGTCAATGTCTGGGAAGGGGTTAACATCATGTGTGCAATCTATGAGGTTGCACACTTGTGTTAAAAATTTTTTTTTAAAGCCTGATGGTCCAAAATATCTACTGCTTAGTGACCCTTGTGTTGCGGTCACACAGACTTTGTATTGGCGTTGCACCCAGTTTCTGCTCTTGCTGTGAGCAAAGAAGAAGTCATAGGTTTAGGAAAAAGAAAATGCCAAGAAATCTTTGGGTGCAGGGAAGACAGGCCTTAATGACAAGGAGGACACTGGCGTTTAGTGCAACATTTGGATAAGGGGATGAGTTTTGAGCGCTTGGATGACCAAAGTCAGGAGTTCTGCACATCCGCTGGTTTATAGGTAGGCAGGATATATTGTTTCATCATATGTAAGCCCATGTCTTTTCCCTGCATCATCAATCTGGTGTGAAATGGAGACATTGCTTATGTGATGTCTTGACTGGATCACAACATTTGACTGATGCCAGGAACAAAGGGCTATAGTGTTTTTTGTTTTGGCGGATGGTACGTTTTTTTTCAACCATCAGGTGGATTGTTGGAGAGATATACGGCCAGCTTGGAAGGGACGAGGAGGTGGTGTTTTGGAATTCATTGCAATCTTACCTACCTGTGCCCTTTTTGCGATCCCCCCAATCGGATGGTCCGCGAAGATGAAGTCGGCGCAATTCTGAACGTCACGCGCAAGTTCCTGCATCCGTCGCTCCTCGCCGAGGACCGCCGGAGTTCACCTGCTTTGGTCCAGCTGCTTGTTAAGTGGGCGTCTGCGACACAATTCGTAATATTAAATCTCGCACGTAGCCCGAATCAGTTGGGTTGTCCGATAGCCCGCCCCACCGATTTGTGCCACGTGCAAGCCGGTGCCGATGCACCAAAATCCGATCGCTTACGTCAAAATCCCCTTTTAAATGTGTCGCAAAACTGAAACGGTCCGTGGACCCTTAGTAAATGAGCCCCATGTTTGCAATCTATGAAGGTTGCACACATGATGTTAAATTGCTATATACCGTCTATCTGGGGATTAGTGGGAATTACTGGACTGCCTCATTTCGCTTGCGGAGCTATAACAGGTGGTGGCAGGGGTGGCAAATGAGAAGGCGCCTACTATAGGTGTTCGGTATTAGTTTTTAAGGAGTTTTGAGAGATATTGTTGCCTCAATTGTGGGAGACTGTGAAGGAATGTTTTTGAAGGGGATTGCCTGCTTGCCTCAAGCTATAAGGCTTTAATTGTGTGATAGTGTGGGACTATCTGTGGGCTGTTTTAAGGAATTTGGGGTTTGGGTCGAATTTTGTTTAAGGGTGGGAAATTGTATACACGGTCCCCTATGGCTGGGTGCGGCGGTTTGTCTCAGGGAACCGTCACCGGATGCCGAGCTGGAGCGGGGAGATCGGTGGCAGACGCACCGTGCTGGCGGCGCCGCCCCCTCAACTCGTCTCATGGACGGTGGCCCCTGTGTGTGTGTATTGGTTGTGTGTATTTGCAGTGTGTGTATTGCTGTATGTACTGTTTGTTTATGTCTAATATATGCTGTATGTATATGCAGATTTTTATATTTATCGGGCTTATATTTTTTACTACATGGCGGTATTTGTATGCATTTTATACTAATAGCGGTATTTTTGATTATTTTATACTACCATGCGGTACTCTGTATGGCATTTTTATACATGGCGTGAGTACTCTGTATGCATTTTATACTACATGCGGTATGCTCTATTGCATTTTATTACTACATGGCGGTACTCTGTATGCATTTATACTAAATGGTGGTTACTCTGTATGCATTTATTACTAAATGGCAGTACTCTGTATGCATTTTATACTACATGGCAGTTTGCTCTATGCATTTTATACTACCTGGCGGTAATCTGTATGAATTTTATACTAAATGGTGGTACTCTGTTGATTTTATATTAAATGGCGGTACGTTGTATGCATTTTATACTACAGTGGCGTTACGCTATGTATTGTATACTCATGGTGCACACTCATGCATTTGATAGACACATGGCGGCACCACTCTATGCATATTACTACAAGGTGGCACGCTTGTATGCATTTTACTACCATTGCGGCACGCAGAATGAATTTAATACATAATGGCACGCTGTTTGCATTTTATACTACATGGCCGGCACGCTGTATGCCTGTTATACTACATGCGGTACGCTGTATGCATTGCATACTACATGGCGGCAGCTGTATGTATTTATTACTACATGGTGGCACGCTGTATGCAATTTTACTAATCGGTAATCTGTATCATTTATATTACATGGGCGTACTCTGTATGCATTTTTTATTAAATGGCGGTACAACATAGCATTTATACCACATGGCGTACACTGTATGTATTTTATACTACATGGTGGCACGCTGTATGGATTTTATACTACATGGCAGTACTTTGTATGCATTTTATATTAAATGGTGGTACGCTATATGCATTTTATTACTACATGGTGTTTATACTGTTGTATTTTATATACACCGTGGCATTTATATGCATTTATACTACATGGCAGTACTCTGTATGCTTTTTTACTACATGGCGGTATTTTGTATGCATTTAAAGTACATGGGGGTACTCTGATGCATTTTTTACGATGGCGGTATTTGTATGCATTATACTAATGGGGTATTGGCTCTATGCATTTTTACCTTGCGGTACGTATGCATTTATACTAAAGGTGACCTGTATGCATTTATATACATGGCAGAAGCTGTATGCATTTTATACTACCATGCGTTTCACGCTCTAATGAATTTTATACTACATGGCAGCTCACTGGTATAGCATTTTATACTAATGGTGTACTCTGTATGCAGTTATATTAAATGGGGTTACGTTGAGGCATTTATATACTACATGGCGGGACGCTGTATTTATGGGGTCTTGTATACAGATGGTGGCACGCTCTAGCATTTTATACTACATGGCGCACACTCTATGCATTTTATTCTACAAGGTGGCAAGTGTATGCATTTTATACTAAATTGCGGCACGCAGAATGAATTTTATACTACATAATGGCACGCTGGTTGCATTTATACTACTGCCGGCACGCCTGTATGCATGTTATACTACATTGCCGGTAGATGGACATTGCATACTACATGGCGCAGGATGTAGGTATTTTACTACATGTGGCACGCTGTATGCACTTTATAATACTTGGCGGGTACTTGTATGCATTTTTATATGACATAGGCAGTACGCTGTATGCATTTGTATTAAATGGCGGTACACTATATGCAGTTTAATACCACATGGCGTTACACTGCTATGTATTTATACTACATGGTGGCACGCTACAAAGTACTGCCATGTAGTATAAAATCCATACAGCGTGCCACCATGTAGTATAAAATACATACAGTGTAACGCCATGTGGTATAAAATGCATATAGTGTACCGCCATTTAATAGCAAACAGCGTGCCATTATGTAGTATAAAATTCATTCTGCGTGCCGCAATGTAGTATAAAATCCATACAGCGTGCCACCATGTAGTATAAAATACATACAGTGTAACGCCATGTGGTATAAAATGCATATAGTGTACCGCCATTTAATAAAAAATGCATACAGAGTACTGCCATGTAATATAAAATGCATACAGAGTACCGCCATGTAGTATAAATTGCATACAGCGTGCCACCATGTAGTATAAAATACATACAGCCTGCCGCCATGTAGTATGCAATGCATACAGCGTACCGGCATGTAGTATACAATGCATACAGCGTGCCGGCATGTAGTATAAAATGCAAACAGCGTGCCATTATGTAGTATAAAATTCATTCTGCGTGCCGCGCTGGAAAGGAGCAGATTCCCCCCACCTTGGGAAAATGTGACTTTTTCAAATATATGAATAAACTCCCCAAGCTCCTGGGATTGGCTGTAGAGAGCAGGGGGCGGTCGCTAACCAAGTGATGACACCATCACTTGGCTTAGCGACGCCCCCTGTCCTCTACAGCAAATATTTATGACAAGGTCCATGAGTAGCTGTTCCCCAAGGGTTGGGGTGGAAAGTCCTTTCCAGCCCCTCCCATTTTGGCAACTGCCTAGTCCCACAGCAGATGTAATGAAAGCGTAAATCTAACATGGGGCGTTTTTAATGTGTACCAAATTGGTAATGAATACCAAACAAGCAGAATACATACATAATACACATAATACCCCAAAAATTGCTGAAATCATCAATGGCTTTACATGACGCTAGCCAGCCAAGCACTTAAAAAATACTTCTACTCTCGGACTTCTTTTTATCGTCTTCTGTCGTCGGCAACATCCTGACGGCACCGCATGTTCTTCTCCGGCGTCGCATAGTATGGCGTCAGAAGGGCCCACGTAATTACTGTGCGTCTGCCGGCCGGAAGCATATGGCGGCGCCCTGCGGTACCAGAAGAAATAGAAAGACAGAAAGGACCCTCGGCGGACACGGGGAAAGCCCGGACATCGGGAGAGCGCGCTGCGCAGCTGGGCCAACCGGAGGAGGAGTATCTAAGTTTTTTTTTTTTTTAGTGCTGGGTGGCTGTATACTGTGGGGGCAGGTGTGTATACTTAAGGGGGGCAGGTGGGCTGGCTGTCTCACTAATGGGGGCAGGCTGGGTGGCGTATACCACAGTGGGCAGGCTGCGGCTGGCAGTCACTGCAGGGACAGGCTTGGGTGGTGATACTACAGGGGCAGGCTGGGCGGTTGTAACTCAGGGGGCAGTTGGCTGGCTGTTGTACTACAGGGGGCAGGCTGGGTGGCATATGTACTGGGGCAGGTTGCTGTACACTACTGGGGGCAGGCTGGGCTGGCGTATACTACGGGGGCAGGCTGGGCTGGTTGTATACCTGCAGGGACAGGCTGGGCTGGTTGAATTACTCGGGGGCGGCTGGGTGGTTGTATATACAGGGGGCCGGTTGGGCGGGCTGTCTACTACAGGGGGCAGTCTGGGCTGGCTAATATGCTACTGGGGGCAGGCTTGGCTGTTACACTACTGGGGGCGGCGGGGCGGCTGATTATACTGGGGGCAGGATGGACTGGCTGTATACTACTGGGGCAGGGGGTATAACTACTGGGACTTGTGGCAAATATATGGGGGGCTTCGGTGACAACGTATTTCCCACCCTCGGTATACTCGAGTCATAGGTTCCCAGTTTTGGTGTGGTAAACTTAGGGACTGGTTAATCGGGTCGGCTTTACCGAGTACACTAGTTTTGTGGTATTTGCCTATACATCTAATAGTAGGGCCGGAATCTTACTGAGCTTAAGGAGATGCGATACATTCCACTTCATTATTAAGTATATTCATTATAATCAACGTTCAGTCATGCGGTTTCTAAGGGTATTTAAGGTGCAAATCCATTGCAGTTCCGTCTCAATAAAGGGATATGGTTCATCAGTCTAATCCTAAGGGTTTCCCTGTATGGCGGCTTCAATAAAATTGTTTGGAGACAAGGTAAGTTAGTTCGCTCGGACCCTCCCTATGGTATAACGGTGATGATTAAGTGTGTGTTCACCAATCCATAGGACTAAACAACATGGGCAATATAAAATGTAATGACAAAAAGAACATCACATGTCAACTAATGTTTGATATTAATTTCGTGATTGTAACATTGGTACCAAACTGGCACCTGTCCTCAGACGACAATTTATACAGTTGCGACAGGGTAGATCCTTTCCTTGTATAGCCAGACAGACTAAGTTGTCTGCTCACTTTAAAGGGAACAACATCAGATTTTACCAACCTTCCTTGATGCTCTGTATCTACGAAAGAAAAATAAGGGGGATTATTGAATAACTACAGAGCCCAATAATTGGGCCACGTTTACGGACAAATTTTAGCAATGGCATCACTTTGGCGTTTGTTGTACTACTAAAAGGGATACGTTCATAGCAGTCTCTATTTTTACGAGCAGGGCTGTCTAGATCTTTTCCGTTTTATCAAATTACGCACAATAACCGTATCAGGGGACACGTTTTAAATTTTTGGGATATGTGTAAATGCAAGTCATTTTTTTGGATCATAGTGATCCTTACATCTGCATAGGGGAGGATTGAGGGTGGAACGGGGGTGGGACTCTCATCTCTGACTAGAGGTTGTATCAGTGGGTTTGGTTAAAGATCGTGTCAAAAGCCACACCCGTCTGGTTACCAACAATCCACAAATTGTTAACACGTTTCAGAGACCACCAGGGGCGTGCTAGGTCAAAGACCGGGGCTCTGCCCCGGATCTTGGCTGGAGGCCCCGGAATTCCCCCGCAGGGGCTGCAGACTTGGAGGAATCAACTCTGAAGGACTGTGATGATGTCATGGCTGGTCACATGACCTGCCGGGACACAACACAGTGAACACATACGACCTGCATCATTTGAGTAAGTGGGGCTTGTGTGGGGGACATACCTACAGGGGGGGGCTGTGTGGGGACAGTAGCTTTGGGGGGGCTGTGTGGGGGACATTTAGGTACTGTGGGGGCTGTGGGGGACATACCCGCCCATACGGGGGGGGTGTGGGGGCCCATTAGTTACGTGTGGGGGCTGGGGGGAGACATTACTTACTGTGGGTCTGTGATGGGAACATACTTACTGGGGGTGGCTGTTGTGGGGGAAAAATTAGCTACGGGGGGCTGTGTGGGGACATTTGCTACTGTGGGGCGGTGGGGACATTAGCACTGGGGGGCTGTGTGGGGGAACTTAAGCTACTGTGGGGCGTTGTGGGGACATAGCTACTGGGGGGATGTGTGGCGGACATTAGCTACGGGGGGGGCCGTGGGGGGCAACATTAGGGTACTGAGGGTAGCGCTGTGGGGGGACATTAGCTAATGAGGGTTAGCTGCGTGGGGGCACATAGCTACTGAGGGTCGAGTGTGGTGGACATTCAACATTAGCTACTCGAGGGTTAAGTGTTTGGGGGCACATTAGCTACTGAGGGGGTAGCTGTGATGAAGGGGGACATAGTACTGAGGGGTGGTGGGGACATTAGCTACTGAGGATAGCTGTGTGGGGCACATTAGTACTGAGGGTAGCTGTGTGGGGAACATTTTTCTGGGATGGGGAGGGTGGTAGGTGGTTAGATGTATGGGGGTCATTCGATTGTGGCTGTGTGGGGCACGTTACTGGGGGGCTTGTGGGGGACATTTCTTGGGGCGTGTCAAACGTGGCACTAGGACAGCTCAGTTTGATCTTCCATTGCGTTCTAGTTAGACCAGTGATTCGATGGTAAAACAAGCTCATGGTGTTTAAATGCAAGCCTTACAGTATTTGGGGGAGATTGTTGGGGGCAGCCGCAGCGAGGCTACACGTCCAAGATGTAGTACAATGGGGGGAACATAAGATGTGGTGTATGTATAATGGAGAAGATGAGGACGGCGTCCGCACCTACGTCAATGGAGGAAAAAGTAGGGATTTCTGATGTGGTTTCTGTAGCTGTATACACTGGCAGGTTGTTATTGGACAAGCACATGGGCGGGGGTTATGTACAGGGGGGGGGGCATTACTAAAAAGTTGATACACATGCATGGGGCCCGTTGCCCTGGATCGTTTTTCCCACCTAGCAAACGCCCCTGCGAGACCACTATTTAATTTAATTGTGTGTTGGAGTGCCAGCCAAAGGAGGTAGAGTCGTCTTATACGCCAGCACCCAAGCAAGCTAAAAGAGTGGGGAGGAATAGAGACGGCCCTCCCAGAGACGCATAATATATTGGCGTATGTAGGCGCCATACTGGTGCCTAGCCCCCCATTTTGAAAATAAAAATCATCGCCCCATAGAAAGAATTGTTACTTAGAACAAACTCCAGCAAACACCAATACAAACTCCTGGGTTTCTGGGATGACAATGATGTGGAAGGAAGAGTGTAGTACCCATGGACCCATATCATGATTATCGAGGTATCTAAGCTACCACATCAAATGAGACTGACAAATATGGAATCATGTGCAGATATGTGTTAATGCGTTTAACTTATTATGAAACCGTAGTATCCTACATACGTTGCCATTCATCGCCAGTTCCCCTCAAGATTCTTGTCCACAAATTGAAGGTTAGATTCTGTACTAGAAACAATTGGCTGCCGCGGGAGGGGAAACTAAACATATGGATTTAGGTAAACATATATAGTGAGGGAGTAGTTGGAAAGTAGTTGGATGTTCACTGGTAAATGTTTATTACATCTCATCATTAATATGTTTGCCAAAAGCAAATAAAATATATCTTTAATCTTTCTCCCCTCAATATGAATTTGGGATCAGAAGATGATCCTTTGGTATGTATAGTTCAGAAGTGTATCCTGTTTCGGCAAAATATTGAGATGGTATCCATGACGACGACCGCTCCGCTTGTCAGGCGGGTTTGATAGTAAGGTCGCCGTCATGGGCGCAGGTCATCAAGGGCAGCAGAGCTCCCAGCGGTGTCTCTATGGTGGATTCACATTGGCTAAACGCTATCAGTTATCTATTCTCAACAGACGTGATAAATGCTGCTATATCAGAATCTTCTACTTCCGGAGAGAATGCACTTTTATTTAAATAAACCCAAATTGCTTCAAATTTAATGAGATTGGTAATACTCGGACGGCCAGCCTGACATGAAAAAAATACTTCAATATAGAAGGAAAAAATTGACACAAGTCCACTTCAAGTTTAAGTTGGAGCCAGTGTCGAGTCAAAAACCTCGACAATGGGGCAGATTACTACCCGGTTCATTCACGAGCCAGAAGGGGTTCTCTGCGTGGATTCGGGTCCGGCCGGGAGTCATTAGGTCGTTCCTAAGCGCCGCCCAGGTTGCGAGAAGAGCATCGGAACGCGCTGGGTTCACGAGCCGGGCCCTGAGTGAAAGGTAAGGGCAAGCTCCGCAACAGAGTTGTTTAATGCGGCGGTTTTTCCGAATACGTAGGGGTTCGTCGGCCACGGCCCCGATTTCCGTCGCATTGCATACCCGTGCCGATGGCACACACAATCCGATCGCGTGCGCCAAAAATCCCTGGGAATTCAGGTGGGAAACGGCGCCCTATCGGAAATATTCGGGTGGTAACACGCTTGGGAAAGACAAACGACAATCGCCCCCTAGTAAATGACCCCAAATATGACAACCCCTTTAGCCAAGACGATTCTTGATCTAGTCAAAGTTTTTTGGAGGGAAATATGTACCACAAAAGGTCTGGTCTCTTTCTCAGAGCATCTTCAGTATTGCTCCACTGCTTTGCTCTGGGTTGCGCTTGCAGATTCGATGGTGTCTCCTCCTCCTCTCCGGGTTTTTGGTATTTTCCAGCTTACCTATGTATGTATGGGATGTTCACAAAACCAAGTAGACCTATTTCACCAATTTTTATCGAACACAAACTTGCTCCAAATATAGGCACCTTGAAATAATTGAATTTCACTTACGTGCTGATATGAAATTTCTTCTATTATACTTTTATTTTTTATAATATACTTTGGGACTCCGACTATCTGACAAACTGTATTTGTACTTAGTATGCTTTTAGAGAGTATTTTACGAACCCGATGAAGGGGGTGGTCCATCTCCGAAAACGTAGTCCAATGCTGTACAAAAATAACAGAAATCTATTGTGTTACGGGGTACCCGCAATCCTCACTAGGATTCGCGGGTACAAACCCGCACTACTTGTGGCGTGAGTGTCCCTCAGCCAGGACTTAATCTCAAGGTGCTCTGCTTCCGACTAGGCCACGTCCTCGCTCCTGCTGCCCTTACCAAAGCGGTGATCCCACTGCTAGGGCGCACAACGTCTCTTCCAACCTAAAGGGCCGGCGTCCTCCTGATTGGCACTGGCGTAATCCGGCCTCACCCTATGACCAGGCACGCATTCGCCTCCTCGATGGATCTTCAGCCTTCTCTTAGAAACTTCAAGTTTCCACACCCAGATTCCACACGGTCCTGTTGAAGTAAATGCCCTCAGCATTTCCAGACTCTCGTCCTCCAGCCTTCCCAGATTGCTCCCAATGTTTTCTCTATTTTTCTAGGATTAAGATGCTTACGTCGTTCCTGGTTTCCCTCCAGGGCAATTTCCAGAAGACGCCGTTGTTTCCTGTATCAGCATTCCAGAGCTCCTGGGCGGGCTTCCTGATGTCTTAGCGTGTCTAGAGTCCTCAGCTCATCCTCAAGGACCTCTATGGTCATGTCTGCCTTTACCAGCTTCTGCCTGCCACCACGGGCCTTGTGACCCGTGGAACGGACCTGTGGCCCCCACTTGTGGGGGGACCGTTGCCACTAGACCCTCCGGTCCCGGCTTGCGGCTAGTACCCTCCCATCTCCCTCAGAGGGCCACTGTGTCCCGAATCCTCCACCGAGACGTTCCCATGAGAGACTTAGTTTGTTTCTGTGTTTGGACCGTTACAATATGATGATCTACTATTTCAAAAGTTTGGGAAAGCACCGTTCCCACTCAAAACACGGTTGGTTTTTATACTTGTGTTTTTCTTTTTATTTTACCATTCCATCCTGCCCATCTCTCTGCGTGCCCGGAGACCGCCAGCGAGCCATTCGTATGTACTAGGACCCTACGGATATCCCCTTCCCCTCGTTTCGTTGAGGACCAGAGAACAGTACTGCAGGTGACGAACTAATAACTCTGCAACCAATCTCTGAATTCACACAGGGTGCCCTGAGTTCGTTCATGAAAACGATCAGACTTCTCAGACAATCGGGTAGTGCAATTAGCTAATTTTATCTGGTTGATGCTTGTCGACTGAATGGTTTAATTTAAAAATTGTTAACTTTCTGGTGTCTCAAAGGGCTCATTGGGATGGGACTGTCTGATGAATAATAACTACACTTAACAATTAGTTCTACAATTTACACCTTATATATGACAGTTAGGCAAAGTTTATAAGGCCAAACCATAAGGCTGATGTTTGCCGCCTTACAACTATTTTGCACCCATGCCCGTGAGCCAGCAGCCCCCATTAGTAGTGCCAGCCCAGTATTATCGCATCCCCCTAGAGTTATAAGCTAGTCAGCCTCACAATATATGCCCATCAGTAACCTAATATTAGTCCAGCAGCCCCTAGTTATAGCCAGCAGCCCCCTACTTATAGCCAGCAGCACTCCACTTCATAGCCCGGGCCGGCCCCAGAGTAAATCGACCATTCGGCCCTCTACTATATAGCCGCAGCCCGCTACTATGATATCCACTGGCCTTTTCCTTGTAATTAGCCAGTCAGCGCTGCCCCTAGTAAATAGCCAGCAAGCAAAAGCCTAGTATATAGTCCACGCCCATGTCCCCAGCAATAGCCACGCCCCCTAGTATATAACTAGTGCCGCCCCTTGTATATAACGCAAAAGCCTACCTAGGATATAGCGCAGTCAACCATTGTGATAGTTATCAGCCCCTCTAGTAAAAGCAAGAGCCCTTAGTCAATAGCCCGATATCCCTAGTATATATCCCGAGCACCTGTATTTTATAGCCAGAGCCCCTCTACTATAGCTAGTGTGCTGCCTTCTTGTATGTAGCAGCACCCATGTCCCCAACAAATGCCCATACCCCCTAGTATAAAAGCAAGTGCCGCCCCCTTGTATATATCCAGCAGGCCCCTAGTATTATAGCCAGCAAGCAGCTATGTCCCCCATCAAATAGCCAACAGCCGCCCCTAGTATATAGCCAGTGGCTGCCCTTGTATATAAGAAAGCAGCCCCCTCAATATAGCCAGCAGCCACCTACATATAGCCATGCCTGTCATCTTGTATTAGCCAGCAGCCCCATAGATATAAGGCCAAACCACCTCCTACTATTAGCCAGCGCCAATTTCCCACAGAAAATGCCAGCTGCCCCTAGTGTATGCCAGCAGCCTATGTTCCCCCAGCAAATAGCCAACAGCCCTCAAGTATATAGTCAGTGCCTGCCCCCTTGAATTTAGCAAGCAGCCCACTAGTTGTTATCTAGCAGCCCCCCTAGTATACAAACAGCAGCCCCCTAATATATAGCCAGCAGTCCCCTACTATATAGCCAGTGCCTGCCCACTTGTATATAACCAGTAGCCCCCTAGTATATAGCCAGCAGCCTCCTATTATATAGCCAGCAGACCATGTCCCCCATCAAATAGCCAGCAGCCCCCTAGTATATACCCATTGCCTGCCCCCTTGTATATATATAGCATCCCCAAGTATACAGCCAGCAGCCCACTAATATATAGCCAGCAGCCCCTAGTATAGAGCGCTCATCGACTAGTATAGCAGCAGCACCTAGATATAGCCAGCTGACCCCTACTATATAGCCAGTGCCTCCCCCTTGTTATAGCCACAGCCCCCTAGTATACAGCCAGCCACCTAGATATTCAAAGCTCCCCTGAATACAGTCAGCAGCCCACTTATATATAGCCGGCAGCCCCCAAGTATGTAGCCACAGCTCCCTAGATATCTGCCCAGCTCACTATAGATATAGCCATCACCGCTCTAGTATATCAGCATGCTCCCTACGATATAAGCCAGCTCCCCCTACTACCGTAGCCGTGCCGAGCCACTTGTATATAGCAGCAGCCCGTAGTATTTATCCACAGCCCAGGTCCCCCAGAAAAAGCCAGCAACCCACTAGTATATACCTAGTAGCCCCTGTACAGCCAGCAGCCCTCTATATAGCACAGCGCCCTAGTATGTAGCCATCAGCTCCTAGTATACAGCCAGCAGTCCCCTACTATATAGCAGGCCTGCCCCCTGTATATGGACAGCAGCCCCCTAGTATATAGCCGCAGCCTCCTAATATATAGCAAGCGCCCATGTCCCCCATAATAGCCATCAGCCCCCTTGTATATACCAGTGCCTGCCCTTTGTATATAGCCAGCTCACCCCTTACATAGTCAGTGCTTGCCCCCTTGTGTATAGCCAGAAGCCCACTAGTATACAGCTAGCAGCCCTCTAATATATATCCAGCATCTCCCAAGTATATAGCCAGTGCCTGCCCTCTTGTATATAGCCAGCAGCCCCTAGTATATAGCCAACAGCCTCCTAGTGTATACCCAGTAGCCAATGTGCCCGAGCAAATAACCAGCCCCCCCTAGTATAGCCAGGGCCTGCCCCTCGTATATAGATCAGCAAGACCCCTAGTATATAGCCAGCAGCCCAGTCCCAGCAAATAGCCAGCAGACCCCCTAGTATATAGCCAGTGCCTCCCCCCCCTTGTATTTAGCATGCAGCCCACTAGTATAATCATAGACTACCACTATACAGCCAGCAGCCCTCTAATAATAGCGCAGCAGCCCCTAGTATATAGCCAGCAGCTCCCTAGTATACAGCCAGCAGTCCCCTACTAGATAGCCAGTGCCTGCCCCCTTGTATAGCCGCAGCCCCCTAGTATATAGCCGAGACTCCTATTATTAGCAGCAGCCCATGTCCCCATCAAATAGCCAGCAGCCCGCTTAGTATATACCCAGTGACTGTCCCCCTAGTATACAGCCAGCATACCCCCTACTATATATAGCCAGTGCCTTCCCCCTTGTATATAGCAGCAGCCCCCTAGTATATAGCCAGCAACTCTATTATATAGCAACAGTCAAGTCCCCCACAATAGCCATCAGCCCCCTGTATATACCCAGTGCCTGCCCCTTGTAATATAGCCCAGCTGCCCCTATACTATAGTCCGTGCCTGCCCCCTGTGTATAGCCAGAAGCCCACTGTATACAGCTAGCAGCCCTCTACTATAATACCACAGCTCCACAGTAATATGCCAAGCGCCCCCCTGACTATATAGCCAGTGCCTGCCCTATTGTATATAGCCAGCAGGCACCCCTAGATATACCATCATCCCTACTAGTGTTACCCGGTAGCCAATGTCCCCAGCAAATAACCGAACTCACCCCCCTAGTATATGCCATGCCTGCCCCGATGGTATCTAGACAGCAGCTCCCTAGAATATAGCCAGCATACATAGTATATCTAGCCAGCAGCGCCTCTAGTATATATCCAGCTGCTCCCTACTATATAGCAGCTTCCCCCTATACCATAGCCCAGTGCTTCACCTTGTATATAGCCAGCAGCCCGTAGTATTTATCAGCAGCCCAGGTCCCCCCAGAAACCCCCAGCAACCCATTAGGATATATCTAGGTAGCCCCCAAGTATACAGCCCAGTAGCCTACTAATCATAGTATAGCCAGCACCCCTAGTATGGTAGCCATCAGCTACCTAGATACAGCCAGCAGTCCACTATCTATACAGCCAATGCTGCCCCCTTTCTATTAACCAGCAGCCCCTAGATACTAGCCAGCAGCCTCCTATTATATAGCAAGCAGCCCATCGTCCCCATCAAAATAGGCCATCCGCCCCCCTGGTTATACCCAGTGCCTGCCCCCCTTGATATTAGGCCAGCTGCCTCATACTACATAGTCGTGTCCTGACCCCACTCCTTGTGTATAGAGAAGACCCTAGTATACAGCTACAGGCCCCTCTAATATATATCCAGCAGCTCCCAGTTATATAGCCAGCAGCCCCCTACTATAAAGCCAGTGGCCTGCCCCCCTGATATAGCCCTAGCCTAGCTTATGATCCACAGCTCCCTAGTTATACCCGAGCCAATGTCCCCCAGCAAATAACCAGCCACCCCTTAGGAATATAAGCCAGTGCCAGCCCCCTGGTAATAGACAGCAGACCCCTATAGATAGCCAGCAGCCCATGCCCCCAGGCAAATAGCCAGCAGCCCCCCAGTAATATAGGCCAGTGCCTCCCCCATTGCTATATTTAGGCAGAGCCCACTAGTATATATCTAGACACCCCCTATATACAGCCATTCAGGCCTCTAATTATAGCCATCAGCCCCTCGGTATATAGCCAGCAAGTCCCTAGTATACAAGCAGCAGTCCCCTACTAGATCGCCATGGTCCGTCCCCTGTTATATCCTGCAGCCCCCTAGTATAGCTAGCCAGCAGACTCCTAATTATATAGCAGCAGCCAGGTATTCCCCATGCAATAGCCATCAGCCCCCTTGTTAACCAGTTGCTGCTAACCCCTTGTATTAGCCCAGCTGCCCCCTGACTACATAGTTCAGTGCCTGCCCCCTTGTGTATAGCCAATAAGCCCACTATATACCAGCTAGCAGCCTTACTATAATAAGCAGCTCCAATAATATAGCCAGCAGCCCCCTCCTATAACAGCCAGTGCCTGTTCCTTTTATATAGCCAAGCAGCCCCGTATATAGTACCAACAGCCTCCAGTGTATACCACCGGAAGCCATGTCCCCGCACAATACCAGCCACCATTAGTATATAGCCACGGCCTCCCCTCTGTAATAGACAGCAGACACTAGAATATATACCAGATCAGCCCAGTGTCCCTTCAGCGTATAGCCAGCAAGCCCCTAGTATATATCCAGTGCCTCCCCTTGTATTAGCAGTGCAGCCCACTATATCATATCTCCACTAGCATAAGCTAAGCAGCTCTAGACTAATAATACCGCCCCTAGTATATCAGCAGCCACTCCCTAGTTACAACCCAGCATTCCCTCACAGATAGCCAGTGACCTGCCCCCGCTTTTTAGCCAGCAGCCCCCCTAGTGTATACCAGCAGACTCCTATTATTTAGGTAGCAGCCCATGTCCCCATCATTAGTCCAAAGCACCGTGTAATACCCAGTGACTGACCCCCTTGTATATCGCCGCTGCCCACCTACTAATAGTCATGCCGTGCCCATTGTATATAGTCAGAGCAGCTTTCGTATACAGCCGCAGCTCCCTAGATATAGCCGCAACCCCCTAACTATATAGACCAGTGCCTGCCTTTTTTATATAGCCAGCAGCCCCCTAGTTTTTAGCCAACAGCCTCCTAGTTTTACCCAGTAGCCAATCGCCACCCAGACCATAACCAGGCCTCCCCCTAGTAACATAGCCAGTGCCTGCCTCCCTGGTATGTAGACCAGTAGACCCCTGTATATAGCCAGCAACCCATTTCCCAGCAAAATAGACCACAGCCACTAGTATATAAGCCAATGCCCATCCCCTTGTATTTAGCAAGCAGCCCACTAGTAATACTAGCACCCTTAGGTAAATACAGCAGTCCCCTATATATGCCAGAAGCCCCATACATTAGCAGCAGCTCCTAGTTATTGCCAGCAGTCCCTACTATATAGCCAGTGCCTGCCCCCTGTTTCAAACAAAAAAATATAGACAGCAGCCCCCCTAGTCTAAGCACAGCCAGGGGCCTGTCCCCATCAAATAGCCAGCCGCCCCTTAGTATATACCCAGTGGCCTGCCCCCTGTATACGCCACTGCCCCCTACTTATAGCTAGCTGCCCTCCTATACGTAGCCAGTGCCTGCACCTTGTGTATAAGCAGAACCCACTAGTATACAGCCATAAGCCCTTCATATATAGCCAGCAGCCCCCTAGTATATACTAACAGCCTCAGTGTATACCAAGTAGCCAATGCCCCCAGCACAATAACCAGTCCGTCCACTAGTATATAGCCATCACTCTCCCTAGTATACAGCAGCAGTCCCCTACTATATAGGCCAGTGTCTGGCCCCTTGTATAAGCCAGCAGCCCCGTATATATGCCAGCAGCCCTCCTATTATATAGCCAAGATCCCATGTACCCTCAAATGCATCAGCATCCCAGTGTAGGTATACCCATTAGCCATGTCACCACCAAATAACCAGCCGCCCACTAGTATAGTAGCCAGTGTGCTGCCCCTGGTATATAGACAAGCAGACCCCTTTATATAAGCCAGCAGCGAACTGTCCCCCAGGCAAATAGCAAAAGCCCCCTAGTAGTACCAGCCAGTGGCCCCACCCCCTTGTATATAGCAGCACCCCCTAGTATTTACCCAAAGCCTCTAGTGTTGACCTAGAGCCCCTGCTACCTCAGCAATTATAACCAGCCGCCCCCTGGTAATAGCCAGTGCGCCCCCTTGTATTTAGCAAGCAGCCCCTGTTATAGACAGCATGTCCCCTGTATATAGCCCAGCGACTCTCAATTATTGGCCCTGTATAAGCCAGCTTCCTAAGATATAGCCATCAGGACCTAGTATATACCATCAATCATGCCCCCTAGTAAAAGCCTGCCTTAGGTGATACGCAGTAGCAATGGTCCCCCAGCAATAACCAACCCCCAGTATATAGCCAGTGCCTGCCCCCTGGTATATAGACAGATCCCCTAGTATTAGAGCCAGGCAGCCCATGTCCCCAAGCAAATAGCCCAGCAGCCCCTAGTATAGCAGTGCCTGCCCCGTTGCATGTAGCATTGCCAGCCCACTAGTATATATATCACCCTCTCGTCCCGCAGCGCCCTCTACTTATAGCCAGCAGCCCCCTAGTATATAGCAGGACTCCCTAGATACAGCCAGCAGTCCCTATAGATAGCCAGTGCCACTGCTCCCTTGTATATAGCACAGCCCCACGAAGTATACCACCAGCAGCCACTATTATTTAGCCACAGCCCATGTTGCCCCATCAAATAGCCCAGCCCGCTAGTATATACCCATGACTGCCCCCTTGGATATAGCCCAGCTGCACCTACTATAGTAGTGCCTGCCGACCCTGTAATATCCAGCACAGCTCTCTACGTAATACAGCCAGCAGCCCTCTAATATATGCCAGGCAGCCCGCAAGTATACACGGCACAGGCCTCTAGTTATTAGTCCAGCCGCTCCATGTCCCCATAATAAGCAAGCGCCCGCTAGGATATACCAGTGACTGCCCCCTTGTATTAGCCAACTGCACCTACATATAGCCAGTGCTCCTGCCCTCTTGTTTATAGCAGCATCCCCCTGTTTAGCAACCTGGTCCTAGTGTCCCAAGCCATCCCCCATGACAATACCTTAGACATGCCCCCGTAAATAACCAGAGCCGCCCCCGTATATAGCTCAGCCGCCCATGGTATATAGCTACAGCCCCTTAAAGAGCCCATGCATGCCCCGATCAATACCAGCACCCCCTAGTATAGTACCCAGTGCTCCCTCTTGTATACAGCCGCTGCCCCCTACTTACATAAGGCCAGTGCCTGCCCCTTGTGTTAGAAGCAGCAACCCACTAGATAAGCCGCGCAGCCCTTAATATATACCAGCAGCCCGCCTATAGTTATATAGCCAAAAGCCTCAGAGTGTATGCCAAGTAGCCAATGTCCCCTCAAATAACCAGCTCACTAGTATTACCATCAGCTTCCCTAGTATACAGCCTTCAGTCCCCTACTATATAGCCAGGCCTGCCCCCTTGTATTAGTCCACAGCCCCCTTAGTATAGCCAGCAGCCTCCTATTATATGCCAGCAGCCCAGTCACCCAATCAAATAGCCATTCACCCCCTTGATATACCCAGTGCTTTCCCCCCCTGTATATAGCCAGCTGCCACCCCTACTATAGCCTGTGCCTGCCTCTTTCGTATCGGGCATGTCCTGACGCACAGCCCCTAGTATACAGCTAGCAGCCTTCTAATATATATCCAGCATTCAAGCATTATAAAACCACAGCCCCCTAATATAAAGCCAGTTGCATGCCCCTCTTGTATATGCCCACAAGCCTCCTAGTGTATACCCGTAGCCAGCCATGTTCCCCAAGAAATACCAGCACCCCAGTATATCGCCAAGTGCCTGCCCCCGCAGGTATATAGACAGCAGACCCCTATTAATAGCCAGAAACCCATGTCCCCACGAAAAATAGCCAGCAGCCCCTAGTATATAGTCCGTGCCTCCCCCTGTTTAGCTCACCCACTAGTATATTATATGCTAGCAGCCCACCTAGTATATCAGTCCAACCCAGCCCTCTAATATATAGCCACCAGCCCCCTGTATATCACCGACAGCCTTCCCAGTGTATACCAGTACGCCAAGGTCCCCCATCAAATATACCAGCCCCCCACTAGTATATAGCCAGTTGCCTGCCCTGGTATAACAGACAGCGACCCCTTGTATATTAGCCGCAGCGCATGTCCCCAGCAAATAGCCAAAATCCCACAGTATATAGCCAGTCGCCCACCCCGTGTATATAGCCAGCAGCCCCTGGTATTTAGCCAACAGCCTCCAGTGTTATACCTAGTAGCCCATGTCACCCAGAAAATAACAGGCCGCCCCCTGATATAGCCAGGGGCCTGCCCCCTTGTATTTAGCAGCGCCCTAGTTATATAGCACAGTCCCCTGGTATATAGGCAGCCCAGCCCTCCCGTCTATGGCCCTATAGTAAAACAGCTTTTGTTCCTAAATATAACAATCAGCACCCTGTATATAGCCATCCCCATGCCCCTTATGTAATAGCATTGCTGCCCCGCTTGTATAGAGCCCTTTATGCCAGCCTTTAAAAAAAAGAAAAAGCCCTCTATACTCCACCGTTCGATGCCCATGCAGGGTCCCTTTGTCTTATGAAGCTCCGTATCCCGCATGCTATGGGCACACACCATGAAGTCAGTCGCTTGCCTGACATTCATAAGGTGTTTGCCCGATAAGCAGAGTTAGCGTTCGTCAGCACATACATTGTTTGTTTTTATTGTTGTTTAAGATACACAAGAGCCACGCTTTGGTTGCCGGGAGAGATCCAAATGATTTCCTCTTTCTCTCTGTACTCCCTCTTCAAATCGATCATGTGATACATTATTCCCCGATCAGGATGACCCATTATTTACGCTTTTCATCACAAGACCTTAATATGTTATTATACTATGATCGGACCCCTCAAACTCCCAAACAGGATTTACCAAAAGTTTATAAATAACTTAAACAATATGGAGACCTAGAGTTCAGGGAATCATCAGAGATGTAGACATACCCTATATGGACGATGATGCTAGTTCATATGACATGGTGGTCTTGCTTCGGCAGGCGGCAAAACTTACAAGGATCCCCCCTCCTCTGCCCAACATCTCCTCAACATTTCCTTGCATACAGCTACTTGGGGGATCTGTCCTCTGCTTGATATCAGAGAGGTTGCAGGCCCATTGTCAGCAGAGCCTGTACTCAGAGCAACAGGAACAGCGCAAGAAGAGTGTGTGGAAAGTGCACTTTGATAAAAATGCAACAGAAAATGAATAAGTATTTTCACATTTTTTAGTATAAGGAGCATACTTTAAAAAATAAAATTGAAAAGTTTAGTTAGCTTAAAGCAGGTGAGTTGATTAATGAGATTAAGACCAGCCGTCTAGGAGAAAAGATCAGCCCATGAGCTCTACATACACCGCTAAGCACCCAACACGGCACTAAAAACCTCATGGTACAGTAAGTGAAGGGGTTGTCCAATTTCAGCAAATAGAGGTTATTTGTGAACAATGAAAAGTCTGTATCAATTACTCATTGCTTCGCTTGACTGCCATTTCATAGAAAGCTTCAATTGCATTACCGAATGCCCAAAATCTGGCAGCTCATATGATGGACACACTGAAGGGCAGTATCTTATACAAGACACCGCTCTGTAAAGCGATAGGCCCTTTCACACTTGCGAGTGTCATTCGATCAAACTTGGCATCAAGTCGCAGTAGTGCTGCCTGATAGCCCCGCTCGAACGATTGCAAATCAGAAATGAACCAGCATGTGTGAATGAAAGGGGCTTAATATATTGAGGAGTGACCATGACGAGATGTTTATACACTTGTAAGTAAACATGGAAGCTTCCCAAGAATTACAGCAACAGAGATCCAGAACCTATGGGGCATAATAGGAAAAAGTATATTGGTTTAAATGGTTAAGAGGGTTGGACGATATTACATAAGTTACTCAGGTGCCTTTAGCCTTCAAATAATCATGAATGTTCATCAAAGTGATCAGCATTCTGCTACTTTTTTTGCGCTATGTTCTGCAACTCTCTCTGGATCTTGTTACATGTCGACGCCTGATGAATGCAGCAGGAAATTATGGGGCAGTGTGCCACAGTTACAGTGGTTATATGAACATTTAGCCGATCCTCAGAAAAGGGGGTCTCCCTATAACAAGGGGTGTTATGAAAGAAAAAAAAATAGCCAGTGAAAAAGAAAATTCAAGCCTATGTACCAGAAAAATGGCAATTTTAAGTTGCAGCAAACTAGATCACAAATAGGAGGTTTACTGCATGGTCTAAAGGACTAAACCTTAAATACATCCCCCTATGTTCATTTGGTCTCACCCCTCCCATCTCTATGTCTGTAGGAGAGAAAGAAGCACAGTGGGCGAGGGTAAGACACAGGAAGTTGTGTATATGTACAGAGGGCAGCATGGTGGTAACAGGGGGTAACAGAAAAAGGCGCAGTCTAAAAGGAGGCAAAGACACAGGATACGGTACAAATACATGCAGAGACATGCCCAGGAACAGGAGTATTGAAATGTGCTCAACCCTGAAAATGTCTATTATACGGACAATAACCATATCATATATTTGCTTGATATTTCCATCATCAGACCCAACAACATGAGAGCTGTAGCATTATGTCCCAGTGCCCAAGGAGCAGTGAAGAGGGTCAGGCTTTGGGTAACTGTTTATATTCGCAGGCCTCCTTTCTTGGCTCCAGGTCTGTTATTCAAAGTGTCTCGGCACAGACAGAAACGGTGCGGAGGATTAAGGAAGGTACAAACTATGTTAGTAATATGATGAGCTAGTACTTTATTACCAGTAAGCTCTCAACTCACCTTTATGAACCCATCAATAGAAAAATGACGGGTCACACGACAAGAGAAATTGACCGGCCGTCAGTATTCTTCCCTCTGGCACATGATGAAAACAATGTGCAATACTTTTAATAGATCATTCCCATTCCTGATTTAAGGACTGTATCTGCTCGTCAATGGAAGAGAAGGAACATCTCGTAGCCTAAACTTGTAACAGGGGTCACTGTGTTTGTCAACAGTTATGGGATCTGAAAAAACGGAGCACAGGCGCTTGCAGTAGGCAGATAGAAAAGATGTAAACCCCCCCCACCTGTTTTTCACAGTGACAATGGCTTGGTTGTGGGCAATTCAATGTGGCTAACCTCAGCCAAGCTGGCCTATGGAGAATCCCACAAACCAAGCTGCTCTTGGCCTAGACAGCGCTCAAATGATTAGTGCCACAGTACCTTGTGATATGCTGGCAAAACATTGGCACCGTTGCAACAGCAATCAGATAGTGCGGCAAAATCCGGGCAACTGTTGCAAATTGGAATATCGGGGAAAACCACGATTAGTGCGGTCTGTTGTGGACCCTTAGTAAATGAGCCCCATTGTGACAAAAGGGACGGCAAGACCAATTGTGCTTTTCTGGCAAAATACCAGAGTTTGGCAAAATGATTGGTAAAAACCTTCCAATGATGATTTTACAAAAGCAGTGAGGCAATGAAAATGCACATTTGAACAAAACCTAGTGGGACACATTTACTAAGGGTCGAACAACGCATTTCATCAGGTTTCGCACTGATTTTACACGCGATGGATTGTGGCGAACGCTTGCATGCCGACACAAATCGGGTGGTCGTGGACATAGCGGCAACGCCGACTGATTCGGACACACCGGGAATTTAAAAAGCCAAATTGTGTCGCAAATCAGGCACTCACATGCACCGGGAAAGAGAAGAAGGTGCACTTGGTCGGTCTCAGCAGGGGGAAGCGACCATGCAGAAATGGCGACGATATTAGTTGAATCGGGAGATCGCGACGGGACGGGTAAGGAATGGACCCAGTATGGGCAAGGGACACAGTATAGCTTTACACAATTTATTTTTTAAACCAGATAACTTTTATTAAAAGCTCAATGCAATAACACCACATATATTTGCACATTGGGGCATATTATTACCTGGTCGTTCGCGGATCCAGCGGCACGTTCTTGGCGATTCGGTCCGGCGGGGATTCATCAATGCAGTCCTCCGCGTCCACCAGTGGCGATGCTGCGCTGACAGTCAGGGAATGCTCGAACTCCCGGGCCTACCCAGGATGAAGGTGATGTGATTTTCGCGCACACTTCTTTTTATAAATGCGGGCGGGTTTTTGAATAACGTGGGTTCGTTCCGGCCACGCCCCCGATTCCGTGCGCGCCTGCCGGGCCGATGCGCCAAATTCCGATCGCGTGCGACCAAAAAAAAAACCGGGCAATTCAGGTACAATCGGCGCAAAAACGGATAAATATTGGGAACACGTCGGGGAGTGAAAAACGCGAATCGGGAACTTAGAAATAGACCCATGTGCTGAAAAACAATGTTCACATGAGAAATAATACATTCCCCCAAATCAACCTCTCCCTTTTACCTGTCCAGTCTGGCCAGCATGCTCCCTACCCCATCTTCCTACAGTCAAAAATAGCACCACACCATCCCCCTTCACCAGAAAGGAAAGAAACTCAAAATCAAAGCACGTCCCAGTAACCTTTCCATGGGCCCCTGTCGAACCCAACTGAAGCCATCGAACACTTTGTCCAGCATCGTACACACAACAGATAGTTACGGCCCAGCATATGTTTAGCTTGCAACACACCCAATGAACCCCCAAGAGAGAGCTGTATTATCCCGTCAAAATTGTCTTGCGACGCGCCTCAAAAGGGATGTATGTATTGGAAAAACTAATGACATGTGAAATTCTAATCCTCCCTTATACTTGTGGAAGATCTTTAGAATCGCCACCTCCATGAGGACCCATTCTGACTTCTACCTCACAGAGCTAATTCCCTATCTGGGTATCCAAACGATGTAAACTTGGTCACAATCCAACCCCCATAGGTCAATTTTTACACTTAACACTTCTTACGATGCTAGTGTCAGGTGAAGCCTCGTTTGTATCTGCAATATCCCGCCCTCCAGCGAGCTACAGACTACCAGCACGAAATGTTGGCAGCCACCCACAGGCACCAAGATCCCCTCTCCAGAGACCATCCTCCAATGCTGACCATTTATGTGGCTAAATAATAAGCCACGCGATTAGGATAGAAAGTCCCCTTTATCTTTGGTAGTGAGCTTCTGCTAATCATATTTGTGGTATCCCTTGCTTCCACACCAGGTCCTAAACATGGCTGTCAATTCTGCAAAAAAGAAACCAACCTTTGGAGACTGCACCCAGAACTGGCAACATTGTGAAGGAACGGTTAGTAACTGTGGCATCAAAACATTTGATCAGGTTAGCTGGACCAAGGCCGAAAGGGGTACGTTATTCCCACCACATCCTCGCCTTCATTCACCTACGAAAGGACTAATCCTAAAACCCAAGAAGTAAACTGCTTCCACACAAGTTTCCCACCACTGGATCGGTGCACACTCGAAGAAGAAAGCAAGGTGGTAATAGGGCTAGACTTTGCCAGGGGTTTTTTTAATCAAAGGGACCAGAAATCCGCCACAACACAGAGATGTCCATAATCCTGAGAGTGTATAGTATACCCTAAGGCAGTGTCCAGGTACCGCGTGTAAGCATACATTTTATCCAGCGACCGTGAGAGAGGAGGGGGGGTTTCTGCGATGTATGTTGCATTGCAATGTCCCCTTCCTCACCATACCCACATTCTCCATTCTCCCGCACCAGGGGCAACCTGCCATGACGGCGGTTGGAGAAACTGCGTTAAGGCAGCTGGCTCCATCTCATCAGAGTGGGCACGGGCGGCACGCGTCACTGCCAGATTCGTGCTGTCCCAGGCCAACGACCGGTCCGACTGATGGAAAGCTCGGACCCGCCCTTCCCGGCAGACTCAAGCTCCCCGACGACTCGCGGCAATGAAGATTCGGCCCCCCGATCTCCGCCCTCAGCCAATGAAGCTCCCCAAGAGTCAACGGATTGCAGCTGAAGCTTCCGCCCGGCCCCACGATCTCGGCCGGCCACAGGCTGGCTCACATGGCCCCCCCCACATACCTCCGCTTCCACCATCCTTCTGGATCCTTGATCGAGCTCCCCGTCGGTCGGACATTCAGACTCCGCAATAGCGACACAACTCCTCCCTCCGATCCCGGCTCCCCCTCCGAGACTCTACCGCCCCTGGTCAAACCCTCTGCTCCTGGCCCCTTCAGCCTCTGGACCCCTCCATGCTCACTAGGGACATCCCCCCACCTGCTCCCGACATCTAATGCCCCTGCTTCCCCCCCCTCTGCTCCTCGGGCTCCCCTCACCATGCTCCACGACTATCTAATATCCTGGATATCCACTCCTCAGATCCTAGCCCCCTCTACTCAGGGGGTCCCCCACTCTTGCGCTCGGACCGACTGCCCTGGGATCTCCCCTGCCTGATCCTGCCCCTCTGTCTGGGCTCTCCACCCCACATGCTACAAGACTCTACTGCCCATGGCTCGCTCCCCCCGTTTCCTGCCCGAGGCTCCCACACCACTTGCTCCAACCTCTACTGCCCTGGCTGACCCCCCCTCATGCTACTTGGCCCCCCCTGCTTTTGGGGCCGATCCCACACACATATGATCCAGACTCTACTGCCTGGCTCTCTTTATACTCACCAAGCTCTTGTCGTTGCTCCCCCACCTGCTCTCAGATAACCTAAACCCCCCCCCCAGCATCCCAGCTCCCCCTCCTCACTCCCAGGCTCCCCTCCTCTCCGTCCCGGCAGCGCACTCCCCCCCTCTCCCAGCCCATCACGCACTCCCGGAAACACCCAATCAACCGTTGTAGTATAAAGTCATAACCAGTGGTAGCATGCAGCGTGCTGCCTTAGTATGAAATGTATACAGCGTGCGCCATGTAGTTCGGAAATGCCTACGCATGCCTGTATGTCGTATATAAAAGTGATTACACGCGTGCCGCAATGTAGTAAAAAATGCTCATAGAGTCACCATTTACTGATAAAAATGCATTACAAAATACCGCATGTCGTAAAAAATGACATACAGCGATTACCCCCTCATGTACTTAAAATGCATGTACAAAATACGCCAGATTGTAGTAAAAAATTGCATACAGAGTACGCCATGTAGTATAAAATATATAGATGCCACGTGTAGTATAAAATAATACAGTATAACACAGCATGTAGTAATAAAATGCATATAGGTACCACCGTTATATAAAATGCATACAAAAGTACTGCCATGTCAGTATAAACTCCATACAGCGAGCCCACCATGTAGTCTTAAATACATCAGGTAAACGCACCATGTGGTTAAAGGATTTTATAGTTGTACCGCCATTTAATAAAAAATGATACAGTGTATGCATGTAATATAATGTATGCAGAGTAAACCGCACCATATAGTATAAATTGCATACAGCGTTGACCAATGTAGATAACATACATACAGCTGCCGCATTGTAGTATGCAATGCAGAGCGTACCGGCATGTAGGATACAATGATACAGCGTGCCGGCGCACTGTAGAGAAAGTGCAAACAGCGTGCCATTATGTAGTATAAAATTCATTCTGCGTGCCGCCATGTAGTATAAAATGCATAGAGCGTTCCACCATCTAGTATACAATACATACAGCGTAACGCCATGTAGTATAAAATGCATACAACGTACCGCCATTTAATATAAAATGCATACAGAGTACCACCATTTAGTATAAAATTCATACAGAGTACCGCCAGGTAGTATAAAATGCATAGAGCAAACTGCCATGTAGTATAAAATGCATACAGAGTACTGCCATTTAGTATAAAATGCATACAGAGTACCACCATTTAGTATAAAATGCATACAGAGTACCGCCATGTAGTATAAAATGCATAGAGCATACCGCCATGTAGTATAAAATGCATACAGAGTACCGCCATGTAGTATAAAATGCATACAGAGTACCGCCATGTAGTATAAAATGCATACAAAATACCGCTATGTAGTATAAAATGCATACAAAATACCGCCATGTAGTAAAAAATATAAGCCCTGATAAATATCACAAATACTGCATATACATACAGCATATATAGACATAAACAAACAGTACATACAGCAAATACACACACTGCACATACATACAGCAAATACACACACACAGGGGCGCACCTGCCATGAGACGAGTTGAGGGGGCGGCGCCGGCCAGCACGGTGCGTCTGCCACCGATCTCCGTCATTAGCCAAAGCTCAGAGTGTATACCAAAGTAGCCAATGTCCCCCAGCAAATAACCAGACGTCCATAGATCTAGCACATCAGCTCCCCGTAGTATAAGCCAGCAGTCCCTACGATATAGCCAGTGCCTGCCCCCCCTTGTATATTAGCCAGCAGCCCCCCTATATATATAGCCAGCAGACCTCCATATACGCACCGCAGACCCATGTTACCCCATCCAAAGACATCAGCCCTTGTGATATACAAGCGCCTGCCTCAGTGTATACCCAGTCAGCGCACATGTCCCCACAGCAAAATACCAGCGCCCACTAGTATATAGCAGAGTGCTGACCCCTGTATATAGACAGCACCACGGACACCCGTGTATATAGCCAGAAGCGCATGTCCACCAGCAAATAGCCAAAAATCACCCTAGTATATGACCGGCCCACCCCCTTGTATATAGCAGCAGCCCCTCGATTGTAGCCAACAGCCTCCTAGTGTATTACTAGTAGCCACATGTCCCTAAGACAAATAACCGCCGACCCCGAGTATTAGCCAGTGCCTGCCCCCTGTATTTGGCAAGTTTTTATTTAGCCCAGTATATAGCCAGCAGTCCCCTGTGGTATATAGCCAGCAGCCTCCAGGATATGGCCTCGTACAAGGCCCAGCTTCCTTAAACTAGCCATCGAACCCTCTAAGTATATAAGCCTCCCCCTGACCCTAGTATTAAAGCATCCTAGTGTATATCCAAGTAGCCAATGTCCCCAGCAATAACCAGCCAACCCCCTAGTTATAGCCAGTAACTGCCCCTTGGGCGATATAGAAGGCAGAACCCCCTAGTATATAGCCAGCAGCCCATGTACCCCAGCCAAATAGCCAGCAGCCCCTAGTACATAGCCAGTGCCTCGCCTTGCATTAGAAGGCCCCCACAGATATATCTAGACACCCCCTGTAAAAGCCAGCCAGACCTCTAATATATAGGACCAGCAGACCCCTATATAGTATTAGCCAGCAGCTCCCTAGTATAAAGCCAGAGTACCCTAATCGATGCCAGTGCTGCCCTTGTCTATAGCCAGAGCAACCCCCTATGATATAGCCAGTAGCCTCACTATATTTAGACAGCAGCCCAGTCCCCCATCAAATAGCCAGCAGGCCCGCTAGATATACCCAGTGGGACTGCCCCATTGTATATAGCCAGCTCCATCACTACTATATAGTCAGTTGCCTGCCCCGTATATTCGTAGTAGATTCCATAGTATACAGTGACAGGCAGCCCCTCAAGCTATACGCCAGCGCCCCATTACATATAGCAGTGCTGCATCCTTGATATAGCCAGCCGCCCCCTATTACTATAGCACGCAGGCCTCCTATGATTTAGCCCAGCAGCCCATGTCCCGCCATCAAAAGCAGCAGCCCGCTAGTATGTAGCGAACGAGGACTGCCCCGACGTATAACTATAGCCAGCTGCGCTGGCCACCTACTTATATATGTCAGTGCCTGCCCCCTTTGTACAGCGTCAGCAGCTCTTCGTATCACAGCCAGCAGCCTCTAATATATCAGCCGCAGCTTCCACAGTATATAGCCATGCCAGCCTCCCTATTATAGCCAGTGCATAGGGCCCCTTCGTATATGAGCCAGCAGCCCCGGAGAAGTTATTTTAGCAGACAGCCTCCTAGTGTGTTACCGTAGCCAATGTCCCATCAAATAACAAGCCGCCCCCCTGTATATAGCCAGGGTCTGCCCCTAGTATATAGACAGTTTAGACCCCTTGATATTAGCCCACTAGTATATACTAGCAACCCCTGTTTACAGCCAGAGCCCTCGAATGTATCGCCAGAAGCCCCATAGCATATAGCAGCAGCTCCCTAAGTATATAGCCAGCGTCCCTACTAATAGCCAGTGCCTGCACCACTTGTATATAAGACAGCAGCCCCACTAGTATATGTCAGCAGCAGCCCAGCTTCACTCATCAAACTAGCCAGGCAGACACCTAGTAATGTACCCAGTGATGCCACCTTGATATACAAGCCAGCTGCCCCTTACGATATAGCTATAGCCCCCCGCTACATACCCAGTGCAGCCCCCTGGATAAGCAGCAGCCCACGAGATCCAGCCAGCAGCCGATCCTCTAATATATTAGCCCCAGCCCACTAGATATAGCCAACGCCTTCAGAGTGTGAATATACCAAGTAGCCATGTCCCCTCAGGCAAATAACAAGCCGTCCACTAGTAATAGCCATCAGCTTCGCCTAGTCTCCAGGCCAGCGGTCCCCACACATATAGCCAGTGCCTGCCCCTTGTTATTAGCAGCAGCCTGTTGTTTATAGCAGCAGCCACTATTAGTAACAGACAGCACGCCCATGTACCCCATCAATCTAGCATCAGCCCGTCCTTGTAGCCTAATCCGCCCCTGCCTGCTCCCAGTGTATACCCAGTAGCCAACGGTCCCCCGCACAGAATAAACCAGCCGACCACTATAGTATAGCCACTGCCGCCACATGGTATATAGACAGAGACCCCTTGTAATAGCCAGCACGCATTTCCCCCATCAAATAATCGCCAACAATCCCCCTGAGCAAGTTCCCACCCCCTTGTATTAGCCCAGCAGCGCCCCTAGTTTAGCCACAGCCTCCTAGTGTAGCCTATAGCCCCAGTCCCTCCACGCAAACTAACCAGCCGAACCCCCCTATTATATCCAGTGCCTGCCCCCTTGTTTATTTAGCAAGCACCCCTAGTATATAGCCTCAGATTCCCTGGTATATAGCCAGCAGCCATCTCCGTTAATGGCCCTAGTATAAAGCCCGCTTACCTAATATATAAGCCAATCAGCACCCCTAGTGTATATATAGCCATCCCATGCCCCCTAGTATAAAAGCCTCCTAGTGTATACCAGTAGCCAATGTCCCCCAAGGCAATAACCAGCCACCCCCTAGTATATAGCAAGTGCCGTGCCCCTGTATATTGACAGCATACCCCTCAGACTAGCCAGAGCCATGTCCCCAGCAAATATTTTTGATATATTTAAATTTTTAAAATATTGAAGAGTCACTGAGGAGGACTGGTTATGTCCACAGGAATGGCGCAGTAGCAATAGTGTGACGCAATATACAAAAACGCGATCAAATAGCGATCCGCAAGACTACAGGACCCGTTGCTGTGAGTCTTGTCTAAACTGCTTTTTTTATTGTGGTGGGGAAAAGAAAGAAATATGCTTGAGGAGGGTTTATTAGAGATGCTATCCTGGAGTCTTCGTGTCAATGTGCATCAACCTTACTCAGCCCAAGTCGTCAGCACTGGGTTTATGAGTTAGTCAAGAGATCGGTACCTCTACTGTCAGACAATCTTGATGGTTTCTACGAGGAGTGGTAAGTTCAAGACTGGATCTGGGTGGACGATGGCGCATGTTTGTATATCGAACTTCTCACAGGCATTTATTTTGACACCGCTTCCACATAATTATAGAAGGTTGGTATATATTTTTTTTATTTGATTTTTTATTTTGAGATTGCTGGGGGGAAAGCCCTCGGAGGAAAGAAAATCTTGTATTGGGTAAGTAATTGGCCTTAGTGATGACACACACCCCCCAGAGAGTGTTAGTCATGATGGCATCATTTCTCAGTTGGGTTGTGTCCTCAGTGGAGTGCCACAGGCGTCGTATTGGGGCCCTTCTTTTTACTATTTTCTTTAATGCCCTTGTAGTGGGTTTACACAGTCAAGTTCAACATGTCAATATTGCAGATGATAGTCTAAGCTGTCAACGCAACACAGACTAGTAATACAACTGAGGTTGAGTGTTTTTTTTTTAGGCAGATTAAAGATGTTGATTGTGGAAGCTGGAGGGCATGGGAAGGAACAGAGAAACAGAGGGGGAAATGGTTGTTGAGAGGTTAATGTAGATAAATGTAAAGTTATGCAACTTGGGCCATGGAAACAAAAGCTAATTAGTGTTCTAAACGGTCAATTAATTAGTAAAAATGAAGCTGAACTGAAAAAGCGACTGGGTTTTTTGGTTATTGGTGATTGTGGATGGTTAAACTTCAAATTTTAGTGACCAGGAGCAGGCAGCTGCTGCTTAAGCAAATAAAACTAATGGGAGTATCAAGAGAGGAATAGAGTTCCCATATAAAGACATAGTTTTGCCCTAAAAAAAATCCCTAGGTAGACCACATAGGAATATTGTGTACAGGATTTGGGCACCATTGTATAAAAAGGATTATTAGTTTAGAGCTGGAACGGGTGCAGCGGAGGAAACAGGGCAGGATTATTAGGGGAATGGGGGGGGGGGGAGGGGGAAGGGCGGTGGGACATAGCAGTACACGACACAGATTAAAAAACTTGGGATTATTGCGTTTAGGAAAAATAGACGACTTGAGGGGAAGACCTTATTACAATGTACAAAACCTGAACGGAGCAGTACGAAGGGATCTCTCCACATGATCTTTAGCTCGGGACCTGTGCGACCATGGACAAGTCTGGGGGAATCCTCTTCGCACGCCCAGAGCGAGGGCGATTTTACATTAACTAGACAAAGGTTCTTTACTGGACGAGCAGTGAGATGTAAAACTCTCTGCCCGCAGGATTGGTGCTATGCGACTGCTATGTTAAGCTTCAATTTCTCGAGCGGCTGGAATCAGACTTTCTGGAGAGAAAAAATATCACCGAGGTTATGGGGTGTGTATTATAAATAAAACATTTATTTACTGTCTTAAAGGTTGGAGTGATTGACTGCGTCTTTCTTTCCAGTTTTTTATTACTATGATAAAATAAGCCAGCACCCCCTAAGTATAAGGCCAGGCCTGCCCCCTTGCATTTAGCATGCAGCCCGACACTAGTTATAAATCTATCACCACTAGTATAAAGCCAGCAGCCCTCTAATCTCTGCAGCAGCCCGCCTAGTACTACACCTCAGTATATAGCAGCAGCTCCCTAGCTCCTACACGACCAGCAGTCCTACATTAAGAATCACTATAAACCAGTCCTGGCTTGCCCTCTCTGTATATAGGGCAGCAGCCCCCCCTCTCGTATAAGCCAGCAGCCTTCTATTATTTACCCACAGCAGCCTATTATTGTTCCCCTATCAAATAGCCAGAGTCAGCCCAGCTAGTTTATATCCCAGTGCCTGCCCTCCCTCCCTCTTTATATAGCCAGCTGCCACTAACTATATCGCAGTGCCTGCCTCTTTTCTATATATCAGCAGCTCTCTAACTTACAGCCGGCCCTCTAATATATAGCAGCAAGTCCCTAGTATTATGCCAGCACCCCCTACTGAGTATAGCCAGTGCCTGCCTCTGGTATATAGCCAGCAGGCCCTCCGAGGTTTGTTTTTAGCCAATAGCCTCCTAGTGTGTTACCCAGTAAGTATGAGCCCTAGTATAGTAGACAACCCCCCCCCCCCCCCATCTTTTCTCTCCTTGTCCCACCAGCAAATAACCAGGCCTTCCCCCTAGTATATAGCCCGTTGTCTGCCCCCTGGTCTATAGACGTTCGACCCCTTGTATTATAGGCCAGTAGCCCATGTTCCCCAGCACATAGGCAGCAGGCCCCCCTAGTATATAGCAATGCCCAACTACCTTGATTTGCAGCAGCCCACTAGTAATAATCTAGAAAACCCCCCTAGTAATAAAGCCCAGCAGCCTCTAATTAGCCAGACGCCCATAGCAATAGCAGCAGCCCTAGATATAGGCCAGCAGTCCCCTAATATATAGCAGTGCCTGCCCCTATGGTATATAGACAGCAGCCACTAGTCATGGATGGTAGTCAGCAGCCCAGCTCTCAATCAAATAGCCAGCAGCCCACTTTTCTTCCTAGTATATACCCAGTGCCTGGCCCTTGTATCAAGGGCGTGCCCCTACTATATAGCTAGTGCCCCCTGGCGACATAGCCAGTGCCTGCCCCCTTGGTGTATAAGCAGCCAGCCCAATAGTAGACAACCAGCAGCCCTCTAATCATAGCCAGCAGCCGCCCTTAGTTATACCCCCAGTATATAAGCCAAAACACAGCCTCGAGGATTACCAAGTAGCCAATGTCCCCCAGCAACTAACCAGCGTCCCAAGTAGGTATATAGCAATCAGCCCCTGTAGACAGCCAGCCAGTTCCCCTACTAAATACCAGTGCCTGCCCCCTTTGTATAATAGCAGCATCCAGCCCCCTAAGTATATAGCCAGCAGCCTCCTATATATAGGACCAGCAGCCATGTACCCCATCAAAATACAATCAGCCCCTTGAATATACCCGAGTGCCTGCCCCCCCCAGGGTATATCCAGTAGCAATGTCCCCCAGCAATAACCAGCGGCCCACTTACAATAATTATTAGCCAGTTGCCGTGCCTCACTCGGTATATAGGACAGCAGCAGCGCCATGTCCCCCAGCAAATAGCCAAAATCCCCCTAGGATATAGTCCAGGGCACACCACCTTGCATTAGCATGCCAGCCCAACTAGTATACGATATAGCACCCGCTGTATACAGCCAGCAGCCCTCGCCTTATATAGCAGCAGCCCCCTAGTATATATCCAGCAGCTCCTAGATACAGCCGCCGGCCCCTACTAGATAGCCAGTGCCCTGCCTCCTTGTATACAGCAAGCAGACCCTAGTAATAGCCAGCAGTCCTCTATATTTAGCCAGAGCAGCCCACATGTCCCCCATCAAATCGCCAGGCAGCCCGCTAGCATATACCCAGTGGATTGCCCACTTGTATATAGCAGCAAACTATCTAGTTATAACCAGCAGCCCTCTCGGTTAGCCAGCGCCCCCTACTGAGTCCGAGCCGATTCCTGCCTAATTGTTATATAGTCAGCAGCCTCTAGTATACATGCCAGGAAAGCCCCCTAATACTATAGCCAGCAGCCCTCTACTATATTACGCAAGTGCCTGCCCTCTTGTATATAGCCAGCACGCCCCCTAGTTATATAGCCAGCACGCCTCCTTATCGTAAATTATACAGCAGCCCTTGTCCCCCATCAAATGCGCAGCAGCCCGCTAGTATATACCCCGTGCCTGCCCGTATTGATACTAGCCAACTGCCACCTAGTATATTAGTCAGGTTCGCGGGCTGCCCCCTTCTATATAGTCAGCCTCTCTAGTATACAGCAGCAGCCCTCTAAATTGTAGACAGCAGCCCTCCCTAGTAATAGCCAGCATAGCCTTCGCCTACTATCTAGCAGTGCCGGCCCATTTCGTATATAGACAGTAGCGCCCTGTTTTTAGCACCAACAGCTTCCTCGGTTACGCAGTAGCCAATGTCCCCAGCAAATAACCAGCCGCCCCCTTCTTGTATAAAGCCAGTGTCTGCCTCCTGGTATATAGACTAGTAGACCACTCTTTGTATATAGCCAGCAGCCCATGTCTCCAGCACAATAGCCGGCACGCCCTAGGATATAGCCAATGCCCACCCCCTTCCTTGTGTATTAGCAAGCAGCACACTAGTTTATATCTAGGCAACCCCTAGTATACAGCTAAGCCAGCCTCTAAGGTATTAGCCAGCAGCCCCATAGCATATAGGGCAGCTCACAGTATATAGCCAGCCAGTCTTCTATATATAGCCAGTGCATGCCCCCTTGTATATAGACAGCAGCCCCCTTAGTATATAGCCAGCAGGCCTTGTCCACATGCAGAATGCCAGGAAGCACCCCTAGTATAGTACCCAGTGTCTGACCCTGTATACAGCCAGCTTGCACCCTACTACATAGCCAGTGCCTGCCCCCTTGTGATAAGCAACAGCTAAATAGTATACAGCCCAGAGCCCTCTAAAGCCTAATAGCCGCAGCCCCCTGTATATAGCACACAGCATCAGAGTTGTATGACCAGCTGGCCAATGTCAACAGCAAATAACAAGCTGTCCACTAGTGATATAGCCATCAGCTCCTATTGATGTTTTTTTTTTTTGAACAGCCAAGCAGTCTCCTACTATATACAGCATTTCTAGTGCCTGCCCCCTTGTATATTAGCCAGCAGCCCCCTAGTATATAGCCAGCAGCCTCCTATTATGTAGCCAGCAGCCCATTGGACCCCATCAAAATAGCCATCAGCCCATTGTATATAACCCAGTGCCTCCCCCCTGTATATAGCCCAGCTGCCGCCACTACTCTATACAACATGCCCACCTACTACATAGCAAGTGCCTTGACTCCTGAGTGTGTATAGCAGCCAGCACACTGTAACAGCTGCAGCCTTCTAATATATATCCAGCAGATCCCAAGCTTATAGCCAATCAGACCCCTACTATTAGGCCAGGCCTGCCCTGTGTTGTATATGGCCAAATCGCCTTCGTGTTAGTACCCAGCTAGCCACAGTCCCACAAGCAAATAACCAGCGACTCCCAGTATATAGGGGGGGGGCCGTGCCATGCCCCAATGGTATATGAGCACAGAAAGCACCCCTAGTAGTAGCCAGCAGCCCATGTCCCCAAGAAAATAGCCAGGCAGACCCAAGAGTATATAGGCAGTGGCCTGCCCCTTGTATGTAGCATTAGCAGCCCCACTAGTATGATCTAGCAGCCCCCTCGGGGTATACAGCCACCGACCCTCTAAGAATTAGCCAGAGCCCCCGAGTATATAGCCAAACCCTCACAAAGTTATACCCAAGTAGCCATGTCCACCAGCAAATAAACCAGCTGCCTAGTAGTATCTAGCCAAAGTGCTTGCCCCCTGAGTATATAGAACAGCAGAACCCTGTATATTAGCCAGCAGCGATGTCCCCCGCTTATTTTTAATAAGCCAAAAATCCCCCTACGTATTACCATCCCACCACCCTTGTATATAGCCAGCAGCCCTAGTATTTAGACCACCACAGACCTCTAGTGTATTCCACCCCATTTCCAATGTCCCCCAGCAAATAACCACGAGCCGCCCCTAGGTAAATCACCAGGAATTGCCCGTTATAGCAGCAGCCCCTATGTATAATAGCAGCAGTCCCCTTGGTATAAATAGTCAGCGCATGCAGCCCTCCATATAGCCCAATAGGGCACCAGGCACTAATAACAGCCAGACCCTAGATCGTAGCCAGTCCCCATGCCCCCTAGTTATATAGCCACTTGCGCCTGCTCTGTATATAGCCTTTATGCCCTGCCTTTAAAAAAGAAAGAACAAGCCCCTGCCCTATCACCCGTCCGACTGCCCACTGCCAGGTCCCTCATTCTTCTCTATGATGCTCCTGTCTCCTCCGACAATCTATCGGGGGCCAACACCATGGACGTTCAGCCCATCTGACATCATTGCTGATGTGCCAGTTAGCTTTCTCAGCACAATTACCATTTGTTTTTTTTATTGTTGTTAGTCAAAGACAATCTTTGGTTGCCGGAGAGATCCACTGTATCCTCTTCCTCCTCTGTAACCTCCTCAACATCACGTCATGTGATACTTATTATCCCAGAGTCCAGCTGACCACTATACGCTTTTCTCATCACATGACCTATATGTTATTATACTATGAGCCCAGGATCCCAAACTCCCAACGGAGTATAAAACTTGTGTGTGCGTGTCCAGTCTTTTGTTAGAGCCATGAGTAAGACATGGATTTCTCGACCTTTAAAACGCTTTGGGACATGATGTATAACAATGGAGTTTCAATATTTTTGCTATAATGAAAAATGTTATACAGTTAATCTGGATCCTGGATTACGTTTGTTGCCTGTAATCTGCCCACACAGAGGGTATCGTGCCTTATGGGCCATTCTGATAGGTTCAGAGCTGGACTTTATACCATTGTTATCTTCCATAGAGCACACTGTATACAACGTCAAAGCACTGTGTTATACTGATATAGGATGTTGTCTCAGAGATCTCAACTACATATGATATATTAGTTTTTAAGTAAACAAAACATGGGGCCCAGATATGGTAAAAGTGGTGCGATTGCCTCTGTGCATTTGCAGGTTATGAGCCAGATATATTCATAGTGGGGGCATAGTGTTCATGATCATAATTATCATATGCAGTGTGGACATTTTTGTGCCTTTCAATATAGACCGCTGCACAAGGCGTGTAAACTATTTGCCAGCTTCAAGGATAATGTTCTGTTTTAGGTGCAATGTTGAAAGAAAAACTGGGAGCTCAAGAATAATGATATTGGACTTAATGTGGTGATTAGTGTATATCAGAGGATCTCTGAGAACGATACTTCTCTCTATCTACCAGTTGCAATGAGTCTGTTTATAGATATACCTTTGATTATAGGCGCCATCCATTCCATAGCACCTTTAATACATACAGAACAGTATACAAATATATCCTACATTACAGAAGTACATACCGTCTCATAGGAACAATAGAGGGACGTCAGGGCCTGCTCACAAGAGCTTACAGCTGCTAGGATAGGTTCCGGGGGGGACAGGAGGCAACAGATAGGAATAATAGCTTGTATAAATGGTTCCCGCATACCGTATATATAGGTATAGCTGAGTTTTTCAGCCAATTGGCAAAAAATTACCCACTTAGAACGCTTAGTCACACTATAGTCATAATAAAAAAATCACTCATGCTACTCACCCGCCGGCGCCTGATCCTCGGAGTCTGTGCCAGGCTCCTGGCTGAATCTCTTCTTTCTATCTGCTACTGTATGCTGATTAGTGAGAGACTGGTCGTCTCATGCTGAACGGCCAGCGCAATGATGCGGCAGTTGTGTCGCCTCTAATTACTTCACAGTGTCGCGTGAGCGTCTCTGCAGACTGTTACAATAAGAGAGAAAGGACGCCAGAGCTCGCACAATGGGCCGAGTCGATTTTTTTTTTATGTGCTTGGCAAAGCGTGCTAGCTGATATCGACTGGGGGTGGGCGGGCGTATACAATGGGGGCTGGCATGGCTGTATCCTACTGGGGGCTGGCAGGCTGGTATACACATGGGGTGTGGTGGCTGTATTTATACTGGGGGCTGGGCTGGCCTGTATACTACAGGGGATGGGGTCACTGGTATGGCTGGCGTATACTACATGGGGTGTGTCTGGATGTATAATACCTGGGGGCTGGCTGAACACTAACTGGGGGCGATGGCGTGGTATACTACTGGGTGGCTTAGCTGTACCCTACATGGGGGCCTGGGCTGGTTGTATACTATGGGGGAGCACGCTGTACAACAACCGGGGGGGCTGCGGGCTAACTACTTAGGTGCTGGCTGGCTTACACTACTGGGGGCTGGCGCAGGCTGCTTATACTATATGGGGCTGGCTGTACACTCACTGGGGGCTGGCTGCTGTATACTACCGTGGGGGCTAGCTGTATACTACGGGGGCTGTCTACTGTATGACTACTGGGGGTGTGCTGCTGTCACTACAGTGGTGGCTGGAGCGGGCTGGTATACTCTATGGGGGCTAGGCTGACACAGGCTGAGGCCTGTACTCTCTGGGGCTGGCTGGGCCACTTCTGGGGCGGCACGGCTGTAACTACCATGGGCAGTGATGGCTTATACACTACTGGGGGCTGCTTGAGCTCTCCAACTACATGGGAGCTGGCTGTACACTACTGGACCGGACTGCGCTGTATACTATGGAGCCTGAATGGACAAGGGGCTGTACACTACGTGGGGCGCTACCTGGGGCGCTTGTAACTAGACGCTTACTACTGGACTGCGGTTCCTGGGGCTGGCTGTAATACTACGGGGGCTGGCTGGCTATAAGTATGGGGGTGTCTATTATACGGGGCTGGCTGGCTGATAATGCCGGTGCGGAGGCTTTGTGACCAATGCAGTTTCCACCCTGCTGACTTATACTCGAGTCATTAGGTTTTTCCCAGTTTTTTGGTGGTAAAATTAAGTCTACCGGCTTTCTACTCAGGTATCAAGATCTATACTGAGTATGACGTTATTTTAAGGAACAATTATAAAATTAAATAATACATTACAAAAAGCAATGTAGAAGAAAAATGGCGCTAGCACCAGGAATAATATATTTGGACTTAATGTAGTGATAGTGTATAATAGAGGGATCAGTCTGAGAATATACATATCTACTACCGTGCAATGAGAAGAGCCTTGTTATTGCACTCGTAAAACCTCTTATTATAAGCGCCATCCAATCCAAGCACTTGACATATCACTACAGAACATATACAAAATCAAATCCTACATTAAGAAGTATAAAAATCATCAATATGAACAATAGGAGTCAGGGCCCGGCACTCCCACAAAGAGCTTACAGTCTGACGGCTGAGGAGGGGGGGGGGGGGGAACAGGAGGAAGAATGCTTTTATAATGGTCCCGCCATTACCGTGATATACATAGGTATAAAGTTGAGTTTTCAGCTCAAAAACTTTGGCTGAAAATTATTTTACTTAAGCTTATACACTAGTCATGTAAAAAAAACTCAACTACATACTCACCCTCGGCGCCTGTCCTCGGAGCGGCATGGCTCCTGGCGGCTTCCTTCTATCTTTGTATGACGTATTAGCTGGCAGAGAACGCGTCGATGATCTGACGGCAGCGCAATGATGCGGCGGTGTCGCCTCGCTAATGACTTCACAGTGGTAGCGCACGGGAGCATCCTGACCGACTGTTACACAAGAGAAAAAAGAGGACTACGCAAGAGCCGTGTGAGCATCTTCTGGGCGCCGGAGGGTGAGTATGTAAGTGTAACTTTTTTAATGTGCTGGCCCCCCCCAAACTGCGTGCTGGTGTATACTCATGGGGGTTGTGGGGCTGTATAGACTGGGGCTGGATGGCTGTAGCTTACGGGGGCTGGAGGGCGTGTATACTACATTGGAAGCGGGCTAGTGACTGGTATACTACTGGGGGCGGCCTGTATAATACTGCGGGGATGCTGCTGATCTACGAATGGGGGATGGCTGGCTGATATACTACATGGGTGGATGGTGGCTGTATAATACTGGGGATGGTGATAATACTGGGGGCCCTTGGCTGTTTATACTACTTGGGGCTAGCGTACACTCATGGGGGCTGGGGGGGTATACCACTGGTTGGGCCGGGGCCTGGCGCGTACAAAAAAACTGGGGGCTGTGGCGGACTGGTATGTACTTAGGGGCGGTGGTTGTTACAATATCTGGAGCGCCTGGGCAGGCTCTGCTATATCTATATGGAGGCCTGGGCTGTATACTACTGGGGGCTGAGTCTGTAGACTACTGGGAACGCTTGCTAGCCCGCTATATACGGGCTGAGCGGCTGTACACTACATGGGGGTCGCGCGGCCGTTAAATACATGGGTGGCGGGCGGTACCGTCTGACCCCCCAGTGTAGTGAGGGCTGGAAGGCTTGGTATGTTTACTGGGGGCTTGGCTGGAACACCTTCTGCGGGGCTGGACAAGGTATATTAACATGGTGACTGGAGGCTATACATACTGGGGGTACGAGTCAGCTGTAACTACATGGGCTGGCCTGCAAACGAATGGGGACTTGTTTGGCAGGCTATATACCTACTGGGGGCTGGATGTACACCTACTGGGGGCTGTCTGTATATGGGGTCCGTGTAACACTACATGGGGGCTGGTGGCTGCTAACGTACCGTAACTGGGGGATGGCTGGCTGTATAACATGGGGCAACGGAGGATGGGCTTGGCTGCTTTTAGACTTCTGGGGGCTGGTTTTACACGATGGGGGGTTTTTTGTTTGTTTTTTGGCTGCGTCTACTACTGGCGCCGGGCGTAGTACATACATGGGGGCCCTGGTGAGGTGTATACTACTAGGGGGCTGGCGGCTACAAAACTGGCGGGCTGGCTGGAGTACTACAGACTCGCGGCTGGCTGGTTGTACAGGCTTACTGGGGCTGACCAGGCGTCAAAACAACTATATGGCCGGCTGGCTGTATACGGGACTGGGGGCTAGCTGACCTTATACTAATGGCGCTGTCTAGCTGTATACTACTGGGGGGTGGCTGTCACACTAATGGGGGGCTGGCTGTCTTACTACTGTGGGTGCGGTCGGGCTATAAAGTACTGGGGGCTGGCTAGTTACAGGGGGCTGGCTGGTGGCATATACGGGAGCGTGGACCAATGCATTCCTCACAAACCCTATGCTGTATACTCGTAGTCAATAGGTTTCCCAGTTTTGGGGTAAATAAGTCCTCTCGGCTTCTACTTCAGGTCAGATTCGTTTACTTGTTTTTATTATATACGGTATTTATAACGGAAGACAATAATTAAAATAAATTAATTACACTAACAAAATTCTGCTGCTTGAACCAGCCATCAACCACGCAACACTCGTATATACAGATCAAGGTGAGGTTGAAGTGACTGCAGAGAAGCCTAGATGTCTGGTTATTATATCTTGTTTGACGGGAAATAAGTGACGGGTAGGGCAGACATAGGAGGATTTAGTAAAGAGGGAAAATGACGTTTATGCAGTTAGCGAGGGTGATTAGGCTTTTCTAAAGAGATGGGTTTAACAGACCATGTTAAAACCTTGGAAACGTTGAGGGTGCGGTATCTAGTATAAGAGGTCTGGGGAAATGGTGCGGCTCGGCGGAGAAGCCTGTAGACGTGCATGAGAGTTCGAATTAAGTTATAGATTATAGTCTAATATCACTGGCCGATCGAAGGCACAGAAGATCTCTCGTAAAGGTTTAGTTAGATTAAATCCTTCCACATTGATACACCAGTAGGGAGCACAGTAGATAAAGCCACCTGGCTGTATCTCTATGGCATGACAGACCCGCCGAGGGGATTGTAATTAAAATCCGGTTTTGATCCAAAAAATAAACAATTGAATAACTTTAAATAATATAGAGAACCTAGAGTCAGGGGGAAGCCCTCAGAGATGTGGTAGAAATACCATAATATGGACAGATGAGCTGTTTCCCTATGACATGGTCTGCCTGCAGGCTAGGCAAATCTAGTCAAAGGCTCCCCCCTCCTCGCCCAACATCTTCTTTTACATTTCCTTGGCATACAATAGTATGGAGAAGCAAAGAAAGCTCAGCCCATTAGCTCTACATACAACCCAGACTACAGCACCACAAGGCACTACAACATCATGGTGCATGTAAGTTCGAAGGGAGTGGTCCAATTTCAGCAAATAGATGTATTTTTGAACAATGAAAGTCTGATCAATTTAAGTGCTTCGCTTGTGCCATTTCCTAGACAGCTTCAATGCTATCTACCAGAAGCGCAAACATCTGTGTGCTCATATGATGGACACACATGGAAGGGCCCGTTCTTATACAACGCACCGCTCCTGATTAAAGCCTAAGGCCCCTGGCACACTGCGAGTGTCATGCGCTAAACTTGCATCAAAGCTCGCCAGCATGTGCTGCCTGGATAGCCCGGGCTTTTTTTGCTGAACGCTGCAAATCAGAACTGACTCAGCATGTGCTGAAAGGCCGCCTAATACTATTGAGTCGTGACATGAACAGATTTTCTATACACTGTACGTAAAAAATGGAAGCTTCCATCAGAATGCGACAGCAAGCAGTGAGATCCAGGAAAACTATGGGGAATTAATAGAGAAAGAGATGTAACTGGTTAAAGGTGGCCCCAGCCCGCCGACTTGTACATAAGTTACTCAGTGTGCCTTTACACGCCTTTCAAATAATCCCTGAATGGTCATCAAGTGAGTTCAGCAAGTCCTGCTACTTACTTTTAGCTCAATGTTCTTCAAACTCTCTCTGGATCTTTGTTTCATGTCTGAGCACTGATTTGACATGTAGTAGAGGAATTGCACAGCAGGATTTAGGATGGCCCCTGCCGACAATGCTGCTTGCCACATTTACGATGGTTGCGTATAGAACATTTAGGCAGTTTTCAGACTCCTATGAAAAAGGGGCGTCTCCTCATCAACTAAGGTGTGTACTGAACAGAAAAAGGCCAGCTGTGAAAAAGAAATTGGCTTATCGTACCAGAAAAGCATTACTAGTTTGCAGCAACTAGAGTCAAACAAATAGGAGGTTCTACTCTGCACTGGCACTAAGAGCTAACCTCTTAAAAAACATCCCCCCTATGAGTATATAGCCAGTGCCTGCCCCCTGGTCTATAGACAGCAGACCCCTGGTATATAGCCAGCAGCCCATGTCCCCCAGAAAATAGCCAGCAGCCCCCTAGTATATAGCCAGTGCCTGCCCCCTTGTATTTAGCATGCATCCCACTAGTATATATCTAGCAGCCCCCTAGTATAGAGCCACCAGCCCTCTAATATATAAAAATAATCAATTGAATAACTTTAAATAATATAGAGACCTAGAGTCAGGGGAAGCCCTCTGTGCAGTTTGCAGGTTATGCCAGATAATTCAATAGTGGTGCATAGTGTTCAATGATCAATTATTATCAATTATCTAGTGTGGACATTTTTTATACTACTGGGGGCTGGCTGTACACTACTGGGGGCTGGCTGTATACTACTGGGGGCTAGCTGTACACTACATGGGGGCTGGCTGGGTGTATACTACTGGGAGCTGGCTGTACAAAACTGGGGGCTGGCTGGATACTACTTAGGGCTGGCTGGCTGTACACTACTGGGGGCTGGCAGGCTGTATACTATATGGGTCTGGCTGTACACTACTGGGGGCTGGCTTGCTGTATACTACTGGGGGCTAGCTGTATACTACTGGGGGCTGTCTAGCTGTATACTACTGGGGGGTGGCTGTACACTACATGGGGGCTGGCTGTATACTACATGGGGCTGGCGGGCTGTACACTACTGGGGGCTGGCAGGCTGTACTCTCCTGGGGGCTGGCTGGACACTTCTGGGGGCTGGCAAGCTATACTACATGGGGCTGGATGGCTATACACTACTGGGGGCTGGCTAGCTGTACACTACATGGGGGCAGGCTGGCTGTATACTACATGGAGCCTGGATGGCTGTATACTACATGGAGCCTGGATGGCTGTATACTACAGGGGGCTGGCTGTACACTACTGGGGGCTGGCTGTACACTACTGGGGGCTGGCTAGCTGTATACTACATGGAGCTGGCTGTACAATACTGGGGACTGGCAGGCTATATACTACTGGGGGCTGGCTGTATACTACTGGGGGCTGGCTGGCTATAAAGTACTGGGGGCTGGCTATATACAGGGGGCTGGCTGGCTATATACTGGAGGCTGTGACCAATGCATTTCCAACCCTCTACTTATACTCGAGTCAATAGGTTTTCCCAGTTTTTGGTGGTAAAATTAAGTCTCTCGGCTTCTACTCAGGTCAGCTTTTGGTCAGTTTGACCAAAAAATAATCAATTGAATAACTTTAAATAATATAGAGACCTAGAGTCAGGGGAAGTCCTCAGAGATGTAGAAATACCATATATGGACAGATGATGCTATTTCCCCCCCCCCCCCCCCAACGCTGTATACACAGGCCTATTTAAATGTTTATTTCCACACTCTTTGTATATAGACAATCACTCACACAAATACCCATATGTATCAATTGTTTACCTCCTGAGATCAGTATTTTAAATAAAATTTTTAAGCAAATAGTTATAACACAAAAATGACTTAATAAATAACATTCGCCATATGTCTGCTTTGCGTTGGCAACATTTTAACAAATTATTTTGTATCTGTAGGATGGTAGAAGGCTTTTAAGTTTAGTAGATATTTTTATGAAAATTTCCAAATTCATTTTATTAAGGGCAATTTCAAGTGATTTCAATGGACCTAAACAACAGATACAAACACATAAATTACACCATTTAAGAAACTACACCTTCAATTATTCAAAATGTCTTTAAGGAGCTTTATTAACCCTTTAGGTTTTCTTCAAAGTTAAATCAAAATGTAGAGGAGAGCACAGATGGGAGAGGTATGCAGCTGGGCAGTGAAGGGGTTAATTGTGTGTAGTGTGCAGGTGATTTATGGTGTGGAGGGTCACTGTAGGCATCTGATCTCCTTCCTCTGTGAAGGAAAATGAGGAGATTGGATACTGATAAGGTGAGCTCAGCCAGGGAATGCTTTCTGCTGGGATTTGTCTGTCTATACTAAATGACCAGTCACAGCAATCGCTGCATATTGTCAGAGTGACAGAAGTCATGACGTTCCACAATGTCATGGTGTCTTTATGCACTGCTGCCCATAACGTTGGGGTACGTCATGGTGGCTTGAGGGGTTAATTGTCTGCTAGCTAAAAGGATTCTAACTAAATAGTATATGACCTGTGCAGGGGGGAGCAGAGAGCAGCCAGCAGGAAATTCTGCTGGGTGATAGATCAGGTCACGAGCTGCCTCCTAAATCATCCAGGCTGCCATTCTGCCGCCTCTGATGTCCGCCGCCTGAAACAAGATTTTCATCCTGCCTCATGGCAGATGCGGCTCTGCATCCCCCCTATGACTCATCCTGCTCTCACCCCTCCCATCTCCCTATGTCTGTAGTGAGAGAAAGAAGCGCAGGGGGTGAGGGAGACACAGGAAGTTGTGTATATGTACAGATGGCTTGGGCCTTATTCATCCTTCTTTGTACTTGTATCATACTAGGGGCCAGGTTTCACTGTATGGAGGAGGTGTTTGTTTGGTGAACCTTACCTGGTTGTGCCAAACATTTTGACTCATGTATGTTTTTTAATTGTTTTTAACTTGTATTCATGACTTGATGGAGTTTTTCTATTGCTGAAATAAAGATTTATCACTTTTTTACATAATTTTGTCTATTGACACACCTCTTTTTCTCTTTGAATATTTTATAGCTTGCTTTGTGTGCTGACATTTACCTTGTTTTGGTGGTTGTGCATGGTCCACTCTGTGTATAGTATTACTGTTTATATTCTGCAGGCCTCCTATCTTGGCTCCCAGGTCTGTCATTCAGTGTCTCGGCAGAACGGTGCGGATGAGAAAGAGTACAAAATATGTAGTAATATGATTGATCTAATTAATTTATTAAGGGGCGAAAGGCATCCAGGGACAGGAACAGAGCCAGATGGGATCTTGGAGGTTCTACTTATATGTACCTTCTGTATAGGGTCTTATCTCGCTGTCTTCATGTTGACTCTCATTCCAGGAAGAATTGTCTTTTTCTCCTTCCAAAATTTTAAAATCATCGGCAAAAAGTAGGCCATGACTATTCACCATCTATCGGGAATATAGTATTACAGTCATAAAGGAAGCACAATCCCATGATGACATCTCACTGCCAATCAGAACCTTCTTTAGAGGATAACCACTAGACAATGGCAGCATAACATGGCGCTGGAGGTTTGATGTATATGATCTCACACATAAGACTAATGGTAATAAACTCTTCTAGGCTCAATGGGGTTGGCCATGATTAAGAAATTTTATCAGGGTAAGTACAAGACCCTAATGATGTCACCTATTTTGTACCCAGGTAAATTTTGCCATGTCACCGGCGAGAGCCACTGGTCACCATGAAAGTTCTTGGCTGAACCAAATCTTGAAAAGTCTGTTTGGGTCTCAGGTGGTAATCCCCCAGTGACACCTGTGATAGGGGCTGGCACTGACCAGGGGTGTTAACTGTATAACTACTGCCATCACTAAGAGCAAAATTGAAATTTCGTAGCGGCACTGTGCAATCAGGATTATAATCCAATGTGGGTGCGCGCTTCAAGGGACCTGACTTAAGGTCCTGTCGATCGAATATCCAATATAGCGTAGTGAAATAAAATATTACTACTAATCACGGAATGCTGCTTCCCTAAAATATACTGCCATCACTAAAATGCAGCACATAGGGGAAGATTGTTGCTCCCCATGATGAGCACAAGCAAACCCCAACAAAAACTTCCGACTCAAGTCTGGGTTTGGTGGAACATTGCAGTTTGGGTCCGCTCATCCCTAGTCACGTGACCCAGCGACTGCAGGAGTCAGTGGGTTCCACATTAGCAGGTTTACACTGCTGGGGAGTTGTTAAATAGATGGAAAAAGAATATCATATGTTTTCATCTATGTTCTCCTGACAGGACCTGGGTCTTACTACTGTAAGAAGTGATATCTAGATGATTGGTTGTGGAGTTATAGGCAATACAACAATCCTGTGCTCCCCTCATGGCAATATCTGCAGTTTTCTATTATCTTAAATGATCTCTTAGTATCATCTCAGGCCAAAACAATATGACTGCTCCAAAAGTAATAACCTTGTGTACGATGCTTCAAGAACTTGTATACATTGTTTACTGACATATACGAGGTCTGCTATATACACACAAACACACAAAGGGGCACATTTACTAAGGGTTCGAACGCCACATTTTCGTCTGGTTTTGTGTTTTTTTTTTCCGTTTTGCCCTGAATTGCCCCGGGTTTTTGGCGCACGCGATCGGATTGTGGTGCATCGGTGCCGGCTTGCATGCGACACAAATCGGGGGGCGGGGACATCGGAGAACCCGACTCATTCGGACAAACCGCGGAATTTAAAAAGCAAATTGTGTCGCAAGATCAGCACTCACATGCACCGGGAAGAAGAAGGTGAACTCCGGCGGACCTCAGCGCGGAAGCGACAGATGCAGGGAATTGGACGCACGATCTTAGTGAATCGCGGCAGACCCGAATCCTCGTCGGACAACGCACCTCGGGGATCGGGACGGGTAAGTAAATGTGCCCCAATGTATCCTAAAACATTGCTTTCTATAGGCCATTAAAGTGTAGGAGGCTCCTGTAGTAAATACTTAAAAGATGTCATGTTAAATTTAGTATAACACCTAAAATATACTATATGATATTCTACACTGTACATACAGTAAGATATATCAGTGTCACAGCCAGAACCAGCGGAGGTGACATGTCTGCCGGTGTCTAGACAACCGCTAAGCCCTAGGAGGGCGGCAGTTGCTTGGCGTCTCAGTGTCATGTGACTTATTCCACATCACATGATGTCACCCGGGTGTAAAGATCTACAAAGCTGAGAGGAAGGATACACTTCAAGCTTTTAAAGGAAATCTACAACTTAATTTAACCTCTAAAGTGCTTTATAGAGGTTGGGATCATTACTGCAATCATACCTTTATTATTCACATAAATCGGCTCGTTTTAAAAATGTATTTTATATTTATGTAAAAGTGGCAGAAGTGCTTTGGGAGGAGTTATCAGAGCCCCTCCTAGCTCCAGCATCAATTCTTGCCACATTAAACCCAACCTGACCAATCCAAGGAAACCTTCGTCATCTCAAGAGGCAAGATGCTTCTACAAATAGCTTGTCTTCACCCACTGTGGACCATTTAGAAGAAAAAAATGAAATGGGGGGGGGGGGATTTGACACAATAATCCAAGGTGCCTATTTATATGTCTTACCATGGCAGCCATTTTAGATGTTTTAGACCAATCCAAAAAGGTAGCAAAAGAGGACATAGAATGTATATACCCAATTCATATAGAGTCATACACATTTTACTTAAATTGATATTCAATGTTTGGTAATTATGCTCAGTTTTGGGTGTAATGTATACTTGTCAACTTTACCATAACACACAGACGACTTCCATACTAAAGGGAAGACCTCTAAGAGAAATGTCCTTTCTAGAATTCCACTTTACTTGAAATCTCATACATTTTCATAAAAATAATCATCCCCAAGTCAGCCAAATATGACTATCCTCATACCATTTTCACATGAGATGAGTCAAGTTTAGAGGCTGTAGGGAGATTGTCTATTAAGAAGCCCCTATCTTCCGTTCTATAGTACCAAGAAACATGCTGCTGGTGTCAAATTAAAGAGTAGGATCTCATTTTTAAGATTGCATCAGGTGGTTTTGTGAGCTACTGAACTAGAGATACAGAAAGCTTAAAAATCCAAGCTGCAGTTCCCGCTTATTTTTGAACTGCTTGTATGTCCAAGTTTGTAGATTACACAACTGTAAGCTTGATGGGATGAGATTGTCTTCTCTACTATGACACCTGCAGTATGTATCTAAGTGATATAAAACCGATGAGAGACTACTCCTGTAACCACTAAACTTGACTCATCTCATGTGAAAATGGCATGAGAATTTTTTTTTTTTTCATAGGTAAACAGGTTAGATTTCACCTAAATGTGGGAAGTCTAGAAAGGGCATTTTATAGCCTATATGAGGGTAGTAGTAGTTAAGTAGGGTAAAACCTGTCGACATGTTCCTTTAAAATGTAGTGGAAGTGCAGGTACTCCACTTAATACCTGAGTGAAGTTGGCCCCCCCACCTTGTTCAAATCAAACAAAATTGGTGCCAAACGTTTGTGCTGGTTTGTGCAGCAGCCCTGTAGAGCTGTGTAACCATACTCAAGTGTGTGTAACAGCAGCTGGACTGTGATACATGCTCATCTATTCCAGGATGTGACTGGACTGTGTGGGATTTTAAAAAACAGGCCCCCACCCTCCTCTGAGTAAGAGCAGTTGCAGGGTTCTGTTTAGATACTACAACAGAGGGGAGGTTCCTGGAGTACTTTGATTGCAGAGATCTAAGAACACAGCATTGAGAGGAGACTCCCCAAGTCCAGCTACATTCATGGAATATTAATACATTTTTACAGTCCTGTGGCTACAAATAACACACACACACACACAAAGGTATCGTTACACAGATCTCCAGGGATAATACCTCACGGCATCTGCAGCCTTGCATGTTCTAAAGTGCTGGCAGACTCCATTTAAAAGTTGTTGTTCCCTTTCGCATTCCCAGTGTCTTCCCTTACATGTGTAATGCCCTAGACCAGTGATGGCTAACCTATGGCACTGGTGCCAGAGGTGGCACTGAGAGCCCTTTCTGTGGGCACTCAGGCCATCACCAGAGATGACTCCAGGCATCTTCCTGCAGTCCCAGACAGCCCAGGACTTGTTGTGCACAGAACTATTTTAAAGTGACAGTTCTACCTGGGACTATTTTCTGCTTTATTTGTGTCCTCAGGGTGCTGGTATCAATGAAAACTGTGACAGAGAAGGGAGTATAAATCACAAATTAAATTTCTGTGTTGGCACTTTGCGATAAATAAGCGGGTCTTTGTTGTAGTTTGGGCACTCGGTCTCTAAAAGGTTCGCCATCACTGCCCTAGACTCTCTGCTCAGATGGAACATAATCCTCTTTCTTCTGCTATTGAGGAATGGCTCTAGGGACCAGTCACTATGGGAATGAAGTTAGCCCGGACACTGTAGATAACCTTAGCCTCCATGACACTAGGGAGTGAAGCATACTACATAATCACAGTGCTATTTGTCATTCATACTGTTTGCGTGGTCAGTGGAAGAGTGGGCTGATGCAGGCTGGTCCTGGTTCTGGAGCCTCCTAAGTAGTCGGAATTGGGGGTTACATCATACCCTGGAGCAATGATAAGCTAAATTTAGTATTTGTCTGTAGCACAACAAGCTGTGTTTTAGGAATTATGTGCTGATGTCTGCCAGCACCTTTACCTTGTTATTGAAAGTTACATTCATATGTTTGGGCTGACCATGAGCCTCTAAGCTACCGCTACTCTCTGACTGTAGAGATGGGCACAGGAATTGTCTGCTGCTTCTGCCTCTGTTATGTCATCTTCAGGGGTTCAAGTAAAGAAAGCAGCGGCATAGTGGTTGTGGCCTTAGTGTGGAGACTTAGAGATGGTTCAGATACATAATTTGCAATACTATCTCCTCGCACCTCTTAGCAGAGAATACGTCCTACGGTAAACCTCTTCGGGGCAGGGGTGTGTCCCATTGGGACTGTCACACTAAAGCACCGCAGGATCCACCGGTGGGCCCAGGATCTAAACCAGGTATATCACATGACAACAAAATTTGGAGACACAGACATTCTATTTCTAAGGGGTTGATGGACAGAGGTCAACCAGGATAATTTTACCTAGTGTGTCCAACAAACCCCAGTCTGACACTGGTTTCTTTTTCATAATTAAGAAGAACAAGCTACTAAAAGAAACCTATATAGTACAGATCCTAATTCAACGTGCCAAATCCTTTATTTTGACAGTATCTGCCATGGGAGGATGTTAGGACACCCCAATACACATTTGATTATCAGCAGGTAATACCGATATTACTTTTATATGTATGGGCAACTTTTAGGATAAATGATGGAAAGACCAACAAGATGGTGATGGACTTGTAAAAGCCAGCCCTCCTTCTCAACCAGTGGTCATCCAGTAGTGAAGCCCTATAAGTAGAGGCAGTCCCCAGGTTACATACAAGATAGGGTCTGTAGGTTTGTGCTTAAGTTGAATTTGTATGTAAGTCGGAACTGTATATTTTATCACTGTAAACCCAGACAGAACTTTTTTGGTCTCTGTGACAATTGGATTTTAAAAATGTTGGATTGTCTTAAGAATCAGAATTAACACTAAAGCTTCATTACAGACACCTGTGATAACTGTTACAGCTGTATATTGTAGCCTAGGACTAAAGTACAATAAATTACCAATATCCAGTGGTCCGTTTGTAACTAAGGGTCGTATGTAAGTCGAGTGTTCTTAAGTAGGGGACCGCCTGTATTTCGGTGTCCTCCTAAACAATTAACTTGTTGGGGTAAAAAACATAAATGTACTTAACAGGAAGGGTCAGAGCAGGCTTCTTTTTGTCCTTTTTAATCATTCTTTTTCTTTTTGTTCATTTAATATTGTTCTGTCATTGTTTGTACTGTACTCTGTGTATTCTCTCTGCTGCTGTAACACTGTGAATTTCCCCGCTGTGGGACTAATAAAGGATTATTTTATCTTATCTTAAATACATATAAAATTTTGGGTACCGTCTTCCATGCTAGATGTTTACTAGTGATTGACATCATTCTGTAGTTAGAAAAACCTATTTTGGACAGATGTGCTTTAGCAACAAAGGGGAAAGTACTTACAGTTATTGTCAGGCTACATGAATGATACATTGGAAAAGAGAAGACCAAAAATAGCATCTAATGATTCCAAATACATGTATTCATATTGTTAGCAAGTGTTTACTATTTGACGATGAAGAATAAGACTATGACCCTGATTATGATAATGAAAATTGTGATTCTGATTATGATGATGAAGATTATAATCATCAGCATTATGACTATCATTGTCATGCTTAGTAGCTGCGGTAATATGGAGAGGATTACATTATGGGATATTAGCACTCATAATAGGCCGTACACAGATACTCTGATTACAATGGAGAAAAGTTGAATTGTATAATTTCTCAGAACAAACCAATCACACCAGGGGTTCACATTTGTGTCTGTTAGCTTTTCTTAGCAGAATACAAAATATGAAGGTGACAGAAATACATCCCTGGCTTTGAAATTTGACTTTTAAGATGATGAACTATTGAACTGCAGGGTACTGTATACGTCTCAACAAATAAGGGGGCGCATATGTTTCACCCATCAATGTATGCATTACCTCTGTACGGTGACATCACTGTGTGTATTATCCCTGTGCTTTGACATCACCGTGTGCATTATCCCTGTACTGGGACATCACTGTGTGTATTATCCCTCTACTGTGACATCACTGTGTGTATTATGCCTGTACTGTGACATCACTGTGTATACTTAATACGGAGGAGCACCATAAGACAGTATAGATGAAATAATTGATTGGAAATATATATATATTAAGTAATTAATTAAAGGGAATGATGTCCAATTTTATTCATTAAGTGTATCATATTATTTACTAAGGGGTGTGTATTGTAATACACCGAGGAGTCGCAATGTAATATTTGATTTATGGAGAGGGCACAGTATGCTTTATGTTATAGGGGTATATTTGATATTTGTGGGGGGCACAGTTGTGTTGTGAGTGTTAAATATTATTTAGGAGCACAGAATGGGACATTGTTATCCAGGTGACTTCGTATTGTAGTGACGGTGATATTTTTAGTTGCACAGTGTGCAGATGTGCCACGGAGAGATGAAGGTCAGGTTAGCTGGACCCAAGTCTGAAAGGGGTAACTTATTCCTCACCACAATCCTCGCCTTCATTTCGGCTATCGAAGGGACTAAATCCTAAAACCCAAGTAAGTAAACTCTTCCACCACCAGAGCATACATTTTTTCCAGGGACCAGTGAGATGTATGGCTATATTGTTGGCAGACGCAATGGTTGCCCTAAACGCCAGGGTCCTCCTCGTCCATTAAGTGCCTGTCTTCCTTGGCACCCAAAGAGTCTTGGCAATTTTCTTCTCCCTATCAGATATGACCTGTTTCTTGCTCACAGCAAGAGCAAGAAACTGGTGTGCAACGGCAATACGAAAGTCTCTGTGACCGCGACACAAAGGGTCACAAGCAGTAGATATTTTGGACCATCAGGCTTTAAAAAAATTATTTAACGCTGGAAAGGAGCAGATTCCCCCCACCTTGGGAAAATGTGACTTTTTCAAATATATGAATAAACTCCCCAAGCTCCTGGGATTGGCTGTAGAGAGCAGGGGGCGGTCGCTAACCAAGTGATGACACCATCACTTGGCTTAGCGACGCCCCCTGTCCTCTACAGCAAATATTTATGACAAGGTCCATGAGTAGCTGTTCCCCAAGGGTTGGGGTGGAAAGTCCTTTCCAGCCCCTCCCATTTTGGCAACTGCCTAGTCCCACAGCAGATGTAATGAAAGCGTAAATCTAACATGGGGCGTTTTTAATGTGTACCAAATTGGTAATGAATACCAAACAAGCAGAATACATACATAATACACATAATACCCCAAAAATTGCTGAAATCATCAATGGCTTTACATGACGCTAGCCAGCCAAGCACTTAAAAAATACTTCTACTCTCGGACTTCTTTTTATCGTCTTCTGTCGTCGGCAACATCCTGACGGCACCGCATGTTCTTCTCCGGCGTCGCATAGTATGGCGTCAGAAGGGCCCACGTAATTACTGTGCGTCTGCCGGCCGGAAGCATATGGCGGCGCCCTGCGGTACCAGAAGAAATAGAAAGACAGAAAGGACCCTCGGCGGACACGGGGAAAGCCCGGACATCGGGAGAGCGCGCTGCGCAGCTGGGCCAACCGGAGGAGGAGTATCTAAGTTTTTTTTTTTTTTAGTGCTGGGTGGCTGTATACTGTGGGGGCAGGTGTGTATACTTAAGGGGGGCAGGTGGGCTGGCTGTCTCACTAATGGGGGCAGGCTGGGTGGCGTATACCACAGTGGGCAGGCTGCGGCTGGCAGTCACTGCAGGGACAGGCTTGGGTGGTGATACTACAGGGGCAGGCTGGGCGGTTGTAACTCAGGGGGCAGTTGGCTGGCTGTTGTACTACAGGGGGCAGGCTGGGTGGCATATGTACTGGGGCAGGTTGCTGTACACTACTGGGGGCAGGCTGGGCTGGCGTATACTACGGGGGCAGGCTGGGCTGGTTGTATACCTGCAGGGACAGGCTGGGCTGGTTGAATTACTCGGGGGCGGCTGGGTGGTTGTATATACAGGGGGCCGGTTGGGCGGGCTGTCTACTACAGGGGGCAGTCTGGGCTGGCTAATATGCTACTGGGGGCAGGCTTGGCTGTTACACTACTGGGGGCGGCGGGGCGGCTGATTATACTGGGGGCAGGATGGACTGGCTGTATACTACTGGGGCAGGGGGTATAACTACTGGGACTTGTGGCAAATATATGGGGGGCTTCGGTGACAACGTATTTCCCACCCTCGGTATACTCGAGTCATAGGTTCCCAGTTTTGGTGTGGTAAACTTAGGGACTGGTTAATCGGGTCGGCTTTACCGAGTACACTAGTTTTGTGGTATTTGCCTATACATCTAATAGTAGGGCCGGAATCTTACTGAGCTTAAGGAGATGCGATACATTCCACTTCATTATTAAGTATATTCATTATAATCAACGTTCAGTCATGCGGTTTCTAAGGGTATTTAAGGTGCAAATCCATTGCAGTTCCGTCTCAATAAAGGGATATGGTTCATCAGTCTAATCCTAAGGGTTTCCCTGTATGGCGGCTTCAATAAAATTGTTTGGAGACAAGGTAAGTTAGTTCGCTCGGACCCTCCCTATGGTATAACGGTGATGATTAAGTGTGTGTTCACCAATCCATAGGACTAAACAACATGGGCAATATAAAATGTAATGACAAAAAGAACATCACATGTCAACTAATGTTTGATATTAATTTCGTGATTGTAACATTGGTACCAAACTGGCACCTGTCCTCAGACGACAATTTATACAGTTGCGACAGGGTAGATCCTTTCCTTGTATAGCCAGACAGACTAAGTTGTCTGCTCACTTTAAAGGGAACAACATCAGATTTTACCAACCTTCCTTGATGCTCTGTATCTACGAAAGAAAAATAAGGGGGATTATTGAATAACTACAGAGCCCAATAATTGGGCCACGTTTACGGACAAATTTTAGCAATGGCATCACTTTGGCGTTTGTTGTACTACTAAAAGGGATACGTTCATAGCAGTCTCTATTTTTACGAGCAGGGCTGTCTAGATCTTTTCCGTTTTATCAAATTACGCACAATAACCGTATCAGGGGACACGTTTTAAATTTTTGGGATATGTGTAAATGCAAGTCATTTTTTTGGATCATAGTGATCCTTACATCTGCATAGGGGAGGATTGAGGGTGGAACGGGGGTGGGACTCTCATCTCTGACTAGAGGTTGTATCAGTGGGTTTGGTTAAAGATCGTGTCAAAAGCCACACCCGTCTGGTTACCAACAATCCACAAATTGTTAACACGTTTCAGAGACCACCAGGGGCGTGCTAGGTCAAAGACCGGGGCTCTGCCCCGGATCTTGGCTGGAGGCCCCGGAATTCCCCCGCAGGGGCTGCAGACTTGGAGGAATCAACTCTGAAGGACTGTGATGATGTCATGGCTGGTCACATGACCTGCCGGGACACAACACAGTGAACACATACGACCTGCATCATTTGAGTAAGTGGGGCTTGTGTGGGGGACATACCTACAGGGGGGGGCTGTGTGGGGACAGTAGCTTTGGGGGGGCTGTGTGGGGGACATTTAGGTACTGTGGGGGCTGTGGGGGACATACCCGCCCATACGGGGGGGGTGTGGGGGCCCATTAGTTACGTGTGGGGGCTGGGGGGAGACATTACTTACTGTGGGTCTGTGATGGGAACATACTTACTGGGGGTGGCTGTTGTGGGGGAAAAATTAGCTACGGGGGGCTGTGTGGGGACATTTGCTACTGTGGGGCGGTGGGGACATTAGCACTGGGGGGCTGTGTGGGGGAACTTAAGCTACTGTGGGGCGTTGTGGGGACATAGCTACTGGGGGGATGTGTGGCGGACATTAGCTACGGGGGGGGCCGTGGGGGGCAACATTAGGGTACTGAGGGTAGCGCTGTGGGGGGACATTAGCTAATGAGGGTTAGCTGCGTGGGGGCACATAGCTACTGAGGGTCGAGTGTGGTGGACATTCAACATTAGCTACTCGAGGGTTAAGTGTTTGGGGGCACATTAGCTACTGAGGGGGTAGCTGTGATGAAGGGGGACATAGTACTGAGGGGTGGTGGGGACATTAGCTACTGAGGATAGCTGTGTGGGGCACATTAGTACTGAGGGTAGCTGTGTGGGGAACATTTTTCTGGGATGGGGAGGGTGGTAGGTGGTTAGATGTATGGGGGTCATTCGATTGTGGCTGTGTGGGGCACGTTACTGGGGGGCTTGTGGGGGACATTTCTTGGGGCGTGTCAAACGTGGCACTAGGACAGCTCAGTTTGATCTTCCATTGCGTTCTAGTTAGACCAGTGATTCGATGGTAAAACAAGCTCATGGTGTTTAAATGCAAGCCTTACAGTATTTGGGGGAGATTGTTGGGGGCAGCCGCAGCGAGGCTACACGTCCAAGATGTAGTACAATGGGGGGAACATAAGATGTGGTGTATGTATAATGGAGAAGATGAGGACGGCGTCCGCACCTACGTCAATGGAGGAAAAAGTAGGGATTTCTGATGTGGTTTCTGTAGCTGTATACACTGGCAGGTTGTTATTGGACAAGCACATGGGCGGGGGTTATGTACAGGGGGGGGGGCATTACTAAAAAGTTGATACACATGCATGGGGCCCGTTGCCCTGGATCGTTTTTCCCACCTAGCAAACGCCCCTGCGAGACCACTATTTAATTTAATTGTGTGTTGGAGTGCCAGCCAAAGGAGGTAGAGTCGTCTTATACGCCAGCACCCAAGCAAGCTAAAAGAGTGGGGAGGAATAGAGACGGCCCTCCCAGAGACGCATAATATATTGGCGTATGTAGGCGCCATACTGGTGCCTAGCCCCCCATTTTGAAAATAAAAATCATCGCCCCATAGAAAGAATTGTTACTTAGAACAAACTCCAGCAAACACCAATACAAACTCCTGGGTTTCTGGGATGACAATGATGTGGAAGGAAGAGTGTAGTACCCATGGACCCATATCATGATTATCGAGGTATCTAAGCTACCACATCAAATGAGACTGACAAATATGGAATCATGTGCAGATATGTGTTAATGCGTTTAACTTATTATGAAACCGTAGTATCCTACATACGTTGCCATTCATCGCCAGTTCCCCTCAAGATTCTTGTCCACAAATTGAAGGTTAGATTCTGTACTAGAAACAATTGGCTGCCGCGGGAGGGGAAACTAAACATATGGATTTAGGTAAACATATATAGTGAGGGAGTAGTTGGAAAGTAGTTGGATGTTCACTGGTAAATGTTTATTACATCTCATCATTAATATGTTTGCCAAAAGCAAATAAAATATATCTTTAATCTTTCTCCCCTCAATATGAATTTGGGATCAGAAGATGATCCTTTGGTATGTATAGTTCAGAAGTGTATCCTGTTTCGGCAAAATATTGAGATGGTATCCATGACGACGACCGCTCCGCTTGTCAGGCGGGTTTGATAGTAAGGTCGCCGTCATGGGCGCAGGTCATCAAGGGCAGCAGAGCTCCCAGCGGTGTCTCTATGGTGGATTCACATTGGCTAAACGCTATCAGTTATCTATTCTCAACAGACGTGATAAATGCTGCTATATCAGAATCTTCTACTTCCGGAGAGAATGCACTTTTATTTAAATAAACCCAAATTGCTTCAAATTTAATGAGATTGGTAATACTCGGACGGCCAGCCTGACATGAAAAAAATACTTCAATATAGAAGGAAAAAATTGACACAAGTCCACTTCAAGTTTAAGTTGGAGCCAGTGTCGAGTCAAAAACCTCGACAATGGGGCAGATTACTACCCGGTTCATTCACGAGCCAGAAGGGGTTCTCTGCGTGGATTCGGGTCCGGCCGGGAGTCATTAGGTCGTTCCTAAGCGCCGCCCAGGTTGCGAGAAGAGCATCGGAACGCGCTGGGTTCACGAGCCGGGCCCTGAGTGAAAGGTAAGGGCAAGCTCCGCAACAGAGTTGTTTAATGCGGCGGTTTTTCCGAATACGTAGGGGTTCGTCGGCCACGGCCCCGATTTCCGTCGCATTGCATACCCGTGCCGATGGCACACACAATCCGATCGCGTGCGCCAAAAATCCCTGGGAATTCAGGTGGGAAACGGCGCCCTATCGGAAATATTCGGGTGGTAACACGCTTGGGAAAGACAAACGACAATCGCCCCCTAGTAAATGACCCCAAATATGACAACCCCTTTAGCCAAGACGATTCTTGATCTAGTCAAAGTTTTTTGGAGGGAAATATGTACCACAAAAGGTCTGGTCTCTTTCTCAGAGCATCTTCAGTATTGCTCCACTGCTTTGCTCTGGGTTGCGCTTGCAGATTCGATGGTGTCTCCTCCTCCTCTCCGGGTTTTTGGTATTTTCCAGCTTACCTATGTATGTATGGGATGTTCACAAAACCAAGTAGACCTATTTCACCAATTTTTATCGAACACAAACTTGCTCCAAATATAGGCACCTTGAAATAATTGAATTTCACTTACGTGCTGATATGAAATTTCTTCTATTATACTTTTATTTTTTATAATATACTTTGGGACTCCGACTATCTGACAAACTGTATTTGTACTTAGTATGCTTTTAGAGAGTATTTTACGAACCCGATGAAGGGGGTGGTCCATCTCCGAAAACGTAGTCCAATGCTGTACAAAAATAACAGAAATCTATTGTGTTACGGGGTACCCGCAATCCTCACTAGGATTCGCGGGTACAAACCCGCACTACTTGTGGCGTGAGTGTCCCTCAGCCAGGACTTAATCTCAAGGTGCTCTGCTTCCGACTAGGCCACGTCCTCGCTCCTGCTGCCCTTACCAAAGCGGTGATCCCACTGCTAGGGCGCACAACGTCTCTTCCAACCTAAAGGGCCGGCGTCCTCCTGATTGGCACTGGCGTAATCCGGCCTCACCCTATGACCAGGCACGCATTCGCCTCCTCGATGGATCTTCAGCCTTCTCTTAGAAACTTCAAGTTTCCACACCCAGATTCCACACGGTCCTGTTGAAGTAAATGCCCTCAGCATTTCCAGACTCTCGTCCTCCAGCCTTCCCAGATTGCTCCCAATGTTTTCTCTATTTTTCTAGGATTAAGATGCTTACGTCGTTCCTGGTTTCCCTCCAGGGCAATTTCCAGAAGACGCCGTTGTTTCCTGTATCAGCATTCCAGAGCTCCTGGGCGGGCTTCCTGATGTCTTAGCGTGTCTAGAGTCCTCAGCTCATCCTCAAGGACCTCTATGGTCATGTCTGCCTTTACCAGCTTCTGCCTGCCACCACGGGCCTTGTGACCCGTGGAACGGACCTGTGGCACCCCGCTTGGTGGAGGGTAGGTGCCACTTTAGACTCCGGTCACGGTTGCGGCTAGTACCCTCTCCATCTCCCGCCGTGGTCAGAGGGCCACTGGTCCCGCAGGAATCCTCCATCCGAGACTTTCCCATAGAGACTTTAGTTTGTTGTCTTGTTGCGACCGGTACAATATGATGATCCTACTATATTAAAAAAGTTTGTGGAAAGCACGTTCCATCAAAACACGGTTTTGGTTTTTATACTTGGTTTTTTTTTTTTTATTTTGTTTACCATTCACATCCTGCCACTATCTGCTCGCGTGTCCCAGGAGACCGCAGCGAGACCATTTATTACTAGGACCCTAGGATACCCTTCCCCTCTTTCTTGAGGACCAGAGTCAAGGTTACTGCAGTGGAGCAACTATAACTCTAAAATTACACTGACACCCATCTCATGAAAAGTTTTACAATCGGGTTGGCATGCTCTATTGTTGTGTTCGACTGATGGTTATATTTAAAAATATGTAACTTTCTGGTGTCCAAAGGGCTCATTGGGATGGGACTGCTGAGTGAATAATAACTACACTAACAATTAGTATCTACAATTTACAGTATATATGACAGTAGGCAAGAGTTTAAAGGCAACCATAAGGCTGAGTTGCCCCCATGAAAACTATTTTGGACAGCCAGCCAGCCCCCTAGTAGTCTATATCGCATCCCCCCTTAGGAGTTTTTATAGAGCTAGTAGCCTCACTAAATATAGCCAGCCAGACCCTAGGATATAGCCAGCAGCGCCCTAATATATAGCCAGCAGCCCCTATTATAGCCAGCAGCACTCCACTTCATAGCCGGCCGCCCCAGAGTAAATCGCCATTGGCCCTCTACTAATATGAGCCGCAGCCGCTTACATGATGGAGCCATGGCATGATTCTTGTATTAGCCAGGCAAAGCGCTGCAGTAAATAGCCAGGCAAGCAAAAGCCTAGTATATAGCCGCGCCATGTCCCCAGCAAATAGCCGCAGGGCCCCCTAGTATATACCTAGTGCCGCCTTGTATATCGAACGCAAGAACCTATAGGATATAGCCAGCAGACCATTGTGATAGTTATCAGGCCTCTAGAAAAGCAAGAGCCCTTAGTAGATAGCCCGATATCCCTAGTATATATCCCGTAGCACGATGTATTTTATAGCCAGAGCCCCTTACTATAGCTAGTGTGGCCTTCTTGTATGTAGCAGCAGCCCATGTCCCCAGAAAAATAGCCCAGACCCCCTAGATAAAAGCAAGTGCCGCCCCCGTGTATATATCCATGCAGGCCCCTAGTATTATAGCCAGCAAGCATATGTCCCACAAATAGCCAACAGCCGCCTAGTATAAAGCCAGTGCGCTGCCTTGTATAAGAAGAGCCCCCTCAATATAGCCAGCAGCCACTACATATAGCCAGTGCCTGTCATCTTGTATTAGCCAGCAGCCCCTAGGATATAAAGCCAACCGCCTACTACTATATAGCCAGCCGCAATTTCCCAAGAAAATAGCCAGCTGCCTCCTAGTGTATGCCAGAGCCTTATGTTCCCCCAGCAAATAGCCAACAGCCTCAAGTAGATAGTAAGGCCGGCCCCCCTTGAAAGGGGCAAGCAGCCCACTAGTGTTATTAGCAGCCCCCTAGTATACAAACAGCAGCCCCCTAATATATAGCCAGCAGCCCCTACTATTACCAGTGCCTGCCCATGTAATATAACCAAGCACCACCTAGTAATAGCCAGCAGCCTCCTATTATTAGCCAGCAACAATGTCGCCCATCAAATAGCAGCAGCCACCTATATATACCCATTGCCTGCCCCATTTTATATATCTAATCATCCCCAGTATACAGCCAGCAGCCCACTAATATATAGCCACAGCCCTAGTATAGCAAGCCGCTCTCCAGTATGTAGCAGCACACCTAGATATACCAGCTTGACCCCTACTATAGAGCCAGTGCTTCCCCCTTGTACTAGCCACAGCCCCCTAGTATACAGCCAGCCACCTAATTTATTGTAAGCTCCCCTAATACAGTCAGCAGCCCACTTTATATAGCCGGCAGCCCCCAAGTACTGTAGCCAGCAGATCTCCCTAGTATCTGCCCGCATCCTAGTAGATATAGCCATCCACGCTCTAGTATAATCAGCCATTCTCCTACATTACAGCCAGCCTCCCTACTACCCATAGCCTGCCGGACCACTTGTATAATAGCCAGCAGCCCGTACGTATTTATCCATCAGCCCAGGTCCCCAGAAAAAAGCCAGCAACCACTAGTATGATACCTAGTAGCCCCCTGTACATAGCCAGCAAGCACTCTAATATAGCACAGCCGCCCTAGTAGTAGCCATAGCTCCTAGTAACAGCCAGCAGTCCCTACATATAGCCATGGCCTGCCCCTGTAATATGGCCACAGCCCCCCTAGTACTATAGCCATAGGCCTACCTAATTATAGCAAGCAGCCCCATGTCCCCGCATAATAGCACATCAGCCCCCTTGTATATAACCAGTGACCTGCCCCTTTGTATATAGCCAGCTCCACCCTTCACATCGTCAGTGCTTGCCCCCTTGTGGTATAGCAACGCCACGAGATACAGGCTAGCAGCCCTCTAATATAATCACTTTGCTCCAAGTATCATAGCCAAGTGCCTGCCTCTGGATATAGCCGCAGCCACCTGTATATAGCCAACAGCCTCCCAGTGTGTATACCCAAGAGCCAATTCGCCGACAATAACCACCCCCCCTAGTTATAGCCAGGGCCTGCCCCTCCGTATATAGATCAGCAAGACCCCTAGTATACTGCCAGAGCCCAGTCCCCAGCAAATAGCCAGCAATCCCCTAGATATAAGCCAGTGCCTCCCCCCCCCCTTGTCTTTAGCATGCACGCCCACTAGTATCATCTAGACCTCCCTAATACAGCCAAGGCAGCCCTCCTAATAATAGGAGCAACCCACTATAATTAGCAGCAGCTCCCTAGTATAAAGCCAGCAGTCCCCTACTAGATAGCCAGTGCCTGCCCGCCTTGTATAAGCCAGCAGCCCCCTAGTATGAAGCCGAGGCTCCATTATTTAGCAGCAGCCCATGTCACCCATCAAATAGCCAGCAGCCCGTTAAGTATAATACCCGTGACTGTCCCTAGTATACAGCCAGCAATCCCCTACTTATATAGCCAGTGCCTCCCCTTGTATATAGCAGCAGCCCCCTAGTATATAGCCAGCAACTCTATTATATAGCAAGCAGTAATGTCCCCCATCAAATAGCCATCAGCACCCCTGTATATACCCAGTTCCGACCCCTTGTAATATAGCCCAGCTGCCCCTATACTTATGTCCGGCTGCCCCCTTGTGTATAGCCAGAGCCCACTAGTATACAGCTAGCAGCCCTCTAATATATATACCAGCAGCTCCACAGTATATGACCAAGCGACCCCCACTACTATATAGCCAGTGCCTGCCCTATTGTATATAGCCAGCAGACCCCTAGATATAGCCACATCCTGCACAGTGTTACCCGGTAGCCAATGTCCCCCAGCAAATAACCGCTCAGCCCCCTGTATATGCCATGCCTGCCCCTGGTATCTAGACAGCAGCTCCCTAGTAATATAGCCAGCATACACTATATATACTAGCCAGCAGCGCCTAGTATATTCCAGCTGCTCCCTACTATATATGCAGCTTCCCCCTACTACATACCCAGTGTCCTCCACCTGTATATGGCCAGCAGCCCGTAGTATTTATTCCAGCAGCCCCAGGTCCCCCAGAAAAAGCCAGCAACCCATTAGGATATATCTAGGAGCCCCCAAGTTACAGCCCAAGCCCTATCATAGTATAGCCAGCACCCCTAGTATGTAGCCATCAGCTACCTAGATTACCAGCCAGCAGTCCCCTACTATTACAGCCAATGCTGCCCCCTTCTATTTACCGAGAGCCCCTAGATATAGCCAGCAGCCTCCTTATTATATAGCAAGCAGCCATGTCCCCCATCAAATAGGCCATCCGCCCCCCTGGTATACCCAGTGCCTGCCCCCCTTGATATTAGGCCAGCTGCCTCTACTACATAGCAGGCCTGACCCTCACCTCCTTGTGTATAGCCAGAAGACCCCTAGTAATACAGCTACGAGCCCCTCTAATAATATCCAGCAGCTCCCAGTTATATAGCCAGCAGCCCCCTACTATAAAGCCAGTGCCTGCCCCTGATATAGCCCTAGCCAGTATATGATGCCACCTTTAGTGTATACCAGTAGCCAATGTCCCCCAGCAAATACCAGCCACCCCTAGTATATAGCCAGTGCCTGCCCCCTGGTAATAGACAGCAGACCCTAGTGATAGCCAGCAGCCCTGTCCCCCAGGCAAATAGCCAGGCAGCCCCCCAGTATATAGGCCATGGCCTCCCCCATTTTATTTAGGCATGCAGCCCACTAGTATATATCTAGACCCACCCCCTAATATACAGCCATCAGGCCTCTAAATTATAGCCAGCAGCCCCTCGGTATATAGCCAGCAAGTCCCTAGTTACAGCAGCATGCCCTACTAGATGCCAGTGGCCTCCCCTGATTAACCTGCGCCCCTAGTTAGTAGCCAGCAGACTCCTATATATAGCAGCAGCCCAGGTACCCCATGCAATAGCCATCAGCCCCCTTGGTATATACCCAGTTGACCTGCTAACCCCTTGTATTAGCCAGCTGCCCCCTGACTACATAGTTCGTGCCTGCCCCCTTGTTAATAGCCAAAAGCCCACTAGTATACCGCTAGCAGCCTTACTATAATAATCCAGCAGCTCCAATAATATAGCCAGCAGCCCCCTACCTATAAAGCCGTGCCTCGTTCCTCTTGTATATAGGCCAAGCAGCCCCTATTAGCCAACAGCCTCCCAGTGTATACCAGGAAGCCATGTCCCCGCAGCAATACCAGCCACCATTAGTATATAGCCGGCCTCCCCCTGTAATAGACAGCAGACCCCATAAATATATCCATCGCCCATGTCCCGTCAGCGTATAGCCAGCAGCCCCTAGTATATAGCCAGTGCCTCCCCATTGTATTAGCAGGCAGCCCACTAGTATATATCTCGACCCCTACATAAGTGCCAGCCAAACTAATACAGTCAGTCCGCCCCTAGTATATCGCAGACCAGCTCCTAGTTACAGCCCAGCCATTCCCCTCACTAGATAGCCAGTGACTGCCCCCGTCTCTTTAGCCAGCAGCCCCCTCCCTAGTTATACAGCAGCCTCCATATTAGGTAGCAGCCCATGTCCCCATCAACTAGCCAGCCGCGCTATAATACCCAGTGACTTGCACCCTTCCTTGTATATCAGCCAGCTGCCCACCTACTAATAGTCATGCCTGCCCCATTGTATATAGTCAGAGCGCTCTCTGTATACAGCCGCAGCTCCCTAGATAATAGCCGCACCCCCCCTAATATATAGACCAGTGCCTGCCCTTTTATATAGCCACAGCCACCCCTAGTTTTGCCAACAGCCTCCTAGTTTATACCCATTAGCCAATGCCACCAGAACCATAACCAGGCCTCCCCCTAGTAACATAGCCAGTGCCTGACTCCCTGGTATGTAGACAGTGAGACCCGTTGTAATATAGCCATGCAACCCATTTCCCCAGGCAAATAGACCAGCAGCCACAGTATTAAGCCAATGCCCACCCCTTGTATTTAGCAAGCACCCACTAGTATATCCTAGCACCCCTTAGGTACAGATAACAGCAGTCCGCCTAATATATGCCAGAAGCCCCATAGCATTAGCACAGCTCCTAGTATTGCCAGCAGCTCCCTATATATGAGCCAGTGCCTGCCCCCTATGTCAAAACAAAAATATAGACACAGCCCCCTAGTCTAAGCCACAGCAGGGCCATGTCCCCATCAAATAGCCAGCACCCCCTTAAGTATATACCCAGTGCCTGCCCCCTGTATACGCCAGCTGCCCCTACTATATAGCTAGCTGCCCCCTATACAGCCAAGTGCCTGCACCTTGTGGTATAAGCAGAAGCCCAACTAGTATACAGCCATAAGCCCTTCATATATAGCCAGCAGCCCCCTAGTATATAACTAACAGCCTCAGGGTAATACCAAGTAGCCAATGCCCCCGCACAATAACCATCCGCTCCACTAGTATAATAGCCATCCTCTCCCTAGTATACACAGCAGTCCCCTACTATTAGCCATGTCGGCCCCCTTGTATATAGCCAGCAGCCCCGTATATAGCCAGCGCCCTCCATATATAGCCAAACCCATGTACCCTCAAATGCCATCAGCCTCCCAGTGTAGGGTATACCCATTAGCCATGTCACCACCAAATACCCAGCCGCCCACTAGTATATAGCCATGGTGCTGCCCCCTGGTATATTAACAAGCAGACCCCTTGTATATAAGCCAGCAGCGATGTCCCCCCAGGCAAATAGCCAAAATCCCCCTAGTAGTATAATGCCAGGGCCCCACCCCCTTGTATATAGGCACGCAGCCCCCTAGTATTTACCCAAAGAGCCTCTAGTTTGGACCTAGTAGCCCACTGCTACCTCAGCAATTTATAACAGCCGCCCCATAGGTATAGCCAGTGCGCCCCCTTGTATTTAGCAAGCAGCCCCTAGTATATAGCAGCATGTCCACTGGTATATAGCCCAGCATCTCTCAAGTATATTGGCCCTAGTATAAAGCCAGCTTCCTAAATTATAGCCATCAGACCTAGTATATACCATCAATCATGCCCTAGTAGAAAGCCTCCTTAGTGATACCGCAGTAGCAATGGTCCCCCAGCAAATAACCGACACACCCCAGTATATAGCCAGTGCCTGCCCCCTGGTATTGATAGCAGCACCCCTAGTATTAGAGCCAGCAGCCCATGCCCCAAGCAAATAGCCAGCAGCCCCTAGTAATAGCAGCGCCTGCCCCCTGCATTAGCATGCCAGCCCATAGTATATATACTGCACCCTCTGTCTCAGCCAGCAGCCCTCTACTATAGCCAGCAGCCCTAGTATATAGCAGGGCTCCCTAGTATACAGCCAGCAGTCCCTATAGATAGCCAGTGCCCTGCCCTTGTATATAGACCACAGCCCCTACGAATAACCACCAGCAGCCCCTATTATTAGCCACAGCCCATGTGCCCCATCAAATAGCCGCAGCCCGCTAGTATATACCCAGTGACTGCCCCCTTGTATAGCCAGCTGCACCTACTATATCAGTCCTGCCTGCCCTCTGTAATAGTCTCAACAGCTCTCTACGTATACACAAGCAGCCCTCTAATATATAGCCAGGCAGCCCGCAAGTATACACGCGACATCCTCTAGTATATTAGCCCCGCATCCATGTCCCCATAATAGCAAGCAGCCCGCTAGATATACCAGTGACTGCCCCCTTGATATAGCCAACTGCACCTACTATATAAAGTCAGTGCAGCCTGCCCTCTTGTTATAGACAGCAGTCCCCTAGTTTAGCCCTAGGTCCTTATGCCAAGCCAAGTCCCTCCCCGAAAGTACCTAGACAGCCCCCGTATAACCAGAGCCTGCCCCCGTATATAGCTCATGCCCCCGGGATATGCGCAGCCCAAAGCCACAGATCCCCCGATCAAATACCAGCACCCCTAGTATAGTACCCAGTTGCTGCCCTCTTGTATACGCCGCTGCCCCCTACTTAACATAACCAGTGCCTGCCCCCTTGTGATACTAGAGCAGCAACCCACTAGTATACAGCCACGCAGGCCCTTATATATATACCAGCAGCCCCCTAGTAGTATATGCCAAACAGCCTCAGAGTTGTATGCCAAGTAGCCAACGTCCCCTGCACAATAACCAGCGCTCACACTAGTTATTACCATAGCTCCCTAGTATACAGCTTCGTCCCCTACTATTAGCCAGGCTGCCCCCTTTATTTAGTCCAGCAGCCCCCTAGTAATAGCCAGCAGCCTCCTATTATATGCCAGCAGCCCATTACCCAATCAAATAGCCATTCACCCCCTTGTATATACCCCAGTGCTTTCCCCCCTGTATATGTCCAGTCTGCCCCCCTACTATAGCCAGTGCCTGCCCTATTGTATAGCGCAGCTCCGTTACGACACAGCCCCTAGTATACAGCTAGCAGCCTTCTAATATATTCAGCATCTCAAGCATTATAAAACCACAGCCTCCCCTATATAAAGCAGTTGCACTGCCCTCTGTATATGCCCACAAGCCTCCTAGTGTATACCCAGTAAGCCAGCATGTTCCCCCAGGAAATACCAGCACCCCCAGTATATCGCCAAGTGCCTGCCCCCTGAGGTATATAGACAGCAGACCCTATGTATATAGCCAGAAGCCCATTGTCCCCCGAAAATAGCCAGAGCCCCTAGTATATAGTCGTGCCTTCCCCCTGTTTAGCATGCAGCCACTAGTATATTATATGCTAGCAGCCCCTAGTCTATCAACCACCCAGCCCTCTAATATAATAGCCACCAGCCCCTCTAGTATATACCGACAGCCTCCATGTGTATACCATAGCCAAGGTCCCCAGCAAAATACCAGCCCCCACTAGTATATAGCCAGTTGCCTGCCCTGGTATAACAGACAGCGACCCCTTGTATATTAGCCGCAGCGCATGTCCCCAGCAAATAGCCAAAATCCCACAGTATATAGCCAGTCGCCCACCCCGTGTATATAGCCAGCAGCCCCTGGTATTTAGCCAACAGCCTCCAGTGTTATACCTAGTAGCCCATGTCACCCAGAAAATAACAGGCCGCCCCCTGATATAGCCAGGGGCCTGCCCCCTTGTATTTAGCAGCGCCCTAGTTATATAGCACAGTCCCCTGGTATATAGGCAGCCCAGCCCTCCCGTCTATGGCCCTATAGTAAAACAGCTTTTGTTCCTAAATATAACAATCAGCACCCTGTATATAGCCATCCCCATGCCCCTTATGTAATAGCATTGCTGCCCCGCTTGTATAGAGCCCTTTATGCCAGCCTTTAAAAAAAAGAAAAAGCCCTCTATACTCCACCGTTCGATGCCCATGCAGGGTCCCTTTGTCTTATGAAGCTCCGTATCCCGCATGCTATGGGCACACACCATGAAGTCAGTCGCTTGCCTGACATTCATAAGGTGTTTGCCCGATAAGCAGAGTTAGCGTTCGTCAGCACATACATTGTTTGTTTTTATTGTTGTTTAAGATACACAAGAGCCACGCTTTGGTTGCCGGGAGAGATCCAAATGATTTCCTCTTTCTCTCTGTACTCCCTCTTCAAATCGATCATGTGATACATTATTCCCCGATCAGGATGACCCATTATTTACGCTTTTCATCACAAGACCTTAATATGTTATTATACTATGATCGGACCCCTCAAACTCCCAAACAGGATTTACCAAAAGTTTATAAATAACTTAAACAATATGGAGACCTAGAGTTCAGGGAATCATCAGAGATGTAGACATACCCTATATGGACGATGATGCTAGTTCATATGACATGGTGGTCTTGCTTCGGCAGGCGGCAAAACTTACAAGGATCCCCCCTCCTCTGCCCAACATCTCCTCAACATTTCCTTGCATACAGCTACTTGGGGGATCTGTCCTCTGCTTGATATCAGAGAGGTTGCAGGCCCATTGTCAGCAGAGCCTGTACTCAGAGCAACAGGAACAGCGCAAGAAGAGTGTGTGGAAAGTGCACTTTGATAAAAATGCAACAGAAAATGAATAAGTATTTTCACATTTTTTAGTATAAGGAGCATACTTTAAAAAATAAAATTGAAAAGTTTAGTTAGCTTAAAGCAGGTGAGTTGATTAATGAGATTAAGACCAGCCGTCTAGGAGAAAAGATCAGCCCATGAGCTCTACATACACCGCTAAGCACCCAACACGGCACTAAAAACCTCATGGTACAGTAAGTGAAGGGGTTGTCCAATTTCAGCAAATAGAGGTTATTTGTGAACAATGAAAAGTCTGTATCAATTACTCATTGCTTCGCTTGACTGCCATTTCATAGAAAGCTTCAATTGCATTACCGAATGCCCAAAATCTGGCAGCTCATATGATGGACACACTGAAGGGCAGTATCTTATACAAGACACCGCTCTGTAAAGCGATAGGCCCTTTCACACTTGCGAGTGTCATTCGATCAAACTTGGCATCAAGTCGCAGTAGTGCTGCCTGATAGCCCCGCTCGAACGATTGCAAATCAGAAATGAACCAGCATGTGTGAATGAAAGGGGCTTAATATATTGAGGAGTGACCATGACGAGATGTTTATACACTTGTAAGTAAACATGGAAGCTTCCCAAGAATTACAGCAACAGAGATCCAGAACCTATGGGGCATAATAGGAAAAAGTATATTGGTTTAAATGGTTAAGAGGGTTGGACGATATTACATAAGTTACTCAGGTGCCTTTAGCCTTCAAATAATCATGAATGTTCATCAAAGTGATCAGCATTCTGCTACTTTTTTTGCGCTATGTTCTGCAACTCTCTCTGGATCTTGTTACATGTCGACGCCTGATGAATGCAGCAGGAAATTATGGGGCAGTGTGCCACAGTTACAGTGGTTATATGAACATTTAGCCGATCCTCAGAAAAGGGGGTCTCCCTATAACAAGGGGTGTTATGAAAGAAAAAAAAATAGCCAGTGAAAAAGAAAATTCAAGCCTATGTACCAGAAAAATGGCAATTTTAAGTTGCAGCAAACTAGATCACAAATAGGAGGTTTACTGCATGGTCTAAAGGACTAAACCTTAAATACATCCCCCTATGTTCATTTGGTCTCACCCCTCCCATCTCTATGTCTGTAGGAGAGAAAGAAGCACAGTGGGCGAGGGTAAGACACAGGAAGTTGTGTATATGTACAGAGGGCAGCATGGTGGTAACAGGGGGTAACAGAAAAAGGCGCAGTCTAAAAGGAGGCAAAGACACAGGATACGGTACAAATACATGCAGAGACATGCCCAGGAACAGGAGTATTGAAATGTGCTCAACCCTGAAAATGTCTATTATACGGACAATAACCATATCATATATTTGCTTGATATTTCCATCATCAGACCCAACAACATGAGAGCTGTAGCATTATGTCCCAGTGCCCAAGGAGCAGTGAAGAGGGTCAGGCTTTGGGTAACTGTTTATATTCGCAGGCCTCCTTTCTTGGCTCCAGGTCTGTTATTCAAAGTGTCTCGGCACAGACAGAAACGGTGCGGAGGATTAAGGAAGGTACAAACTATGTTAGTAATATGATGAGCTAGTACTTTATTACCAGTAAGCTCTCAACTCACCTTTATGAACCCATCAATAGAAAAATGACGGGTCACACGACAAGAGAAATTGACCGGCCGTCAGTATTCTTCCCTCTGGCACATGATGAAAACAATGTGCAATACTTTTAATAGATCATTCCCATTCCTGATTTAAGGACTGTATCTGCTCGTCAATGGAAGAGAAGGAACATCTCGTAGCCTAAACTTGTAACAGGGGTCACTGTGTTTGTCAACAGTTATGGGATCTGAAAAAACGGAGCACAGGCGCTTGCAGTAGGCAGATAGAAAAGATGTAAACCCCCCCCACCTGTTTTTCACAGTGACAATGGCTTGGTTGTGGGCAATTCAATGTGGCTAACCTCAGCCAAGCTGGCCTATGGAGAATCCCACAAACCAAGCTGCTCTTGGCCTAGACAGCGCTCAAATGATTAGTGCCACAGTACCTTGTGATATGCTGGCAAAACATTGGCACCGTTGCAACAGCAATCAGATAGTGCGGCAAAATCCGGGCAACTGTTGCAAATTGGAATATCGGGGAAAACCACGATTAGTGCGGTCTGTTGTGGACCCTTAGTAAATGAGCCCCATTGTGACAAAAGGGACGGCAAGACCAATTGTGCTTTTCTGGCAAAATACCAGAGTTTGGCAAAATGATTGGTAAAAACCTTCCAATGATGATTTTACAAAAGCAGTGAGGCAATGAAAATGCACATTTGAACAAAACCTAGTGGGACACATTTACTAAGGGTCGAACAACGCATTTCATCAGGTTTCGCACTGATTTTACACGCGATGGATTGTGGCGAACGCTTGCATGCCGACACAAATCGGGTGGTCGTGGACATAGCGGCAACGCCGACTGATTCGGACACACCGGGAATTTAAAAAGCCAAATTGTGTCGCAAATCAGGCACTCACATGCACCGGGAAAGAGAAGAAGGTGCACTTGGTCGGTCTCAGCAGGGGGAAGCGACCATGCAGAAATGGCGACGATATTAGTTGAATCGGGAGATCGCGACGGGACGGGTAAGGAATGGACCCAGTATGGGCAAGGGACACAGTATAGCTTTACACAATTTATTTTTTAAACCAGATAACTTTTATTAAAAGCTCAATGCAATAACACCACATATATTTGCACATTGGGGCATATTATTACCTGGTCGTTCGCGGATCCAGCGGCACGTTCTTGGCGATTCGGTCCGGCGGGGATTCATCAATGCAGTCCTCCGCGTCCACCAGTGGCGATGCTGCGCTGACAGTCAGGGAATGCTCGAACTCCCGGGCCTACCCAGGATGAAGGTGATGTGATTTTCGCGCACACTTCTTTTTATAAATGCGGGCGGGTTTTTGAATAACGTGGGTTCGTTCCGGCCACGCCCCCGATTCCGTGCGCGCCTGCCGGGCCGATGCGCCAAATTCCGATCGCGTGCGACCAAAAAAAAAACCGGGCAATTCAGGTACAATCGGCGCAAAAACGGATAAATATTGGGAACACGTCGGGGAGTGAAAAACGCGAATCGGGAACTTAGAAATAGACCCATGTGCTGAAAAACAATGTTCACATGAGAAATAATACATTCCCCCAAATCAACCTCTCCCTTTTACCTGTCCAGTCTGGCCAGCATGCTCCCTACCCCATCTTCCTACAGTCAAAAATAGCACCACACCATCCCCCTTCACCAGAAAGGAAAGAAACTCAAAATCAAAGCACGTCCCAGTAACCTTCATGGGCTCCCTTCGAACCCAACTTGAAGCCATCGAACACTTTGTCCAGCAATCGTACCACAAAAAGATAGTTACGGCCCAGCATATGTTTAGCTTGCAACCACACCAATAACCCCCAACGAGAGGCTGTATTACCCCGTCAAATTGTCTCTCAGCGCGCCTTCAAAAGGGGCTGTATGTATTGGAAAAACAATGAATGTGAAATTCCTAATCCTCATATACTTGGGAATGACTTTAGCACGCACCCTGAGGACCCATCTGCTTCCCTCACAGAGTATTCCCTAATTGCGGTACTCACAAACTGATGTAAACTTGGTCAAAATCCAACCCCACATAGGTCATTTTACACCTTAACCACTTCTTACGATGCTAGTGTCAGGGAAGCCCGTTTGTATCCAAATATCCCAGCCCTCCAGCGCAGCTACAGACATACGTCCAGCACACGAAATGTTGTGCAGCACCCACAGGCACCAAGATCCTCCCTCCAGAGACCATCCTCCAATGCTGACCCCAGTTATGTGGCCAATAATAAGCCACGCGATTAGGGATAGAAAGTCCCCTTTATCTTTGGTAGTGAGCTTCTGCTAATCATATTTGTGTATCCCTTGCTTCCACACAGGTCCTAAAAGCATGGCTGTCAATTCTGAAAAACCAACCTTTGAGTCCAGCTGGCACCCAGACTGGCAAATTGTGAAGGAACGAGTTAGTAACGTGGCATCAAAACCATTTTGATCAGGTAGCGGACCAAGGCCGAAAGGGGGTAACGTTATCCTCACCACATCCTCGCTTCATTCACCTACGAAAGACTAATCCTAAAACCCAAGAAGTAAACTGCTTCCACACAATTTCCCACCACTGGATCGGTGCACACTCGAAGAAGAAAGCAAGTGGTAATAGGGCACGACTTTGCCAGGTTTTTAATCAAGGACCAGAATTCCCCACAACTACAGATGATTGTCATAATCCTGAGCAGTGTATAGTATACCCTAGAGCAGTGTCCAGGTACCGGCGTGTAAGCTACATTTTATCTCAGCGACCAGTGAGAGAGGAGGGGGGGTTCTGCGTATGCTATGTTGGCATGCAATGTCCCCTTTCCTACACCATACCCACTTCTCAATTCTCCACGCAGCCAGGGGCAACCTCGCCATGACGGCGGTTGGAGAAACTGCGTTAAGGCAGCTGGCTCCATCTCATCAGCTAGTGGGCGAGGAGGCTGGCACGCGCGAGACTCGTGCTCAGTCCCAGCAAGTCGTGTCCGACTTAGGATCAAGTCCGATCCCGCACCTTCCCGGCATGATCAAGCTCCGCCGCGATGCCGCATGAAGATTCGGCCCCGAATCTCGCCCTCGCCAGATGAGCTTCCGCCAGAGTCGCGATGTGCGACTGCTGAAGCTTCCGCCCGGCCCACGATCTCGGCGGCACGGCATGGCTCACTGGCCCCCCAACATTACCTCGCTTTCCACCCTCCGCTTCTGGATCCTTGATCGAGCTCCCCGTCGGTCGGACATTCAGACTCTGCAATACGACACAAATCCTCCCTCCGTCCCGGCATCCCCCTACCGACTCTGACCGCCCCTGGTCAAACCCTCTGCTCCTGGCCCTTCGCTCTGGACCCCTCATGCTCCTAGGGATCCCCCACCCTGCTCCGACGTCTACTGCCCCTTGCTCCCCCCCTCTGCTCACTCGGGCTCCCCTCACCATGCTCCACGGACTACTTTCCCGGATCTCCACTCCTCAGCTCCTAGCCCCCTCCTACTCAGGGGTTCCCACCACTCTTGCCTCAGCTCGACTGCCCTGGGCATCTCCCCATCCATGTCCGCTCCTCTCCTGTCATGGGGCTCATCCACCCACCATGCTCAGACTCTACTTGCCCCTGGCTGCCCCCCCGTTTCCTGCCCTGAGGCTCACCCCCACTTGCTCCAGACCTCTACTGCCCACTGGTGACCCCCCCCTCATGCTATTGGCCCCCCCTGCTTTGGGGCGTCCCACAACCCTATGTCCAGACTCTACTGCCTGCTCTCTATTTACCACCGGACTCTTGCTCGTGCTCCCCCACCTGCTACCAGATAACCTAACCCCCCCCCCCCAATCCCGCTCCCCCTCCTCATCCCAGTCCCCTCCTCTCCGCTCCGGCCGGCGCACTCCCCCCCGTCCAGCCCCACATCACGGCACCCCGTGTAACACCAGATACAACGTTGTAGTATAAAGTCATACCAGTAGGTGCAGCTAGGTCTGCTGTAGTATAAATGTGATCAGCGTGCGCCATGTAGTGAAATGCATACGCATGCCTGTATGTCGTTATAAAGGGCATACAGCGTTGCCGCAATGTAGTAAAAAATGCATAAGAGTCCCATTTATGATAAAAATGCATACAAAATACCGCCATGTCAGTAAAAAATGACATACAGGTACCCCCCATGTACTTATACATGCTGTACAAAATACCGCCAGTTGTAGTAAAAAATGCATACAGAGTACTGCATGTAGTATAAATGATATATAGCATGCCACGTGTAGTAAAAATATATACAGGTATAACACCTGTAGTATAAAATGCATATAGCGTACACCAGTTATATAAAATGCATCAAAGTAGTACTGCCATGTCGTATAAAACTATACAGCGAGCCACCAGTAGTACTTAAATACATACAGTGTAACGCCATGATGTTAAATGCGATTTATAGGTGTACCGCCATTTAATAAAAAATGAACAGTGTACTGGCCATGTAATATAAAGCATATGAGAGTAAACCGCCATTAGTATAAATTGCATACAGCGTTGCACCATGTAGATAAATACATACAGCTGCCGCATGTAGTATGCAATGCAAAGCTGTACCGGCATGTATTGAACAATGATACAGCGTGCGCGCACTGTAGATAAAAGTGCAACGCGTGCGCCATATGGTAGTATACAATTCATTCGCGTGCCGCATGTTAGTATAAAATGCATACAAGGGGGTGCCACCTTGTAGTATAAACAGCATTAGAGTGTGCCCGCATGTAAGATATAAATGCATCAGAGGTGCCACCATCTAGTATACAATACTATAAGCGTAACGCCACATGTAGTATAAACGGCATACAACGTACCGACCATTTAATATAAAAGCATACAGAGTAGCCACCACTTAGTATAAAATCAGACATCAGAGTACCGCCAGGTAGTTAAAGATGAGAAATGAATTAGAATGTACAAGACTGCCATTGTAGTAGAAAAAATGCATTACAGAGTACTTGCCATTTAGTATATTAAAATGCATACAGAGTACCACCATTTAGTATAAATGCATACAGTAAGTCCGCCATGTAGTATAAACTGCATTAGGCTACCGCCCATGTCGTATAAAATGCATACAGAGACAGCCATGTATAATAAAATGCCTTCAAGATAGGGAGTACCGCAATGTAGTATAAAAGCATACAAAAAGTACGCTATTGTAGTATAAAATGCATACAAAAATACCGCATGTAGTAACAATATAAGCCCTGATAAAATAACAAATACGGCATTACATAACAGCATATATTAGACATAAACAAACAGTCCACAGCAAATACACCACACCTGCAATACCCACAGCAAAATACACACACACAGGGGCGCACCTGCCATGAGACGAGTTGAGGGGGCGGCGCCGGCCAGCACGGTGCGTCTGCCACCGATCTCCGTGCTCCAGCCGGCATCCCTGGTGACAGGTTCCCTGAGACAAACCGCCCGCACCCTAGCCCATAGGTGACCTATGTAACAATTTCAACCACTTAACAAAATTCGACACCAAACCCCAATTCCTTAAAACAGCCCACAGATAGTCCCACACATCACACAATTAGCCTTATAGCTTGAGGCAAGCAGGCAATCCCCTTCAAAAACATTCCTTCACAGTCTCCCACAATTGAGGCAACAATATCTCTCAACTCCTTAAAAACTAATACCGAACACCTATAGCAGGCGCCTTTTCATTTGCCACCCCTGCCACCACCTGTTATAGCTCCGCCCAGCGAAATGAGGCAGTCCATATTCCCACTAATCCCCAGAGAGACGTGTATAGCATTTTAACACATGTGTGCAACCTTCATAGATAGCAAACATGGGGGCTCATTTACTAAGGGTCCGCGGACCGTTTCAGTTTGCGCCACATTTAAAAGGGGATTTTGGCGTAAGCGATCGGATTTTTGGGCATCGGCACCGGCTTGCCACGTGGCACACAAGCGTGGGGCGGGCTATCGGACAACCCAACTGATTCGGGCTATGTGCGAGATTTAATATTACGAATTGTGTCGCAAGACACGCACTTACAAGCAGAAGGAAGAAGAAGGTGAACTCCGGTCCTCGGCGAGGAAGCGACGGATGCAGGAACTTGCGCGCAGAGCTTCACAATTGCGCCGGACTTCATCTTCGTCGGACCATCCGAATTGGGGATCGCACAGGGCAGGTAAGTAAAATTTGCCAATGATGTTAAAAACATCCAGCCTCCTCCATCCCCTTACAGCTGGCCGTATTCTCTCCAAGTGTCGCATGATGGTTCAAAAAAGCGACAATCGAAAAAACAAAAATAAACGTAGCCCTTGTTTCCCTGGCATCAGGTCAAATGTTGTGATCCAGTAAAGAATAAATGACAAGTCCTTCCTTTTCTAGGCATCACATTGATGATGAACAAGGGAAAAAAAAAGCAATGGGCTTTTAAAAAATGCGATTAATATTAAAGAATATTCTGCCTACCTTAAACCATCTGATGTCCAGAAACTCCCTGGACGTTTGCCTTGGGTCATCCAGAGAGCGCTCAAAGACTCATCCCATGATCCAATGGTTGCACAAAACCCAGGGTCCTGCCTTGTCCATTAAGTGCCTGTCTTCTTTGGCACCCAAAGAGTCTTGGCAACTTTTCTTCTTCCTTAAGATATGACCTGTTTCTGCTCACAGCAAGAGGCAAGAACAGTGTGTGCAACGCACAATACAAAAGTCTTGTGACCGCAACACAAAAGGGTCACTAAGCAGTAGATATTTTGACCATCAGGCTTTAAAAAAATAATTAACATCAAGTGTGCAACCTTCATAGATTGCACACATGATGTTAAAAACATCCAGCCTCCTCCGTCCCCTTACAGCTGGCCGTTATCCTCTCCAAAGTCGCCTGCCTGATGGTTCAAAAAAAAAGCGACAATGGAAAAACAAAAATAAACGATAGCCCTTGTTTCCCTGGATCAGGTCAAAAATGTTGTGATCCAGTAAAGAAATAAAATGACACATGGTCTTCCATTTGACCACTGATTGATGCAAGGGAAAAAAGGAAATGGGCTATTAAATATGGGTTTAAAGAATATATCTGCCTCACCTTAAACCATCTGATGTTCCAGAACTCCTGAACCGTCTGCCTTTGGGTCATCCAGAGCGCTCAAAGACTCATCCCACGATCCAATGGTTGCACACAAAACAGCCCAGGGTTCTCCTTGTCCATTAAGTACTGTCTTCTTTGGCACCCCAAAGAGTCTTGGCAATTTCTTTTCCTTAGAGATTGACTGTTTCTTGCTCACAGCAAGAGCAAAGAAAACTGGGTGTGCACGCCAATACGGAAAGTCTGTGTGACCGCGACACAAAGGGTCACTAAGCAGTAGATATTTGGACCATCAGGCTTTTTAAAAAAATAATTTAACATCAAGTGTGCCAACCTTCATAGATTGCACACATGATGTTAAAAACATTCCAGCCTCCTCCGTCCCCCTACAGCTGGCCGTTATCCCTCTCCAAAGTTCGACCTATGGTTCAAAAAAAGCGACAATCGAAAAACCAAAATAAACGATTAGCCTTTGTTTCCCTGGCATTCAGGGTCAAAATGTGTGATCCCAGTAAAAGAATAAAATGAACGTGCTTCCTTTTGGACACAATGATGATGCAAGAAAGGAAAAGCAATGGGGTTTCTCTTAAATATGGATTAAAGAATATATCTGCCTACCTTTAAACCATTTGATGTTCCAGAACACTCCGACCGTTCTGCCATTTGGTCATCCAGAGCGGCAAAGACATCACGATCCAATGGCTTGCACAAAAACGCCAGGGTCCTCCTTGTCCATTAAGTGCCGGTCTTCTTTGGCACCCAAAAGAGTCTGGCAATTTTCTTCTTCCTTAGAGATATGACCTGTTTCTTGCTCACAGCAAGAGCAAGAACTGGTGTGCAACGCCAATACGAAAGAAGTCTAGTGTGACCGGACACAAAAGGGTCACTAAGCAGTAAGATATTTTGGACCAATCAGGCTAAAAAATAATTTAACATCAATGTGCAACCTTTTATAAGATGCCACAACATGATGTAAAAACATCAGCCTCCTCGATCCCCTTACAAGCTGGCCGTATCCTCTCAAAGTTCGCCTGATGGTTCAAAAAAAGCGACAATCGAAAAACAAAAATAAACGGATAGCCTTTGTTTCCCTGGCATTCAGGTCAAATTATGTGATCCAGGGTAAAGAAAATAAATGACACATGTCTTCAATTTTAGGACCACATTGATGATGCAAAGGAAAAAGGCAATGGGCTTTTTTTCTTTATAAATATGGTTTAAAGAATTATATCTGCCTACCTTTAAACCATCTGATGTCCAGAACTCCTGACGCGCTTCTTTTGGTCATCCAGAGCGCTCAAAGACTCATCCCACGATCCAATGGTTGCACAAAAACGCCAGGGTCCTCCTTGTCATTAAGTGCCCTGTCTTCTTTGGCACCCAAAGAGTCTTGGCAATTTTTTTTCTTCCTTAGAGTATATGACCTGTTTCTTGCTCACGCAAGAGCAAAGAAACTGGTGGCAAACGCCAATACGAAAGTCGTGTGCACCTGACCAAAGGGTCACAACGTAGATAGCAGTAGATATTTTGGGACATCAGGCTTTTAAAAAATTAATTTAAACATCATATGGTGCAACCTTTATGATTGCAACACATGGATGTTTAAAAAACATCAGCCTCCTCCGATCCCCTTACAGCTGGCCCGTATCCTCTCCAAGTTCGCTGATGGTTCAAAAAAAAGCGACAATCGAAAAAAAACAAAAAAAAAATAACGATTAGCCCTTTGTTTCCCTGGCATCAGGTCAAAATGGTTGTGATCAGTAAAAGAATAAATGACACATGTCTTCCTTTCTGGACCACATTGTGATGCAAGGAGAAAAAGCATATGGGCTTAAATATGGTTAAAGAATATATCTGCCTACTTTTAAAACCATCTGATGTTCCAGAACTCCGACCGTCTGCCTTTGGGTCATCCAGAAGCGCTCAAAGACTCATCCCTGATCCAATGTTGCACAAAACGCCAGGGTTCCTCCTTGTCCATAAGTGCCTGTCTTCTTTGGACGGCACCCAAGAGTCTTGGCAAATTTCTTCTTCCTTAGAGAATATGACTGTTCTTGCTCACAGGCAAGAGAGCAAGAAAACTGGTGTGCAACGCCAATACGAAACGTGCTGTTGGACCGCACACAAAGGGTCACAAGCAGTAGATATTTTGGACCATCAGGCTTTTTTAAAAAAATAATTTAACATCAAGTGTGCAACCTTCATAGATGCACACATGATGTTAAAAAACATCCAGCCTCCTCCGTCCCCTACAGCTGGCCGTATCCTCTCTCAAAGTTCCCTGCCTGATGGTTCAAAAAAAGCGACAATCGAAAACAAAATAAAACGATAGCCATTTGTTTCCCTGGATCAGTCAAATGTTGTGATCAGTAAAAGAAAAAATGAACATGTCATTCCATTTGGACCACAATGATGATGCAAAACAGACAAAAAACAAAAGGAAAAAGCAATGGGTTAAAAAATATGGTTTAAAGAATATCTGGCCTACCTTTAAACCCATCTGAGTTCCAGAACTCTGGACCGTTTGCCTTTGGGTCATCCAGAGCGCTCAAAGAACTATTCCAATCCAATGGTTGCACAAAACGCCCAGGGTCCTCCTTGTCCATCTTAAGTGCTGTCTTCTTTGGCACCCAAAGAGTCTTGGCAATTTTCTTCTTCCTTAGGAGATATGGACCTGTTTCTTGCTCACAGCAAGAGCAAGAAATGGTGTGCAACGCCAATACGAAAGTCTTGTGACCGCGACAACAAAAGGGTCACTAAGCAGTAGATTATTTGGACCACCCCAGGCTTTAAAAAAAAATAATTTAACATCAATTGTGCAAACCTTCATAGATTGCACACATGATGTAAAAAACATCCAGCCTCTCCGTCCCCTTACAGCGGCCGATATCCTCTCCAAAAGTTCGCCTGAGGTTCAAAAAAAAAAAAGAAAAACAAAACAAATAAACGATAGTAGCCCTTGTTTCCCTGGCATCAGGTCAAAGTATTGTGATCCAGTAAAGAATAAATGACCGTCTTCCATTTCTGGACACATTGATGTGATGCAAAGAGAAAAAAAGCAATGGGCATTTAAATATGTGTTTAAAGAATATATCTGCCTACCTTTAAACATTTGATTGTTCCAGAACTCCTGAACGTCTGCCTTTGGGTTATCCAGAGCGCTCAAAGACTCATCCCACGATGATCCAATGGTTGCACAAAACGCCAGGGTCCTCCTTGTCCATTAAGTGCCTGCTTCTTTGGCACCCAAAGAGTCTTGGCAATTCTTCTTCCTTAGAAGATATGACCTGTTTCTTGCTCACAGCAAGAGCAAAAAATCCTGGTGTGCAAACGCCAACAAAAAGTCTGTGTGACCGCAACACAAAGGGTCACAAGCAGTCGATATTTTGGACCATCAGGCTTTAATAAAAAATAATTTTTAAACATAGTGACAACCTTCATAGATTGCACACATGATTTGTAAAAAACATCCAGCCTCCTCCGTCCCCTTACAAGCTGGCCGTATCCTCTCCAAAGTCGCCTGATGGTTCAAAAAAAAAAGCGACAATCGAAAAAAAACAAAAAAAACGATACGGCCTTGTTTTCCCTGGCATCAGGTTCAATATGTGATGATCCAGTTAAGAATAAATGACCATGTCTTCCAGTTCTGGACCACAGATGGCAAAGGAAAAAGCAAAAGATTTATTTGCTAAAAATTGTTTTTTTTTAAATATGGTTTAAAGAATATATCTGCCTACCTTTTAAACCATCTGATGTTCCGGAACTCCTGGAAACGTTCTGCCTTTGGGTCATCAAGAAGAGCGCTCAAAGACTCATCCCACGATCCAAATGGGTGTGCAACAAAACGCACAGGGTCCTCCTTGTCCATTAAGTGCCTGTTTCTTTTGGCACCCAAAGAGTTCTTGGACAAATTTCTTCTTCCTTAGAGATATGACCTGTTTCTTGCTCACAGCAAGAGCAAGAAACTGGTGTGCAACGGCCAATATCGAAAAGTCTGTGTGACCGGCACCAAAGGGTTCACTAAAGCAGTAGATATTTTGGACACATTCAGGGCTTTAAAAAAAATAATTTAACATCAAGTGTGCAACCTTATAGGATTGCACACATGATGTTAAAAACATCCAGCTCCTCCGTCATCCCTTACAGCTGGCCGTTATCCTCTCCAAAAGTTCGCCTGATGGTTCAAAAAAAAAGCGACAATCGAAAAACAAAAAATAAACGATAGCCCTTTGTTTCCTGCATCAGGTCAAATGTTGTGATCCAGTGAAAGAATAAATGACACATGTCTTCCATTTTCTGGACCACAATTGATGATGCAAAGGGAGAAAAAAGCAATGGGGCTTTTTAAATATGGTTTAAAGAATATATTGCCTACCTTTAAACCATCTGATGTTCCAGGAACTCCTGAACGTCTGCTTTGGGTCATCCAGAGCGCTCAAAAGACTCATCCCACGAATCCAATGGTTGCACAAAAACGCCAGGGTCCTCCTTGTCCATTAAGTGCCTGTCTCTTTGGCACCAAAGAGTCCTGCAAATTTTCTTCTTCCTAGAGATATGACCTGTTTTGCTCACAGCAAGAGCAAGAAACTGTGTGCAACGCCAATACGGAGAAGTCGTTGGGGACCCGGACACAAAGGGTCACTAAGCAGTAGATATTTTGGACCATCAGGCTTTTTTAAAAAAATAATTAAAACATCAAGTGTGCAACCCATAGATTGCACCACATGATGTTAAAAACATCCAGCCCTCTCCGTCCCTTAAGCTGGCCGTTATCCTCTCCAAAGTCGCCTCGCCTGTGATAGGTTCAAAAAAAAAGCGACAATCGAAAACAAAAATAAAACGATAGCCTTTGTTTCCTGGCAATCAGGTCAAATGTTGTGATCCAGTAAAGAATAAATGACACTGTCTTCCATTTCTGATCACAATTGATGATGCAAGAAAAAAAGCAATGGGCATAAATATGTGTTTAAAGAATATTATCTGCCATACCTTTAAACCATCTGATGTTCCAGAACTCCTGGACCGTTGCCTTTGGGTCATCCAGAGCGCTCAAGACTCATTCCCCATGAATCCAATGGTTGAACCAAAAACGCCAGGGTCCTCCTTGTCCATTAGTGGCCTTTCTTCTTGGCACCCAAAGAAGAGCTTGGGCAAAATTTCTTTTCCTTAGGGATTGACCTTTCTTGCTCACAGCAAAGAGCAAGAAAACTGGTGTGCAACGCCAATACGAAAAGTCTTGTGACCGCACACAAAGGGTCACTAAGCAGTAGATTATTTTGGGAAACCATCAGGCTTAAAAAAAAATAATTTAACATCAAGTGTGCAACCTTCATAGATTGCACACATGATGTTAAAAAAACCAGCCTCCTCCGTCCCCTTACAGCTGGCCGTAATCCTCTCCAAAGTTCGCCTGATGGTCAAAAAAAAGCCGACAATCGAAAAACAAAAATAAACGGATAGCCCTTTGTTTCCCTGGCATCAGGTCAAATATGTGTGATCCAGTTAAAGAATAAATGACACATGGTCTTCCATTTCTGACCACATTGATGATGCAAGGAAAAGCTGTGGGTTCTTAAATATGGTTTAAAGAATATATCTGCCTACCTTTAAACCATTCTGATGTTCCAGAACTCCTGACCGTCTGCTTTGGGTCATCCAGGAGCGCTCAAAAGACTCATCCCACATCCAATGGTTGCAACAAAACAGGGTCTCCTTGTCCATTAGTGCCTGTCTTCTTTGGCACCCAAAGGAGTCTTGGCAATTTTCTTCTTCCTTAGAGATATGACCTGTTTCTTGCTCACAGCAAAGAGCAAAGAAGAAACTGGGGTGCAACGCCAATACGAAAAATCTTGTGACCCGACACAAAGGGTACTAAGCAGTAGATATTTTGGACATCAGGCTTTAAAAAAATAATTTAAACATCAAGTTGCAAACCTTTATAGATTGGCACACATGATGTTTAAAACATCAGCCTCCTCCGTCCCTTACGCTGTCGATCCTCTCCAAAGTCCGCCTGATGGTTCAAAAAAAATCGACAATCGAAAAACAAACAAATAAACGATAGCCCTTTGTTTCCTGGCCTCAGGTCAAATGTGTGTGTGATCCAGTAAGGATGTAGAAAATGGACACGTCTTCCATTTTGGGACCCACATTGATGATGCAAGGAAAAGAAAAAAGCAGGTGGGGCTTTAAATATGGTTTAAGAATATATCTGCTACTACCTGTAAACATCTGATGTTCCAGAACCTGACCGTTCTGCCTTTGGGTCTCAGAGCGCTCAAAGACTCATCCACGATCCAATGGTTGCACAAACGCCAGGGTCTCCTTGTCCATTGTGCCTGTCTTCTTTGGCAACCCAAAGAGTCTTGGCAATTTTTCTTCTCCTAAGGAGATATGGACTGTTCTTGCTCAACAGCAAAGAGCACCCCCAAGAAACTGGTGTGACAACAGCCAATACGGAAAAGTCTGTGTGACCGCAGACACAAAGGGTCACAAGCAGGTAGAATTTTGGACCATCAGGCTTTAAAAAAAATTTTAACATCAAAGTGTGCAACCTTCATAGATTGCACACATGATGTAAAAACATCCAGCCTCCTCCGTCCCCTTACACGCTGGCCGTATTCCTCTCCAAAGTCCGCCTGATGGTCAAAAAAAGCGACAATCGAAAACACAAAAATAAAACGATAGCCCTTTGTTTCCCTGGGGCATCAGGTCAATTTGTGATCCAGTTAAAAGAATAAATGACACATTGTCTTCCATTTTGGACCACTTAGATGAGCAAAGGGAAAAAAAAAAGCAAATGGGCACTTAAATATGGATTAAAGAATTTATCTGCCTTACCTTTAAACCATCTGATGTTCAGAACTCTGACGTCTTGCCTTTGGGTCATCCAGAGAGCTCAAAAGATCTCCCCACGATATACCAATGGTTGCACAAAAACGCCAGGGTCTCCTTGTCCATTAAGTGCCTGGTCTTCTTTGGCACCCAAAGAGTCTTGGCAATTTCTTCTTCCTTAGAGATATGACCTGTTCTTGCTCACAGCAAGAGCAAGAAACTGGTGTTGCAACGCCAATACGAAAAGTCTGTGTGGACCGTCGACACAAAGGGTCACAAGCAGTAGATTTATTTTGGACCATTCAGGCTTTAAAAAAAAATTTTAACATAGTGCAACCTTATAGATTGCACACATGAAATGATGTTAAAAACATCCAGCCTCCTCGTATCCTTACAGCTGGCAGTATCCTTCTCCAAAGTCCGCCTGATGGTTCAAAAAAAAGCGACAATCGAAAAAAAAAAATAAAGGATGACCCTTGTTTCCCGTGGCATCAGGTCAAATAATTTGTGGATCCAGATTAAAGAAATAAATGACACATGTCTTACATTTCTGGACCACATTGATGAGTGCAAAGGAAAAAGCAATGGGCTTTTTTTTAAATATGGTTTAAAGAATATATATGCCTACCTTTAAAACATCTGATGTTCCAGAAACTCCTGACCGTCTGCCTTTGGGTCATCCCAGTAGTTGCTCAAAGAATCATCCCACGATATAATGGTTGCACAAAACGCCCAGGGTCCCTTGTCCATTAAGTGGCTGTCTTCTTGGGCACCCAAAGGTCTTGGCAATTTTCTTCTTCCTAGAGATATGACCTGTTTCTTGCTCACAGCCAAGAGCAAGGAAACTGGTGTGCAACGCCAATACGAAAGTAGTCTCTGTGACCAGACACAAAAGGTCACTAAGCAGTAGAGTTATTTTGGACATCAGGTTTAAAAAAAATAATTTAACATCAATGTGTGCAACTTCATGATTGCACACATGATGTTTAAAAAAACATCAGCCCCTCCGTCCCCTTACAGCTGGGCCGTATCCTCTCCAAAGTTCGCCTGATGGTTCAAAAAAAGCGACAATCGAAAAACAAAAATAAACGATAGCCCTTTGTTTCCCTGGCATCAGGTCAAATGTTGTGATCCAGTAAAGAATAAATGACACGTCTTCCATTTCTGGATCACATTGATGATGCAAGGGAAAAGCAATGGGCATAAATATTGTTTAAAGAATTTATCTGCCTACCTTTAAACCATCTGATGTTCCAGAACTCCTGACCGTCTGCCTTTGGGTCATCCAGAGCGCTCAAAGACTCATCCCACGATCCAATGGTTGCACAAAACGCCAGGGTCCTCCTTGTCCATTAAGTGCCTGTCTTCTTTGGCACCCAAAGAGTCTTGGCAATTTTCTTCTTCCTTAGAGATAGGACCTGTTTCTTGCTCACAGCAAGAGCAAGAAACTGGTGTGCAAAGCCAATACGAAAAGTCTGTGTGACCGTGACACAAAGGGTCACAAGCAGTAGATATTTTGGACCATCAGGCTTTAAAAAATGTATTTAACATACAGTGTGCAACCTTCATAGATTGCGCACATGATGTTAAAAACATCCAGCCTCCTCCGTCCCCTTACAGCTGGCCGTATCCTCTCCAAAGTCCGCCTGATGGTTCAAAAAAAGCGACAATCGAAAAACAAAAATAAACGATAGCCCTTTGTTTCCCTGGCATCAGGTCAAATGTTGTGATCCAGTAAAGAATAAATGACACGTCTTCCATTTCTGGATCACATTGATGATGCAAGGGAAAAGCAATGGGCATAAATATTGTTTAAAGAATTTATCTGCCTACCTTTAAACCATCTGATGTTCCAGAACTCCTGACCGTGCACCCTAGCCATAGGGGACCTATGTAACAATTTCAACCACTTAACAAAATTCGACCCAAACCCCAAATTCCTTAAAACAGCCCACAGATAGTCCCACACTATCACACATTATGTAGTATAAAATTCATTCTGCGTGCCGCAATGTAGAATAAAATGCATACAGCGTGCCACCTTGTAGTATAAAATGCATAGAGTGATGTTTTTCAACATCATGTGGTGCAATCTGTGAAGGTTCCACACTTGATGTTAAAGTAAAAGGTTTTAAAGCCTGATGTCCAAAATATCTACTGGCTTATTTGACCCTTGTGCGTGGTCACAGAAAACTTTCGTATTGGCGTTGCACACCAGTTTCTTGCTCTTGCTGTGAGCAATAAACGGTCATATCTCTAGAGGAAGAAGAAAATTGCAAGACTCTTTGGGTGCCAAAGAAGACCGATCACGCAATGACCGGAGGACCCTGCATTTGGAGCACAAACCATTGGATCGGGGGAGGAAGTCTTTTAGCTCTCCTGGATGACCCAAGTGCCGACTGTCAGAGTGTCCTGAACGAACATCATATGGTTTTAAAGGTAGCAGATGATATTCTTTAAACCATATTTAAGGAAGCCCATTGCTTTTTCCTTTGCCTCATCAATGTGGTCCAAAATGGAAGACATGTTTTCTTTATTCTTGTACTGGATCACACATTTGAACCTGGAATGCCAGGGAAACAAAGGGCTATTATTTATTTTCGTTTTCGATTGTCGTTTTTTTTGAACCACAGTCGATACTTGGAGAGGAGACGGCCATGCTGTACGTGGAACGAGGAGGCGGGATGTTTTTAACCTCATGAAACTGTTTGTCAATCTATGAGGTTGCACACTTTGATGTTAATTATTTTTTTTAAGCCTGATGTCCAATATCTAGCTTACTGCTTAGTGACCCTTTGTGTCTGTCGCGGTCACCAGACTTTCGTATTGGCGTTGCACCCCATTTCTTGCTCTTGCCTGTGAGCAGAAACGTCCATTTCATAGGAAAAGAAATTGCCAGACTCTTTGGGTGCCAAAGAAGACAGTGCACTTAATGGACAAAAAAAAGACGTGGTCATTTATTCTTTACCTGGAATCACAACCTTTTGACCTGATGCAGGGAAACAAAGGCCTATCGTTTATTTTGTTTTCGATTGTCGCTTTTTTTGACTATCAGCGGACTTTGAGAGGTACTGCCATCTGAAGGGGACGAGAGGCTGGATGTTTTTACATCATGTGGTGCAATCTGTGAAGGTTTCCACACTTGATGGTAATAAAATTCTTAAAGCCTGATGGTCCCATATATCTACTGCTTAGTGACCCTTTGTGTTCGTGGTCACAGAGACTTTTCGTATTGGCGTTTCACACCAGTTTCTTGCCTCTGCTGTGAGCAAGAAACAGGGTCATATCTCTAAGGAGAAGAAAATTGGCCAAACTCTTTGGGTGCCAAAAAGACAGCACTTAATGGACAAGGAGGCCCCCCTGGCGTTTTGGGCAACCATTGTATCGAGGGATAGTCTTTGAGCGCTCTGGATGACCCAAACAGACGGTCAGGAGTTCGGGAATCATCAGATAATCACAAGTATAACCCCAATCACACGAGTAGGCAATAACATCACTCACTTAAACTTTACAACATAATTTAAGAAGCCCATTGCTTTTCTTTGCATCATCAATGTGGTCCAGAAATGGAATAAATGTGTCATGTTATTCTTCACTGGATCACAATATTTACCTGATGCAGGGAAACAAAGGGCATTATTCTTGTCGTTTTTCGATTGTCGTGTTTTTTTGAACCATCAGGCGGATTGGAGATGGATAACGGCCAGCTGTACGGGGACGGAGAGGCTGGATTTTTTAACATCATGTGGCATCTGTGTAGGTGCCACACTTGATGTTACATAAAATTTTTTAAACCGGATGGTCCAAAATAGCTACGGCTTGTGACCCTTTGTGTCGTGGTCAAGAGACTTTCGTTTGGCGTTGCACACCAGTTTCTTGCTCTTGCTGTGAGCAAGAAACAGGTCTATCTTAAGGAAGAAGAAAATTGCAGACTCTTTGGGTCCAAAGGAGACAGTCAACGAATGGACAAGGAGGGACCTGGCATTTTGAGCACCCATTTGGATCGTGGGATGATTCTTTGAGCGCTCTGATGACCCAAAGGCCGACCGGTCAGGAGTTCTCTGGAACATCAGATGTTTTAAAGGTAGGCAAATATTCTTTAAACCTATTAAGAAAGAGCCATTGATTTTCCCTTTGCACATCAATGTGGGTCCAAAATGGAAGACATGTGTCAATTTATTCTTTACTGATCACAAACATTTGACCTGATGCCCAAGGGAAACAAAGGGCTATCGTTTATTTTTGTTTTTTCGATTGTCCTTTTGTTGAACCATCAGGCTAACTTTGGAGAGGATAACCGGCCGGCTGTAAGGGGCGGAGGAGCTGATGTTTTTAACATCATGTTGCAATCTATAGGTTGCACACTTGATGTTCAATTTTTTTTTAAAAAAGCCTGAATGGTCCAACAAATAGCTACTGCTTAGTGACCCTTTGTATCGCGTTCACACAGACTTTCGTTTGGCTTTGCACACCAGTTTCTTGCTCTTGCTGTGAGCAAGAAACAGGTCATATCTCTAAGAAAAAGAAATTGCCAACTCTTTGGGTGTCAAATAAGACAGAGGCACTTAATGGGACAAGAAGGACCCCTGCCTCCTGGCTTTGGTGCACCAGTGGATCGTGGATGAGTCTTTGAGCGCTCTGGATGACCCAAAGGCAGACGGCAGGAGTTCGGGAACATCAGATTGTTAACGGTAAGCAGATATATTCTTTAATCCATATTTATAGGCCCATTGCTTTCCCTTAGCTCAATCAATGTGGTCCTAATGGGAAGACATTGTTCAGTTATATTCTTTACTGGATCAACATTTGACCTCTTGGCCATTGAAAACAAAGTGCTTAAAAATCATGTATTTTCGTTTTCGATTGTCGCTTTGGTGGAACCATCATGCAGGCTAACCTTTTGAGAGATACGGCCGGCTGGAAGGGGACGGAGGAGGCTGATGTTTTTAACATCATGTGTTCAATCTATGAAGGTTTCACACTTGATGTTAAATTATTTTTTTTAAAGCCTTGATGGTCCAATATCTACTACTGCTTAGTGACCCTTTGTGTCGCGGTCACACAATTTCGTATTGGCAAATTTGCACACCCAGTTTCTTCTTGCTCTTGCGTGAGAAGAAACAGTCTATCTCTTAAGGAACAGAAAATGCCGCCACGACTCTTTGTGGTGCCAAAGAAACAGTCACTTAATGGCAGAGGCCCTGGCTTTTTTGTGCAACCATTGGATCGTGGGATGAGTCTTTGAGCGCTCTGGAGGACCCAAAGGCATACTGTCCTTATTCTTGAACATCAGAATGGTTTAAAGTTAGGCAGATATATTCCTTTAAACCATATTTAAAAGCCATTGCGTTTCCTTTGCATCAATCAATGATGGTCCAAAATGGAAGACAGGTGTCATTTATTCTTTACTGCGCACAACATTTGACCTGATGCCAGGGAAACAAAGGCTATCGTTTATTTTTGTGTTTTTCGATGTCGCTTTTTTTGAACATCATCGAACTTTTGGAGAGGAACGGCCACTGGAAGGGGACGGAGGAGGCTGATGTTTTTTAACATCTGTGTGATCTATGAAAAGGTTTTGCCACTTGATGTTAAATGATTTTTTTAAAGCCTTGATTGTCCAAAATCTCTACTGCTTAGTGGACCCTTTGTGTCGCGTCACACAGATTTTCGTATTGGCATTGCACACCATTTCCTTGCTCTTCTGTGAGCAGAAACTGGTCATATCTCTAATGAGAAGAAAATTTGCCAAGACTCTTTGGGGTGCCAGAAGACAGGCAGAAATGGACAAGGGAGGACCCCTGGCATTTTTGCAAACCTGGATCGTGGTATGAGGTTTCTTTGAGAGCGTGCTGGATGACCCAAAGGCATACGGTAGGAGTTCTGAACTCAGAATGGTTTAAAGGTAGGCAGATAATCTTCTTTAAAATCATATTTAAGCGAGAGAAGCCATTGCTTTGCCTTTGCATCAGCAATGTGGTCCAGAAATGGAAACATGTGTCAATTTATTCTTGACTGGATCACAACATTTGACCTGATCCAGGAAACAAAGGGCTATTTTTATTTGTTTTCGATTGTCGTTTTTTTTGAACCATCAGGCGACTTTGGAGAGGAATACGGGCCAGCGGTAGGGGACGGAGGATGCTGGAGTTTTAACATCATGTGTGCATCTATGAAGGTTTCACAACTTTATGTTACAAAAAATTGTTTTTTAAGCCTTATGGTCCAATATCTACTTTGCTTAACTGCCCTTTGTGTCGCGGTCACACAGACTGTTCGTATGGGGGCGTTGCACCACCATTTTCTTTCACTTCGTGGCGCAATAAACAGGTCCTATCTCTTATGAGAAAGAAAATTGCCAAGACCTTTAGATGCAAGGTAAGGACACTTAATGGACAAGGAGTACCCTGGCGTTTTTGCAACCATTGGATCGTGGGATAGTCTTGAGCGCTCTGGGATGACCCACATAAGGCAGACGGTCAGGAGTTCGGCTGGACATCATATGGTTGTAAAGGTAGGCCGATATATTCTTTAAAAAACCAGATTAAAACGCACATTGCTTTTTCCTTTGTTTGCATCATCAATGTGTCGTCGCAAAAATGGAGACGTGTCATTTACATCATCTTTACAATGGATCCAACATTTAGACCTGAATGCTAGGGAACAAAGGGCTATCCTTTATTTTTTTGTTTCTCGATTGTCGCTTTTTTTGACCATCAGTCGGACTTGTGGAGAGGAGACGGCCACTGGTAAGGGGCCCGGAGGAGGCCTGGATGTTTTTTTTTAACAGGCATGTGTGCAATCTGTGAAGTTCCCACTTGATGTTAAATAAACTTTTCAAAGCTGAATGGTCCAAAGTACTACTGGCTTATGACCCTGTGGCGTGGTCAAGAGACTTTTCGTATTGGGGCGTTGCACCCGTGTTCTTCTCTTTTCTGTGATCAAGAAACCAGGTCATATCTCTAGGACGAAGAAAATTTCCAAGAACTCTTTTGGGTGCCACAGAGAACAGGCACTTAATGGACAAGGAGGACCGGGCCGTTTGTCAACCATTGGATCGAGTGGATGATCTTGGAGCGCTCCGGGTGACCCCAAGGCATACTTCGGAGTTCTTGAACATCAGAAATGGTTTAAGGAGGCAATATATTCTTTAAACCAGATTTAGCCCTTGCTTTTCTTGCCATCAGCAATGTGGTCCAAAAATGGAAGACATGTGTCATTTAATTCTGTACTGGATCACAAAACATTTGACCTTGATGCCAGGGACACAAAGGGCCTATCGGTTTCATTTTTGTTTTTCGATTGTCCGCTTTTTGGAACCTAGGCGACTTGGAAAGTATACGGCCGGCCTGTAGGGACGGGAGGAGGCTGTATTTTTTAACATCAATGTGTGCAATCTATGAAGTGCCCCTGATTTTAAATTATTTTTTTAAAGCTGATGTCCAAATCTACTGCTAGTGACCCTGTGTGTCGCCGTCCACACAGATTTTCGATTGGCGTTGCACACCAGTCTTGCTCTTGCTGTTACAAGAACCAGGTCATAAACTCTAAGGAAGAATAAATTCCCAAGACGCTTTGGGTGCCAAGAGACCAGGCACGAAATGGACAAGGAGGCCCTTTGCATTTTGTGCAACCATTGGATCGTGGCAATTATGCTTTTTGAGCGCTCTGGTGAACCCAAAGGCAGACGTCAGGAGTTCTGGAACATCATATGGTTTAAAGGTAGGCAGATATATTCCTTTAAACATCTTTACACCATATTAAGAGAGCCATTGCTTTCCTTTGCATCATCTCCATGTGGTCCGAAAAAAAAAAAAAATGGAATACATGTGTCTGTTTCTTACTGATCACAATCATTTGGACCTGATGCAGGAAACAAGGGCTATTATTAGTTCGTGTTTTTCGATTGTTCTTTTTTTTTGAACCATCAGGCGGACTTTGAGAGGATACGGCCAGCTGTAAGGGACGGAGGAGGCTGGATGTTTTTAACATCATGGTGTGTCAATCTGTGTAGGTTCCACACTTATGTTAATAAAATTTTTAAGCCTATGGTCCAAAATATCTACTGCTTATGGGACCCCTTTTGTGTCTGGTCAACAGATACTTTTCGTATTGGCGTTGCACACCAGTTTCTGCTCTTGCTGTGAGCAAGAACAGGTCATATCTCTAAGAAGAAGAAAATGGCCAGACTCTTTTTGGTGCCAAAAAAGACAGGCACGAAATGGAAAGGAGGACCCTGGCATTTTGAGTCACCATTGGATCGTGGGATGGGTCTTGAGCGCTCTGGATTGACCCAAAGCAGACGTCCGGATTTCTGGAACATCAATGGTTTAAAGTATGCAGATATATTCTTTAAACCATATTTAAGAAAGAAGAAGAAGCCCATTGCTTTTCCTTTGCAAACAAATCATAATGTGGTCCAAACTGAAGACATGTGTCATTTATCGTTACTTGATCACAACAGTTTGACCTGATGCCATGGAACAAGGGCGATCGTTGTTATTTTTTTTTCCGATTGTCCGCTTTTATTGTTGAACCATCAGGCGCACTTTGGAGGAGGATACGGCCGGCGTAGGGGACGGAGGAGTCTGGATGTTTTGAACATCATGTGTGCAAGCTATGAAGGTTGCACACGTTGCTGTTAAATTATTTTTTTAAAGTCCTGATGTCCCAAAATATCTACTGCTTAGTGACCCTTTGTATCGCGGTTCACACAACTTTTTCGATTGGCGTGGCAACACCATTTTCTTGCTCTTGCCTGGAGCACGAAACAGGTCCATATCTCTAAGGAAGAATAAAATTGGCCCAAGACCTTTGGGTGCAAAGACACAGGCACTTAATGGCAAGGAAGACCCTGCGTTTTTGTGCAACCATTGGATCGGGGCTGAGTCTTTGGCGCTCCTGGATGACCCAAAGGCCAGACGGTCAGGAGTTCTTTAAGCTCAGATGGTTTAAAAGTAGGCATAAGTATTCTTTAAACCAGATTGTAAGACGAAGAAAGGATGCCCATTGCTTGTTCCTGTGCATATCAATGTGGTCCAAATGGAAGACAAGTGTCATTTATTCTTTACTGGTCACAACATTTTAACCTGATGCCATGGAAACAAGGGGCGAAATCGTTTATTTTTTGTTTTTTCGATTTGTCGGCTTTTTTTTTTTTGAACCTCAGGCGACTTTTGGAGAGCTACGGCCAGCTTAAGGGGGACGAGGCGGCTGGATGTTTTTTACATCATGTGTGCGATCTAATTAAGGTTTGCACACTTGAATGTTAATTATTTTTTAAAGCCTGATGGTCCAAAATATCACTGCTTAGTGAACCCTTTTTTGGTGTCGCGGTCACACAGATTTTTCGATTGGCGTGCACCCAGTTTCTGCTCTTGCTGTGAGCAAAATCGGTCCTCTCCACTCGAAGGGAAGAAGAAAATTGCCAGATCTTTGGGTGCCAGGAGACACAGGCACGAAATGGACAAGGAGTACCTGCTTTTGTGCAGCACCATAGGATCGTGGGATGAGTCGTTGGATCGCTCGGTATGACCCAAAGCAGACGTCAGGAGTTCTGGAACATCAGAGGTTTAAAGGTAGGCAGATAGATTCTTAAACCATATTTAAGCCCATTGCTTTTCCTTTGCATCATCATTGGTCCAGAAAAATGGGAAGACTTTGTCTTATTATCTTTACTGGATCACAACAATTTTGACCGGATGGCCAGGGTAAACAAAGTGCTAATGGTTTTATTTTTGTTTGCGTTGTCGCTTTTTTTGAACCATCAAGCGACTTGGAGAGGATACGCCGCTGTAAGGGACGGAGGAGGCTGGATGTTTTTAAAATCAGTTGCATCTATGAAGGTTTGCACACTTATGTTAATGTTTTTTAGCCGTGGTCCAAATAATGCTACTGCTTACTGACCCTTGTGTACGTCGGTCACACATACTTCTTATTGGCTTGCACAACCATTTCTTGCCTCTTGCTGTCGCAAAACAGGTCCTATCTCTTAGGAAGAAGAAAATTGCCAAGACTCTTTGGATGCAGGGCAGAGAGACACTTAATGACAGGAGACCCTCCTGGCGTTTTGTGCAACCATTGTGGATCTTGGATGAGGCCTTTGAGTGCTCTGGATGACCCAAAGCATACTTCAGGATTCTGGACATCATATGTTTAAGGTTATGCCAGATATATTCTTGAAACCATATTTAACACATTGCGTTTCCTTTTGGCATCAATCAATTGGTCCAAAAAGAACGTGTCATTATTCTTTACGGATCACTAAACAGTGACCTGATGCCATGGAACAAGGGCTATCGTTTATTTTTTGTTTCTCGGATTGTGTCGCTTTTTTTGAACATCAGGGCGGACTTTAAGGTACGCCACTGTACGGGGAGTAGGATGCTGGATGTTTTTAACATCATGTGTGCTCTGTGAAGGTGCCACACTTGATGTTAATAAAATTCCTTAAAGCCTGATGGTCCAAAATATTCTACTACTGCTTCGTGGACCCTTTGTGTCGTGGTCACAGAGACTTTTCGTAGTGGCGTTGCAATCACCAGTGTCTGTCTTGTCTTGCTGTGATCAAGAAACAGGTCTATTCTCTAAGGAAGAAAAAATTGTCAGACTCTTTGGGTGCCAAGAAGACAGGCACTTATGTACAATGAGTACCCTTGCGTTTTTGTGCACCTTGGATCGAGTTGATGAGTCTTGTGAGCGCTCTGGATGACCCAAAGGCAGACGTCATGAGTTCTGGACATCAGATGGTTAAGGTAATCAGATATATTCTTTAAACCATATTTAAAGCCCATTGCTTTTCTTTGCATCATCATGTGGTCCAAAATGGAAGACTGTGTCATTTTATTCTTTACTACTGACACAACATTTTACCTGATGCCCAGGGAAACAAAGGCTATGGTTATTTTTCGTTTTCGATTGTCGCTTTTTTTGAACCATCCAGCGGACTTTTGGAGATGATACGGCCACTGTACGGGACGGAGGAGGCTGGATGTTTTGTAATGCCATGTGTCAATCTTGAGGTTGCACCCTTGATGTTAAATTATTTTTTAAAGCTGATGGTCCAAAATATCTACTCCGCTTAGTGCCCCTTTGTGTCGCGGTCCACACAGATTTTCCGTATTGGCGTTGCCCCCCAGTTTCTTGCTCTTGCTGTGAGCAGAAACAGGTCAGATCTCTAAGGAAGAAGAAAGGTGCCAGACTCTTTGGGTGCCAAGAAGACAGCACGAATGGCAGGAGACCCTGGCAGTTTGTTCAACCATAGGATTCGTGGATGATCTTTTCTCGCTCTGGATGACCCAAAGGCAACGGTCCAGGAGTTCTGAACATCAAATTGGTTTAAAGGTAGGCAGAAATTCTTTTAAACCAATATTTACGAAGCCATTGCTTTTCCTTTGCAATCATCAATTTTGGTCCAGAATGGAAGACATGTTGGCATTTATTCTTTACTGGTATCACAATTTGACCTGATCCAGGGAAACAAGGGCCTATGGTTTATGTTTGTTTTTCGATTGTCGCTTTTTGAACCATCAGGCGTACTTTGGAGAGGATACGGCCAGCTGTACGGGACGAGGAGCCTGGATGTTTTTAACATCATGTGGTGCAATCGAAATGATGTTGCACACTTGATGTAAACAATTGTTTTTTTTAAAGGGATGGTCAAACTATCTACTCGACGACTGCTTACTGGACCCTTTGTGCGCGGTCACACAGACTTTCGTATGGCGTGCCACCAGTTTCTTGCTCTTGCTGTGCGCAGAAACAGTCCCTTATATCTCTGTAGGAAGAAAGAAAATTGCCAAGACTCTTGGATCAAGGGAAGAGAGACCTTATGGACCAAGGAGGGACCCTGTCGTTTTGTGCAACCATTGGTCGTGGGATAGCTTTTGACAGCGCTCTGGATGACCCAAAGCAGACGGTCCAGGAGTTTCTGGAACATAAGATGGTTTTAAAGGTAGGCAGATATATTCAAAACTATATTTAAGCACATTGCGTTCCTTGTGCAATCATCAATGTTGTCCCAAAAAGGAAGACTTTTCATTTTTATTCCTTTACTGGATCACAACATTTACCTGATGCAAGTTAAACAAGGGCTAATCGTGGTAGTTTTGGTTTTCTCGTTGTCGCTTTTTTTTGAACCATCAGGAGCCGGACTTTGGAGAGGATAACGGCAGCATGTAAGGGACGGAGAGGCGGATGTTTACATCATTGGCAATCTGGGAAGGTTCCACACTTGATGTTAAAATTAAAATTCTTAAAGCCTGATGGTCCAAAATAGCACTGCTTAGTGACCCTTTGTGTCGTTGTCACAGCGACTTTTCGTATTGCGTTGCACATCCATTTCTGCTCTTGCTGTGACAAGAACAGGTCATATTCCTAAGGAAGAAGAAAATGCCAAGACTCTTTGGTGCCAAAGAAGACAGGCCTAAATGGACAAGTAGGACCCTGGCATTTTTGAGCAAACCATTGGATGGATCGTTGGAATTAGTCTTTGAGCGCGTCTGGAAATACGCCAAAGGCAGACGGTCCATGAGTTCTGGAACATCAGATGGTTTAAAGGTAGTCAGATAGATCTTTGAACCATATTTTAATCCATTGCTTTCTTTGCAATCATCAATGGTTGTCCCAAAATGGAAACATGTGTCATTTATTTCTTTAACTGATCACACATTTTTGACCTGATCCAGGGAAACAAAGGGCTATCGTTTAGGGTTGTTTGTTCGATTGTCGCTTTTGTTGAACCACAGGCGAACTTTGGAGAGGATACGGCGGCTGTAAGGGGAACGGAGGAAGGCTGGATGTTTTTTAACATCATGTGTGCAATCAGATGATGTTGCACACTTTATGTTATTATTTTTTTAAGCCTGATGGTCCAAAATATCTACTGCTTTAGTTGACCCTTTGTATCTCGGGTCAACAACAGACTTTGTATTGGCGTTGCACCCAGTTGCTTGCTCTTGCTGGTGAGCAAGAACAGGTCATATCGCTAAGGAAAAGAAAATTGCCAAGATCTTTGGTGTCAAAGAAGACAGGCACTTAATTGACACGAAGGACCCCTGGCGTTTTTTGTGCAACCATTGGATCGGGGAGAGTCCTTTGAGCGCTCTGGATACCCAAAGGCCAGCGGTCATGGAAGTTCTGGAACATCAGATGGTTTAAGGTCAGCATATATTTCTTAATAATCGCCTATTTAAGCCCATTGCTTTTCCCTTGCAATCATCAATGTGTCCAGAAATGGAAACATGTGTCATTATTCTTTCTTGGATCACCACATTTGGACCTGCTGCCAGGGACACAACAGGCTATCGATTTAATTTCGTTTTCGTTGTCGCTTTTGTGAACCTCAGGCGAATTTGGAGAGGATACCGAGCCGCTTAAGGTGACGGAGGAGGCCGGGATGTTTTTTAATTAACATCATGTGTGCAATCTATGAATTGCACACTTGATGTTAATTATGTTTTTTAAAGCCGGATGGTCCAAAATATCCTACTGCTAGTGACCCTTTGTGATCGCGGTCACCCCACTTTCGTTTGGGTTGCCACGCCAGTTTTCTTGCTCTTGCTGTGAGCAAGAAACGGTCATATCTCTAGTAAGAAGAAATTGCCAAGAACTCTTTGGGTCAAAGAAGACAGCACTTAATGACAAGGAGGACCCTGCGTTTTGTCAACATTGGATCGTGGGATGAGTCTTTGAGCGCTCTGATGACCCAAAGGCAGACGGTCGGAGTTCTGGAACATCAGATGTTTAAAGGTAGGCAGATATATTCTTTTAAATATCCATATTTAAGCCCATTGCTTTTCCCTTGCATCATCATGTGGTCGACACGGAAGACATGTGGTCATTTATTCTTACTACCTGGATCCCAACATTTGACCTGCTGGCCAGGGAAAACTACAAATGCTATCATTATATATTTTCGTTTTTCTAATTGTCGCTTTTGTTGAACCATCAGGCGAACGTGGGAGAGGATACGCCAGCTTACGGGGCGGAAGAGGCTGGATGTTTTTGAACATCATGTGTGCAATCTATGAAGGTTGCCACTTGTTTAAATTATTTTTTTAAAGCCTATGTCCCCAAATACTACTCTACTGCTTAGTGACCCTTTGGTTCGCGGTCACACCGACTTTCGTATTGGCGTTGCACAACAGTTTTCTTGCTCTTGCTTGAGCAAGAAACGGTCATATCTCTAAATAAGAGAAAATTATTGCCAAACTTTTTGTGCCAAAAAGACCAGGCACTTAATGTACAGGAGGACCCTGGCTTTTTGGGTCAACCATTGATCGTGGATGGTCTTTGAGCGCATCTGGATGACCCAAAGGCAGACGGTCAGAGTTCTGGAACATCGATGGTTTAAAAGGTAGCAGATATAGGCTTTTAAACCATATTTAAAGCCATTGCTTTTCCTTTGCGAATCATCATGTGTCCCAAACTGGCAGACCTGTCATTTATGCTTTACTGGCTCACAACATTTGACCTGATGCCAGGAAACAAAGGGCTATGGGTTTATTTTTGTTTTTCTATTCGATTGTCGCTTTTTTTGAACCATCATGCGGACTTTGGAGAGGATCGCCGCTGTAAGGGACGGAGGAGCTGGATGTTTTTACATCATTGTGCAATCTATGAAGGTGCCCACTTGAGGTTAATTAATTTTTTTAAAGCTGATGGTCCAAATAGCTACTGCTTATGACCCTTTGTGTCCGTCCACACAGATTTTTCGTATTGGCGTTGCACAACATTTCTTCCCCCTTGCTCTTGCTGTGACAAGAAACATGTCATATCCTAAGGAAAAGAAAATTGCCAATGACTCTTTGGGTGCCAAAGAAGACGGCACGCAATGGACCATGAGGACCCTGGCATTTTGTGCAACCATAGGATCGGGTTGATTCTTGAGCGCTCTGGATGACCAAAGGCAGACGGTCGGATTCTGAACATCAGATGGGTTTAAAGAGGTAGGCAGATCTATTCTTTAACCATATTTAAGCCCATTGCTTTTCCTTTGCATCATCAATGTGGTCCAGACATGGAAGACATGTTGCATTTATATTTATTCTTTACTGGATCACAACATTTGAAAAAAAAACCTGACCAGGGAAACAAGGGCTATGGTTATTTTTGTTTTTCGATTGTCGCTTTTTTTGACCATCAGGGCGGCACTTTGGATAGATCCGGCCAGCTGTAAGGGGACGGAGGAGGCTGGATGGTTTTACCATCATGTGTGCAATCTATGAGTGCACACTTGATGTTAAAAATTAATTTTTTTTTAAAAGCCTGATGGTCCAAAATATCTACTGCTACTGACCACTTTGTGCGCGGGCACACAGACTTTCTATTTGCGTTGCCCACCAGTTTCTTTGCTTGCTCTTGCTGTGCTGCAGCAACAGGCCTATCTCTATGAGAAGAAAATTGCCAAGACTCTTTTGGATGCAAGGGAAGAGGACACTTTATGACACGGAGGACCCTGGCTTTTGTCAACCATTGGATGTGGGCTAGTCTTTGAGCGCTCTGGTGACCCAAAGGCCGACGGTCAGGGTTCTGGCAACATCAATTGTTTTAAATGTAGGCATATATATGCTTTTCTTAAACCATATTTTAGCACTGCTTTTCTTTGCATCATCAATGTGGTCCCAAAAGAAACGTGTCATTTTATTCTTTAACTGGATCCCAACATTGACCTGATCCAGGAAACAAAGGCTATCGTTTATTTTGTTTCTCGAGTACATCTTTTTTTGAACCATCAGCGACTTTGGAGAGGATCGACGGCCAGCGGTAAGGACGGAGGAGGCTGGATGTTGTTTAACATCATGTGTGCAATCCTGTGAGGTTCCACACTTGATGTTAAATAAAATTCTTAAAGCCTGATGTCCCAATTCTACTGCTTGTGACCCTTTGTGTCGTGGTCCACGAGACTTTTCGTATTGGCGTTGCACACCAGCTGCTTGCTCGGCTGTGAGCAAGAAACAGTCATATCCTAAGGAAGAAGAAAAATTGCCAAGACTCTTTGGGTGCAAAGAGACAGGCAACGAATGGACAAGGAGGACCCTGGCATTTTGAGCAACCATGGATCGGGGATGAGTCTTTGAGCGCTCTGGATGAACGCAAGCAGCGGTCAGAGTTCTGGAACATCAGATGGTTTAAAGGTGCAGATATATTCTTTAAACCATATTTAAGCCCAGTGCTTTGTCGCCTTTGCAGATCAATGTGTCCAAATGGAAGACCTTTGTCATTTATTCTTACTGGATCAAACATTTGACCCTGATGCCCAGGAAACCAAGGGCTTTGTTTTATTTTTGTGTTGGTTCGATTGTCGCTTTTTTGAACCATCAGGCGGAACTTTGAAGAGGAACGCCGAAGCTGTAAGGGGACGGAAGGAGGCTGATGTTTTAACATCATGTGTGCAATCTAGGGGTTGCACACTTGTGTTAAATTAAATTTTTTTAAATTTTAAAGCCTGATGGTCCGAATATCTACCTGCTTTAGTGACCCTTTGTGTCGCGTCACACAGACGTTCGTATTGGCGTTGCACACTAGTTTCTTGCTCTTGCTGTGGCAAGAAAACAGGTCATATCTCTAAGGAAGAAGAATTTGCCCAAGACTCTTTGGGTGCCAAAAGACAGGCACGTAAATGGCAAGGAGGACCCTGGCGTTTTTTGTGCAACCAGGTATCGTGGATGAGTCTTTGAGCGCTCTGGATACCCAAAGCCGACGTCGTAGTTATGAACTCAGATTGGTTTAAAGGTAAGCAGATCTATTCTTTAATCCATAGTAAGCCCATTGCTTTTCCGTGCATCAGTAAGTGGTCCAAAATGGAAGACATGTGTCGTTATTCTTTACTGGATCACCACATTTGACCTGAGACCAGGGAAACAAAGGGCTATCATTTATTTCGTTTTTCGATTGTCGGTTTTTTTTGAACCATCATGCGGACTTTGGGAGGATACGGCCAGCTGTACGGGACGAGAAGGCTGGATTTTCTTACATCATGTGTGAATCTATGACAGGTTGCACACTTGATGTTAAATTATTTTTTAAAGCCGAATGGTCAAAAATATCTACTACTATGCTTAGTGACCTTTGTGTCCCGCGTCACACAGACTTTCGTATTGGCGTTGCACACTATTTTCTTCTCTTGCTGTGAGCAAGAACAGTCATATCTCTAAGGAAGAAGAAATTTGCCAATACACTTTGGGTGCCAAAAAGCAGGCACTATGGACAAGGAGGACCCGCGTTTTGTGCAACCATTGGAATCGTGGGATGAGTCTTGAGCGCTCTGGCTGACCCAAAGGCTACGTCAGAGTTCTGAAATCAATATGGTTTAAATGTAGCAAATATTCTTTAAACCATATTTCAGCCCATTGCTTTTTCCTTGCATCATCATGTGTTCCATAGAAATGAATAACATGTGTCATTATTCTTTACTGAATCACAATATTTGACCTGATCCAGGGAACAAAGGGCTATTATTTAGTTTCGTTTTTCAATTGTCGTTTTTTTGTAACCATCAGCGGAGGACTTTGGAAGATACGGCCGCTGTAAGGGGACGGAGGAAGCTGGGAATGTTTTAACATCAGGTGTGCAATCTATGAGGTTGCACACTTGATGTTAATTATTTTTTTTTTAAAGCCGGATGTTCCAAAATATCAACTGCTTATGGCGCCTTGTGTCGCGGTCAACACTTCTATTTTAGTAGGGGCGTGGCACCCAGTGTTTCTTCTTTGCTCTTGCTGTGAGCAAGAAACAGGTCCTACTCTAGGCAGAGAAATTGCCAAGAACTCTTTGGGGTGGCAGCCAAGAAGACAGCACTTAATGGTGAAAAAACACGAGGACCCTGGCGTTTTTGCAACCCATTGGATCGTGGGATGAGTCGTTTTGAGCGCTCTGGAGGACCCAAAGGCAGACGGTCAGGAGTTCTGGAACTCAGATGGTGTTTAAAGTTAGGCAGATATTCTTTAATCCTATTTAAGCCCATTGCTTTTTTCCCTTGCATATCAATGTGGTCCGAAATTTGGAAACAGGTGTCATTTATTCTTTCCTGATCGAACTTGACCTGAGCCAGGGACAAAGGTCTATCATTTATTTGCTTTTTTTTCGATTGTCTTTTTTTGAACCATCAGGCGGACTTTGGAGAGGATACGGCCAGCTGTAAGGGGAACGAGAAGGCTGGATGTGTTGAACATCAAGTTGTGCATCTATGAATGTTTGCACCCCTTGATTTCAATTATTTTTAAACCTATGGTTCAAAATATCTCACTGGCGTAGTGACCCTTTGTACGCGGTCACACGACTTTCGTATTGGCGTTTGCCACCAGTTTCTTGCTCTGGCTTGAGCAGAACAGTCATATCTCTAAGGAAGAAAAAGTGGCCAAGACCTTTGGTGCCAAAGAAGAAGGCACTTAATGGACACGGAATACCCTGGCCGTTTTGTCACCCATTGGATCGTGGGATGAGTCTTTGAGCGCTCTGGATGACCCAATGCAGACGGTCCAGGAGTTCTGGAACTCAGTTTGGTTAAGGTAGGCCCAATAAATTTCTTTAAACCATAATTTTAAAGCCCATTGCTTGTCCCTTGCATCATCAATGTGATCTCAGAATGGGAAGAATTGCTCTTTATTCTTTCTGGATCACACATTGGACCTATGTCAGGAAACAAAGGGCTTAAATATGGTTTCACGAATAATTTAAATCGTTTTAAATCGTTTTAACTAATTTTAAATCGTTTTCCTTGTCGTTTTTTTGAACATCAGGGCGGAACTTGGAGAGGATTACGGCAGCTGAAGGACGGAGTAAGGCTGTGATGGTTTTTAACATCAATTGTGTAATCTAGGAAGGTTGCACACTTGATTTAATTATTTTTTTTTAAAGCCTGATGGTATAAATATCTACTACGGCTGTGGCCCTTTGTGTCGCGGTCACACCGACTGTCGTAATTGGCGTTGCACCACCAGTTTCTTGCTCTTGCCTGTATAAGAACAGTCATATCCCTAAGGAAGAAGAAATGGCCAGACTCTTTGGGGTCCAAAGAAGACAGGCACTTAATGACAAGGAGGCACCCTGGCCGTTTTTGCACCATTGATCGTGGTGAGTCTTTGGATCGCTCTGGATGACCCAAAGGCAACGGTCAGGATTCTGGAACATCAGTTGGTTTAAAGGTAGGCAGATATATTCTTTAAACAATAGTAAGACCTTGCTTTTCCTTGCATCATCAATTGTTATCCAGAAATGGAAAGCCATGTGTCATTTATTCTTTACTGGATCACAACATTTGACCTGATGCCCAGAAACAGGGCTATCTTTTTATTTTTGTTTTTTCCGATTGTCGCTTTTTTGAACCTCAGCGAACTTTGGAAGGATACGCCACTGTACCTGGACGGAGGCTGGCTGGATGTTTTTTACATCAGTTTGCAATCTATGAAGGTTTCACACTTGATTAAATATTTTTTTAAGCTATGGTCCAAAATCTACTGCTTGTACCCTTGTGTCGCGGTCCACACAGAACTTTCGGAATTGGGCGTGGCAAACCAGTTCTTGCTCTTGCTGTGACAGAAACAGGTCAATATTCTCTAAGGAAGTAAAATTTGCCAAGCCCTCTTTTGGTTCCAAAGAAGACCTGCACTTATGGAACAAGGAGGACCCTGGCGTTTTTCAACCATTGGATCTGGGAGGATTTTAGCTGCTCTTGTGACCCAAAGTCAGACGGTCAGTAGTTTATGGACATCAGATGTTTAAAAGGTAGGCAGATATATCTTAAAACAACCATATTTAAGCCCATTCTTTTCCTTTGCGCATCAATTTGGTCCAGAAAAGTAAGACATGTGTCATTTAATTCTTTATGGACACACATTTGACCTGATGCCAGGGAAACAAAGGGCTCTCGTTTATTTTTGTTTTTCGAATTGTCGCTTTTTTGACCATCAGGAGGCGGACTTTGGAGAGGATACGGCCATCTGTAAGGGGACGGAGGAGGCTGGATGTTTTTTAAAACATCATGTGTGCAATCTATAAAGGTTGCACAGATGATGTTAAATTAATTTTTTAAAGCCTGATTGGCCCAAAATTCTACTGCTGTGACCCTCGGTTGTGTCACGGTCACAGAGACTTTTGCGTATTGCCGTTGAAACACCAGTTTTTCTTGCTCTTGCTGTGAGCCAGAAACGTCCAATCTCTAAGGAAGAAGAAAAATTTCCAGACTCTTTGGTCCAAAAAGACAGGCACATTAATTTACACGGGAGGACCCTGGCCGTTTGTGGCAACCATTGATTGTGGGGATGATTCTTTGCACTCGGATGACCCAAAGGCAATGGACGTCAGGAGTTCTGACTCAGATGGTTTAAAGGTAAGGCAGAGATATGTCTTTCAATCCAATTTAAGCCCATTGCTTTCCTCTTTGCATCATCATTTGCGTCCGAAATGGAGACATGTGTCAGTTTTCCTTTCCTGATCACAACATTTGACCTAGGCCCAGGGAAACAGGGCTAATCGTTTTAATGTTTTGTTTTTCGTTGTCGCTTTTTGTAACCTCAGGCTGACTTTATAGGATAACGGCCCAGCTGGAAGGACGGTAGGAGGCTGGATGGTTTTAACATCAATGTGGCAATCTATACGGTTGACACTGATGTTAAATGTTTTTTTAAGCCTGATGGTCCAAAATATCTACTGCTTAGTGACCCTTTGGGTCGCGGGTCACACAGATTTCTATGGCATTTCACACCAAGTTTTTCTTGCTCTTGCTGTGAGAAAGAAACATGTCATATCTCTAAGGAGAAGAAAATTGCAAGACTCTTTGGTTGCCAATAAGACAGGCACTTAATGGACAAGGAGGACCCTGGCGTTTTGTGCACCTTGGATCGTGGGATGATCTTTTGAGCGCTCTGGATGACCAAAGGCATACGGGCGAGTTTTTGGAACATCAATGGGTTAAAGGGAGCCGATATATTCTTAACCATATTTTAGCCCAGGCTTTTTCCTTTGCATCATCAAATGTGTCCAAAATGGAGACATGTGGGTCCTTTATTCTTTACCTGGTCACAACATTTGACCTGATGCCAGGGACACAAAGGGCATAATCGTTTATATTTTTGTTTTTCGATTGTCGCTTTTTTTTTACCATCAGGCGAACTTTGGAGAGGATACGGCCATCGTTAATGGGACTGAGAGGCTGATGTTACCAACACATGTTGTGCAATATATGAAGGTTGCACACTGATGTTAAATTCTTTTTTTAAAGAAAGCCTGATGGTCCCCACATAGCTACTTGCTTAGTGCGCCTTTGTTCTGCGGTCACACAGACTTTCATATTGGCTTGCAACACCAGTTTCTTTGCTCTTGGGGGCCGGTGAGCAAGAAACAGGTCCTAATCTCTAAGGAAGAAGAAAAGTGCCAATACTCTTTGGGTCCAAGAAGACAGGCACGTAATGACAGGAGACCCTGGCGTTTTGTCCCCATTGGAATCGCGGTTGGATTAGTCTTTGAGCTCTTGGATGACCCAAAGGCCGACGTCATGATTCTGGAACATCCAAATGGTTTTAAAGGTAGCAGTATATTCTTTAAACCATATTAAGAAACATAAGCAAGCCCATTGCGTTTCCTGTGCATCATCAATGTGGTCCAAAATGGGAAGACATGGGTCAGTATTCTTTACGGATCACCAACATTTGACCTGATGCCGCCAGGGTAAACAAAGGGCTAATCGTTTATTTTTTGTTTTTCCGATTGTCTCGTTTTTTTGAACCATCAGGGCGAACTTTGGAGAGGAAACGGCCAGCTGTAAGGGGACGGGGAGCCTGGATGTTGTTTAAATCATGTGTGCAATCTAAAGGTTGCACACTTGGGTTAAATTATTTTTTTTAAAGCCGATGGTCCAAAATATTTACTGGCTTAGTGACCCTTTTGTATCGCGGTCACACAGACTTTTTCGTATTGGGCGTTGCCACCAGTTTCTGTTTTCTTCTCTTGCTGTGGGCAAGAAACAGGTCATAATCTCTAGAAGAAAACATTGCCAAGACTCTTTGGGGCCAAAGAAGACCGGCACTTAGGGACACGAGGACCCTGGCGTTTTGTGCAACCATTGGATCGTGTATAGTCTTTGATCGCTCTGGTGACCCCAAAGGCAGAACCGGTCCGGATTTCTGGTCACTCAGATGGTTTAAAGGTACATATATATTCTGTAACCATATTTAAGCCCATTGGCTTTTCCTTGGGCATCAGCATGTGGTCTCCAAATGGAAGACTGTGTCAGTTATTCTTACGGATCACAACATTGACCTGATGCAGGGGAAACAAAGGGCTAAAAGGTTTATTTTTTTTGTTCGATGTCGCGTTTTTTGAACAATCAAGGCGGACTTTGGAGAGGCTACGGCCAGCCGTAGGGACGAGGAGGCTGAATTGTTTTTAACACATCATGTGTTCAATCTATAAGTGTTGCACCTTGATGTTAAATTGGTTTTTTAAAAGCTGATGGGCCAAAATAGCTACTGCTATTGGACCCTTTGTGTCGCGGTCACACAGACTTTCGATGGCGTTGCACACCATTTCTTGCTCTTGCTGTGCGCAAGAAACAGTCCATTTCTAAGAAGAAGAAAATTGCCAAGACTCTTTGGAATGCAAGTGACAGATGCACGTAATGACACAGGAGACCCTGGCGTTTTGTGCAACCATTGGAAATCGTGGTGAAAGTCTTGAGCGCTCCCTGGATGACCCAAATGCAACGGGTCAGGAGTTCTGTCACAGCAGATTGTTTTAAAACAGTAGGCAGAAATTCGTTAAACCATTTTAGCCCTTGCTTTGCCCTTTGCATCATACTGTGTCCCAGAAATGGAATACATGGTCATTATTATTACTGATCCAATATTTGACCTAATGCCAGGGAACAAGGGCTATGAGTGAGGTTCGTTTTCTTCGATTGTCGTTTTGGTTGTGAACCATCAGTCGGACTTTGGCTAGGATCCGCCGGCTGTACGGGGACGGAGCGGCGGGATGTTTTAACTCCTTTGTGCAATCGGGAAGTTCCACACTTGATGTTAAAGAAAATGTGTAAAGGCTGAGGGTCCAAATATCGACGGGCTTATGACCCTTTGTGTCGGGTCACAGAGACTTTTCGTATTGGCGTTGCATACAGTTTCTTTCTTGCTCTTGCTGTAGCAAGAACAGGCATCTCGCGAAGGAAGAAAGAAAATTCCAAGACGCTTTGGGTGCCAAAGAAACAGGCAACTTATGGACAGGAGGACCCCCTGGCGTTTTGTTGCAACCATTGGAGCGGGATGAAGTCTTTTGAGATCGCTCTGATAACCCACAGGCAGACGTCAGAGTGCGGGAACATCAGATTGTTTTAAGGTAGCCGATATATCCTTTAAACCATATTTTAAGAGCCCATTGCTGGTGCCTTTGCATCATCAATGTGGTCGCAGACAGGGATACATTTGTGTCCATTTTATTCTTTAACTTGGATCACAATATTGACCTATGCTCAGGAACCAAGGGCTTTATTATTTTCGTTTGTCGATTGTCGGTTTTTTTAACCATCAGGCGGACTTGGGAAGGATACGGCCAGCTTTAAGGGGACGGAGGGAGGCTGGGATGGTTTTTAAACATCATGTGTGCAATCTTTGAAGGTTCCACACTTGATGTTAAATAAATTTTTTACAGCCTGATGGTTCCAATTCTACTGCTTAGTGACCCTTTGTGTCGTGGTCACAAGACTTTTTTCGTTGGGCGGTGCACACCAGTTTTTCTTGCTCTTGCGCTGTGAGCAAGAACAGGTCATATCTCTAAGGAGAAAAAAATTGCCAATACTCTTTGGTGGCCAAAGAAACGGCACAAACGAAGGACAAGGAAGACCACTGGCATTTTTGCAACATTTTATCGTGGGATGACTCTTTGAGCGCCTGGATGACCCAAAGTCAGCCGGTCAGAGTTCTGGGAACTCAGATGGTTTAAAGGTAGCAATATATGCTTTAAACAATATTTAATGTTCATATTTGCTTTTTTCTCTTGCATCATCACTGTGGTCCCATGAAATGGAAGACTTGTCATGTATTCTTTACTTGGATCACAACTTTGACTGATCCAGGGAAAGAAGGGCTATCGTTTATTTTGTTTATTTTCGAAAATTGCCCGCTTTTTTGTGAACCACATGGCAGGCGGACTTTGGAGAGGATATGCCAGCTGTAAGGGGACGGATGGAGGCTGATGTTTTTTAACACATGTGTGCAAAATCTATGAAGGTTCACACTTGATGTTAAATTAATTTTTTACAGCCTATGGTCCAAAAATATCGATGCTTCGTGACCCTTGTATCGCGGTCACACCGACTTTTCGTATTGGGCGTTGCACCCAGTTTCTTGCTCTTGCTGTGAGCAAGAAACAGGTCATAATCCCAATAAGAAGAAAATTGCCAAGAATCTTTGGGTGCAAAGAAGACGCAACGATACAAGGAGGACCCTGGCATTTTGTGCAAACCGTGGATTGTGGGATAGTCTTTGAAAAGGCCGGCTCGGATGACCCAGGCAACTGGCAGAGTTTTCTGGACACTCAGTTGGGTTTAAAGGTAGGCAAATAAAGTCTTTCACCTATTTAAGAAGCCCATTTGCTTTTCCCTTGCATCATCAGTTCCAGAAATGAAGACAGCGTCATTATTCTTTACTGGATCACAACTGATACCTGATGCCAGGAAACAAAGGGCAATATCGTTTATTTTTGTTTTCGTTGTCCGCTTTTTTTGAACATAGGGCGAACTTTGGAGAGATACCGGGCCAGCTGTAAGGGACGGAGAGTCTGGATGGGTTGAACATCCATGTGTGCAATCCTATTAAGTTGCCACACTGATTGAAATTTGTTTTTAAAGCCGTGGGTCCAAATATCATACTGCTAGTACCCTTTGGTGTCGCGGTCCACAGACTTTCGTATTGGCGTTGCCACACCAGTTTCTTGCTCTTGCCGGTCGCAAGAAACAGGTCATATCTCTAAGGAGAAGAAAATTGCCAAGACGCTTGGGATGCCAATGGCAGAGAAGGCAAACCTTAATGGACAAAAGGGACCCTGCTGGCTGCCGTTTGTGGCAACCATGGATCGTGGGATAGTCTTTTTGAGCTCTCTTGAATGACCCAAGGCAGACCGGTCAGGAGTTCGGAACATCAATGGTTTAAAGGTAGCACTATATTCTTTAAACCATATTAAGCCCATTTGCTTTTCCTTTGCATCACAATGTGGTCCAGAAATGAATACTTTGTCATTTATTCTTTGACGGATCACAATATGTGACCGATCCAGGGAACAAAGGGCTGATTATTTTTTTCGTTTTACGATTGGTCCGTTTTTTTGAACCATCATACGGACATTTGGCGAGGATAACGGCCAGCTGTAAGGGACGAGGCGCGCTTGGATGTTTTTAACATCATGTGTGCAATCTGTGAAGGTCCACACTTGATGTTAAAAAAATTTTTAAGCCTGAATGGTCCAAAATATCTACTGCTTAGTGACCCTTTGTGTCGTGGTCACAGGACTTTCGTATTGCGTTGCCACACCATTTTCTTGCTCTTGCTTGTGAGCAGAACCAGGTCAATATCTCAAGGCAGAAAAATTGCCAAACCTTTGGGGGCAAAAAGACAGGCACTTATGTCCAATGAGGACCCTGGCGTTTTTGTGCAACCATGGATCGTGGATGAGTCCCTTTGAGCGATCTGGATACACAAAGATAACGGTCAGAGTTCTGGAACATCAATGTTTAAAATGTAGGCAGATATATTCTTTAAACCATATTTAAGCACATTGCTTTTTCCTTTGCTCAATCAATGTGGATCCCATAAATGGATACCTTGTCTTTCTTCTTGACTGGAATCCAATATTTGACCTTATGCCAGAAACAAGGGCATTTATTGATGTTTCGTTTTTCGATGTTCGTTTTTTTTGAACCATCATCGGACTTTGGAGAGGATACGGCCCAGCTGTAATATGACGGAGAGGCTGATGTTTTTACATCATGTGGTGCAAGCTGTGAAGTTCCCACACTGATGTAAATCAATTTTTAAGCCGATGTCCAAATATCTACTGCTTAGTGACCCTTTGTTCGTGGTCACAGAGACTTTTGTATTGGCGTTGCAGTACCATTTTCTGTGCTCTTGCTGTGAGCAATACAGGTCATATCTCGAAGAAGAAGAAAATTGCCACGGACTCTTTGGGTGCCAAAGAAGACAGGACTTAATGGAACAATGCTGACCCTGCGTTTTGTGCAACCATTGGATGCCGTGGGATGAGTCTTTGAGCGCTCTGGATGCACCCAAGGCAGACCGGGTCAGAGTGCTGGAACATCGATGGTTTAAAGGTAGCAATATATTCGTTAAACCATTTAAGAAGAGAAGCCCTTGCTTTTCCTTGCATCATAATGTGGTCCAGAAAGGAATACATGTGTCATTTCTTCCTTTACTGGATCACAATTTTGACCTGAATCCAGGTAACAAAGGCTATTATTTATTTTCGTTTCGATTGTCGTTTTTTTGAACCATTCAGCGGACTTTGGAGAGGATACGGCCAGCGTAGGGACGGAGGAAGGCTGGATGTTTTTTACATCATTGTGCAATCTGGAATTCCAAACTGATGTATAAAATTTTAAAGCCCATGATGGTCAAAATAGCTCCTCTACGCGTATGACCCTTTGTGTCGTGGTCACAGAGACTTTTTCGTATTGGCGTTGCACACCATTTTCTTGCTCTTCTGTGGCAAGACACGGTCATATCTTAAGGAATAAGAAATTGCCAAGCTCTTTGGGTGCCAAAGAGACATGGCACGAAAGGGGACAGAGGACACCTGGCATTTTTTGCAACCAGTGGATCGTGGGATGAGTCGTGAGCGCTCTGGATGACCCAAGGCAGACGGTCCGGAGTGTCTGTAACATCAGATGGTTTAAAAGGTATAAGATATATTCTTTAAACAAGAATTTATGTTTGCATTGCTTTTTTCTCCTTGCAATCAATTGATCCAAATTGAAGACTTTCATTTATTCTTTAACTGGATCCCAACATTTTGGACCTGATGCAAGGGAAAGAAAGGGCTATCGTTTATTTTTGTTTTCGATTGCCTCTTTTTTTGAACCCTCATGAGCGGACTTTTGGAGATGAGATAACGGCCACTGACGGGGACGGAGGAGGCTGGAGTTGTTTAAACATCATGTGTGCAAGCTATGAGGTTTTCACACTGATGTTAATTTAATTTTTTTTAAAGCCTGAATTGTCCAAAATATCGACTGCTTAAGTGACCCTTTGTATCGCGGCACACAGGGACTTTCGTATTGGCGTTGCACACCAGTTTCTTGCTCTTGCTGGCGCAAGAAACAGGTCCTATCCCTAAAGAGAAGAAAATTTCCAAGAACTCTTTGGTGCCAAGAGACAGGCACGAAATGACAAGGAGGACCCTGGCATTTTGTGCAACCGTTGGATTTGATGAGTCTTTGAGCCTCTGGAGGAACCCAAGGCAACGGTCAGGAGTTCTTGGAAGCATCAGTTTGGTTTAAGGTATGCAGATAAAATTCGTTAAACCTTTTCAGTTTAATCCCATTGCTTTTTCCATTGCATCATCAATGTGGTCCGAACTGGAAGACATGCTTCATGTATTCTTTACTGGATCACCACATTTGACCTGATGCCAGGAAACACAGGGCGTAATCGTTTATGTTGTTTTTCGATGTCGCTTTTTTTTTTGAACCCTCAGGCGACTTGGGAGAGGATACGCCACTGTAAGGACGGAGGAGGCTGGATTGTTTTTAACATCATGTGTGGCAATCTATGAGGTTGCACACTTGATGTAAATTGGTTTTTAAAAGCCTGATGGTCCAAAATCTCTACTTGCTTAGTGACACTTTGTGTCGCGGTCCACACAGACCTTTCGTATTGGCTTGCCACCAGTTTCTTGCTCGGCTGTGCGCAAGAAATGTTCATAAATCTAAGGAAGAAGAAAATGGCCAAGACTCCCTTTGATGCAAGGGAGAGAAGCACTTAGGGACAAAAAGACCCTGGCTTTTTGTGCAACCATGGAGCGTGGGATGAGTCTTTGAGCGCTCTTTATGACCCAAAGGCAGACGGTCAGATTCTGGCACGCGATGGTCAAGTAGCAGATATTTCTTAAACCTATTAAGAGCCCTTGCTTTTCCTTTGCCTCATCAATGTGGTCCCGAAATGGAATACATTGTCATTTATTCTGTACTGATCACAGCGGGACCTGATGCCAGGGAACAAGGGCTATTATTTATTTTCGTTGTGCGAATTGTCGTTTTTTTTGAACCATCCGACGGACTTTGGAAGGATACGGCCAGCTGTAAGGACGAGTAGGCTTGGATGTTTTTAACATCAATGTTGCAATCTGTGACGGTTCCACACTTGATGTTATAAAATTTTTAAACCTGTGTCCAAATGCTATCTACTGCTAGTGACCCTTGTGTCGTGGTCACAGAGACTTTCGTATGGCCGTTGCACACCAGTTTCTTGCTCTTGCTGTGAAGCAAAACAGGGTCATATCTCTAAGGAGACGAAAATTGCCAAGACTTCTTTGGGTGCCAAAGAAGACAGCCCTTAATGGACAGGAGGGACCCTGGCGTTTGTGCACCCTTGGATCGTGGGGATGAGTTCTTTTGGAGCGCTCTGGATGACCCAAAGGCAGACGGTCAGGATTCTGGAACATCAGAAAAAAAAAAAAAAATGGTTTTAAGTAGGCAGATATTTCCCTTTACACCCATATGTAAGCCATTCTTTTCCTTTGCACATCAATGTGGGTCCGAAATGGAAACAGTGTCATTTATTCTTTTTTTCTTTACTGATCTACAAATTGACCTGATGCCAGGAACCAGGCTATTATTAGTTTCGTTTTTCGATTGTCGTTTTTTTTGAACACATGCGGACTTTGGAGAATACGGCCAGTGTAAGAGGACGAGGAGGCTGTGGATGGATTTTTTACATCATGTGTTGCAAATCTGTGAAGGTTCCCACTGATGTTAATAATTTTTAAAGCCTATGGTCCAAAGAAAGCTACTGCTTATGACCCTTTGTCGTGGTCCCAGAGACTTTTCGTATTGGCGTGCACACACATTTTCTTGCTCTTGCTGTGAGCAAGAAACAGTCATAGCTCTAAGGAAGAAGAAAATTGCCAGCTCTTTGGGTGCCAAAGAGACAGGCACGAAATGACAAGGGGAACCTGGCAGTTTTGCAACCATTGGATCGTGGGATGAGTCTTTTGAGCGCTCTGGATTACCCAAAGGCAGACGTCCGGATTCTGGAACCATCAATGGTTTAAAGGTCGGCAGATATTCATCTTTAAACATATTATTTCATTTGCTTTTGTCTCTTGCATCATCATGTGATCCGAAATGAAGACTTGTCCTTTATTTCTTTACTGGATCACAACAGTTGACCTGAATCCATTTGAAAGAAGGCTATCGTTTATTTTTGTTTTTCGATTGTCGCTTTTTTTGAACCTCATGGCGGACTTGGAGAGGATACGGGCACTGTCAGGGGCACGGATGAGGCTGGATTTTTTAAACAATCATGTGTTCAATCTATGAAGGTGCACACGTGATGTTAAATTATTTTTTTTAAAGCCGGATTGTCCAAAATTCTACTTCGTTTGACCCTTGTTGGCGGCAGCACCGCCTTTCGTATTGCTTGCACACCAGTTTCTTGCTCTTGCTGTGAGCACGAAACAGTCATATCTCTAAAGGAAAGAAATTGCCACGACTCTTTGGGTGCAAAGAACACAGGCACTGATGGACAGGAGGACGCCTGGCGTTTTGTGCACCTTGGATCTGGGATGCGTCTTCTGAGCGCTCTGGAATGACCCAAAGGCAGACGGTCAGGAGTCTGGAACAGCAATGGTTTAAAGGTATGCAGATATATTCTTTAACAATATTTATGTTTACTGCTTTTTTCTCTTGCATCATCAATGTGTGCAGAAATGAAGACAATGTGTCATTTCTTCCCCCCCCCAAAATACTGATCACAACTTTGACCTGATGCCAGGGAACAAAGGGCTATGCGTTTATTTTTGTTTGTTTCCGATTGTCCGCTTTTTTTTGAACCATCTGGCTGACTTTGAGAGATAACGGCCAGCTGTAAGGGACGGAGGAGGCTGGAATGTTTTTTTAACAGCAATTGTGCAATCTGAAGGTTTGCACACTTGAATTTAATTGTTTTTTAAAAGCAGATGGTTCCAAAATATTCTACTATCTACTGCTTAGTGACCCTTTGGGTCGCGTCACACAGACTTCGTATTGGCGGTTGCAACCAGTTTGCGTGCTCTGTGTCGCAAGAACAGTCATATCGCTAAGGAAGAAGAAATGCCAAGACCTTTGGTGCAAGGGAAGAGAGGACTTAAGGACAAGGAGGACCCTGGCGTTTTTTGTGCAACCATTGATCGGGATGAGTCTTTGAGCGCGCTGGGATGACCCCAAGGCAGACGGTCGGAGTTCTGGAACATCATGGTTTGAAAGGTAGGGCAGATGTATTCTTTAAACATATTTTTAAAAAAGCCCATGCTTTTCCTTGCACTCATCATGTGGTCCAGAAATGGAATACTGTGCTTTAGTCGTTAAGGGATCACAATATGGGGGGACCTGATGCCAGGGAAACAAAGGGCTATTAAAATTTATTTTCGTGGGCGATTGTCGTTTTTTTTTGACCATCAGACGGAGGACTTTGTGAGAGTAACCCGGCAGCTTAAAAGGGGACGGATGAGGCTGGATTTTTTAACATCATTGTCAATCGGTGAAGGTTCCACCCTTGTGTTAAATAAATTTTTAAAGCCTATGTCAAAAGATCTACTGCTTGTGACCCTTTGTGTCTGGTCACGCGACTTTTAGTATTGGCTTTGCACACAGTTTTCTTGCTCTTGCTGTGGCAGAAACAGTCATATCCCTAAGGAAGAAGAAGAAAATTGGCCAAGACTCTTTGGGGTGCCAAAGAAGACAGGCACTTAAATGGACAAGGAGGACCCTGGCGTTTTGTGTTGCACATTTGGATCGTGTGGATGAGTCTTTTGAGCGCTCTTGATGCCCCCCAAAAAAGGCCCCCCCCAGACGGTCCAGAGTTCTGGACATCAATGGTTTAAAGGTTAAGGCAGATGTATTTCTTTAAAACCAGATTTTAGCCCATTGCTTTTCCGTTGCATCATCAATGTGGGCCAAATGAATACCTGTGTCATTATCTTTCTGGTAGCGCAATATTTGGACCTGAATGCCAGGGAACCAAAGGGCTATATGTGTTTTCGTTTTTTTTTCGATTGTCGTTTTTTTTGGAAACCATCAGACCGGATTGGAGAGGATAAACGGCCAGCGGGTAGGGGGACGGAGGGCTGGAATTTTTTTAAACACATGTGTGCAATCTGGAAGGTTCCCCACACTTGATGTTAATAATTTTTAAGCCTGATGGTCCAAAATCTCTACTGCTAGACCCTTTGTGTTGCTGTCACCAGGACTTTCGTGAGTGGCCGTTGCACACCATTTCTTGCTCTTGCCTGTGAGCAGAAACAGTCATATCTCGAGGAAGAAGAACAATTGCCAGCTCTTTGGGGTGCCAAGAGACAGGCACGAATGGTCAAGGAGGGACCCCTTGGCAATTTTGAGCACCATTGGATCGGGGAATGAGTCTGTGCGCGCTCTGTCGGATGACCCAAAGGCAGACGGTCAGTTCTGAACATCAATGGTTTAAGGTAGCAGAATAATTCTTTAAACATATTTAAATGTATTTTGAAGCCCATTGCTTTTCCTTTGCACTCATGCAATGTGTCGAGAAATGAAGCATGTTATTATTCTTTACTGGATCACAACATTTTACCTGCTGCCAGGGAAACAAGGGCTTTGTTGAAGGTTTTTTGTGGGGTTTCGATTGTCCGTTTTTTTGAACCCCATGCAGACTTTGGAGAGGAGACGCCAGCTGTAAGGGACGGAGGAGGCTGATTGTTGAACATCAATCTGTGCAATCTTGTGTAAGGTTGCACACTTGATGTTAAATATTTTTTAAAGCCGATGGTCCAAAATATCTACTGACTTAGGGACCCTTTGGATCGCGTCACACAGACTTCGTATTGGCTTGCACACCATTTTTGCGCTTGCTGTGAGCAAGAACCAGTCTATCTCTAAGGAAAAGAAAATTGCCAAACGCCTTTGTCTTTTGGTGCCAAGAAGACACGCACTTAATGACAGGAGACCCTGGCGTTTTTGTGCAACCATTGGCTCGTGGGAGGAGCTTTGGACGCGCTCTGGATGACCCAATCAGACAGTCCAGGAGTTCTGGAACGTCAATGTAAAGGTAAGCAGTATATCTTAAAATCCATATTTAAGCCCATGGCCTTTTCCTTGCATCATCATGTGGTCCAGACTGCCAGACATGTGTCATATATTCCTTTTACTCTGATCCAACCTTTGACTGATGCCAAGGGAACAAAGGGCTAGTCCAGTTATTTTCGTTTTCGATTGTCGTTTTTTTTAACCATCAGGGCGGACTTTGGGAGCGGATACGGCCCGCTGAAGGGACGGAGGACGGATGTTTTTAACATCATTTGTGTAATCTATGAAGGTTGCACAATTGGATTTTAAATACCATTTTTAAAGCCTATGGTATAAATATCTACTCTTATGGCGCTTTGTGTCGCGGTCACACAGACTTTCGTATGGCGTTGCACACCAGTTTCGTGCTCTTGCTGTGAGCAAGAACAGGTCATATCCCTAAGGAAAAGACAATTGCCAAATCATTTGGTGCCAACTAAACAGGGCACGAATGACAAAAAGGACCCTGGCATTTGTGCAACCATTGATTGTTGATGAGTCTTTGAGCGCATCTGGATGCCCCAAAGGCAAACGTCAGGAGTTCTGGAACATCATTGGTTTAAAGGTAGGCAGATAAATTCTTTAACCATATTTAATCCCATTCTTTGTCCACTTGCATCATCAATGTGATCCAGACATGGAAGAAATGGCATTTTTCTTTACTGTATCACACATTTGGACCCTGATTCCAGGGAAACAAAGGCTATCGTTATTTTTTGTTTTTCGATTGGTCGTGTTTTGAACCATCAGCGAACTTTGGGAGGGATAACGGCCAGCTGTAGTGGACGGAGGAGGCTGGTGTTTTTTAACATCAGTGTGGCCAATCTGATGAAGGGTTGCACACGTGATGTTTAAATTGTTTTTTTAAAAGCAAAAGCCTATGGGCCAAAATATCTACTCTACTGCTTTAGTGACCCTTTGTGTCGCGGGCACACAGAACTTTGCTATTTTTTGGCGTTGCACACCATTTCTTGCTCTTGCTGTCGCAAGCAACCCGGTCATATCTCTAAGGAAGAAGAAAATTGCCAAGACTCTTTGAATGCACGGGAAGAGCAGGCACTTAAGGACAAGAAGGACCCTGGCCGTTTTTGTGCAACAGTGGATCGTGGATGGATCTTTGAGCGCTCTGGATGACCAAAGCAGACGGTCAGGAGTTCTGGCACATCAGAATGTTTAAAGGTACAGCAGATATATTCTTTAAACCGATTTAGCCCATTGCGTGGCCTTTGCTCATCAATAGTGGTCCCGAAATGGAAGACTTGTCATATAATTCTTTACTGATCACAACATTTTGAACCGATGCCATGGAATAAAGCTAATCGTTTCTTTGTTTTTTGTTTTTCGATGGGTCGGCGGGTTTTGAACATCCAGGCGGACTTTGGAAGGATACGGCCCAGCGGTAAGGGGACGGAGGAGGCTGGAGGTTTTTAACATAATGTGGCAACAATCTATGAAGTTTGCACACTGATGTTTAAATTAATTTTTTAAAGCCTGATGTCCAAAATATCTACGCTTAGTGACCCGTTGGGTCGTCGGTCACACAGACTTTCGTATTGCCGTTGGCACACCAGTTTCTGCTCTTGCTGTGGCGCAATCAAACATGTCAGATCTCTAAGGAGAAGAAATTGCCAAGACTCTTTGGATGCAAGGGAAGAAGCACGTATGGACCAGAAGGACCGGCGGTTTTTGTGCAACCATTGATCGTGGGATTATCTTTGGAGCGCTCTGGATACCCAAAGGGCAGACGGTCAGGAGTTCTGTAACTCAGATGGTTAAAGGTAGGCAATATATTCTTTAAACAATATTTATATGTTCAATCGGCTTTTTTTCTCTTGCATCAATCATCAATGGTGATCCAGAAATTGAAGACTTGTCCTTTATTCTTTACTGGATCACAACATTTTTTTGACCTGATGCCAGGGAAAGAAAGGCTATCTTTTATTTTTGTTTTTTTCGCTTTGTTCGCTTTTTTTGAACCATCAGGAGGCGGACTTTGGAGAGGATAACGGCCACTGTAAGGGAACGGAGGATGCTGGATGTTGTTTACATCATGTGGGGTGTTTGGGGCAATCCTATGAAGGTTGCACACTTGATGTTAAATTAATTTTTTAAAGAAGCCTGAATGTCCAATAATCTACTGCTTAGTGACCCTTTTTATCGCGGTCCACACAGACGTTCGTATTGGCGTTGCACCCCATGGTGCTTGCTCTTGCTGTTAGCAAGAAACAGGTCCTATCGCTAAGGAAGAAGAAATTTCCAAACTCTGTGGTGCCAAAGAAGACAGGCACCTTAATGGCAAAGGAGGACCTGGGCGTTTTTGTGCAACCATTGGATCGTGGGGATGAGTCTTTTGACGCTCTTTAGGAACCCAAGGCAGAGACGTTCCGGATTCTGGAACATCCAGCTGGTCTTAAAGGTGGAGATATAAATTCCTTTAAACAATATGGATGTTTATTGCTTTTTTTCTCTTGCATCAGCAAGTGGTCCAGAATGGAAGACCTGTGTCATTTATCTATTCATATCATACTGGGCACCCCATTGACCGATGCCATGGAAACAAGGTGGCTATCGTTTATTTGTTTGTCGATTGGTCGGCCTTGTTTGAACCACATGCGAACTTGGGCGAGGATACGGCCGCTGAAGGGGACGGGGAAGGCCTGGATTTTTTTAACATCATGTGTGCATCTATGAAGGTTTGCCACCTTGATGTTAACATTGTTTTTTTTTAAAAGCTGATGGTCCAAAATATCTACTGCTTAGTGAACCCTTTGTGTCGCGGTTCACACAGACTTTCCGGATTTGGCCGTTTGCCAACCAGTGTTTTGTCCTTGCTCTTGCTTGCGCAGAAACAGGTCATATCTTCTAAGGAAAAACAATGTGCCAGCTCTTTGGATGCAGGGAAGAAGGCACTTAATGGACAAGAGACCCTGGCGTGTTGTGCCAACCATGGAGCTTGGGATGAGTCTTTGAGCGTCGTGATGACCCAAGCATCCGGTCAGGGGAAGTTCCTGGAACATCAGATGGTTTTAAATGTAGGCATCTGTATTCTTTAAAAACATATTTAAGCCCATTGCTTTCCTTTGCAGTCATCATGTGGTCCAGAAATGGAATACATGTTCAGTGATGCTTTACTGATCACAATATTGACCTGATGCCAGGGAAACAAAGGCTTTATTTATTTTCGTTTTTTTCCGATTGTCGGTTTTTTGAAACCAATCATACGGTACTTTGGATAGGATACGGCCAGCTTAAGGGACGAGGCGGCTGGATGTTTTTTAACATCATTTGTGCAATCTGGTGAAGGTTCCCACTTGATGTAAAGTAAAGATTTTAAGCTAAAGCCTGATTGTCCAACTATCTACTGCTTAGTGACCCTTTGTTGTCGGGTCACAGAGACACTTTTCTATTGGCGGGCACATCCATTTTTCTTGCTCTTGCTGTGAGCAAGAAACAGGTCGACTCTCTAAGAAGAAGAAAAGTGCCAAGACTCTTTGGTGCAAAGAAACAGGCACTTAATGGACAAGGAGGACCCTGCGTTTTGTTGCAACCAGTGGTCTGTATGAGTCGTTTAGCGCTCTGGATGACCCCCGGCAGCGGTCAGGTTCGGCATCCGATGGTTTAAAGGTAGGCAGATGTATTACTTTAACCATATTTAAGGCCCATTGCTTTTCCTTGCATCATCAATGGGGTCCAAAATGGAATCAGTGTCATTTATTTCTTTACTGGACACAATATTTGGACCTGATTCCAGGAACAAAGGGCTATTTTATTTATTTTCGTTTTTCGATTGGCGTGTGTTGTGGAACCAGCAGCTGACTTGTGGAGAGATACGGCCAGCGTAGGGACGAGGAGGCTGGATGTTTTTTAACATCAATTTGTGCAATCTGTGAAGGTTCCACACTTGATGTTAAATAAATTTTTAAAGCCTGATGGTCCCAATATCTACTGCTTAGTGGACCCGTTGTGTTGGGTCACACAGATTTCGTATTTGGCGTTTCACACCCATTTTTCGTGCTGCTTGCTGTGAGCAAGAGACAGGTCATAGCTCTAGGAATGAAGAAATTGGCAAGACTCTTTGGGTGCCAAAGAAACATGCACGAAATGTCAAGGAGGACCCTGGCATTTTGAAGCAACCATTGGATCTGGGTATGGTTCTTTGAGCGCTCTGGATGACCAAATGCAGGACGGTAGGATTTCGGAACCTCATATGGTTTAAGGTAGCAATATATTCTTAACCATCTGTTAAAGCCCTTGCTTCCCTTTGCGCAGCCATGTGTCCAGACATGGAAGACCAATTGTCAGTTTATTTCTTTACCCTGGATCACAACATTGACCTGACTGGCCATGGAAACAAAGGCTTTGGTTTTTTTGTTTTTCGATTGTCGCTTTTTTTGAACCATCAGCGGACGGGGAGGAACGGCCATCTTTAAGGGCGGAGGAGGCTGGATTGTTTTTACATCATCTGGCAATCTGTGAAGGTTGCACACTTGAGTTAAATTATTTTTTTAAAGCCTGATGGTCCAAAAATTCTGCGCGTAGTGACCCCGTTGTCTCGCGGTCACCGGACTTTACGATTGGGCGTTGCACACCAGGTTCTTTTCTTGCTCTTCTGTGCGCAAGAAACAGGTCCTATCTCTAAGGAAGAAGAAATTGCAAGACTCTTTGGGTGCCAAAGAAGACAGCAACTTAATGGACAAGGAGACCCATGCGTTTTGTGCAACCATTGGCTGCGTGGGATGAGTCTGAGCGCTCTGGATGCCCCAAGGCAATACGGCGGTTCTGGAACATCAGATGGTTAAGGTAACAGAGATATTCTTTAAAAAAATCCATATTTAGCCCTTTCTTTTCCTTTGCATCATCAATGTGGTCAATGGAGGACATGTTGTCATTATTCTTTAACGGATCACACCATTTGACTTTGCTGCCGGGAAACAAGGGCTATCTTTTTTTTTCGTTTTTCGATTGTCGGTTTGTTTTTTAACCATTCAGGCGACTTGAGAGAGACGGCCAGCCTGTCAGGGGACGGAGGAGGCTGATGTTTTAAACAATCATGTGTGTACTCTATGAAGGTTGCACAATTGATGTTAAATAAAAGTTTTAAAGCCTGATGGTATATAAATATTCTACTGCTTAGTGGCGCGTTTTGTGGTCGCGGTCCACAACAGACTTTCGATTGGCGTTGCCCCCAGTTTCCCTTGCTCTTGCCGGTAGCAAAACAGTCAATCCCTAAGACGAAGACATGTGCCGACCTCTTTGTTGCCAAAGAAAACAGGCAACGAAATAGACACGGAGGACCCTGGCATTTGCAACACCATTGGATTGGTGGGATGAGTCTTTGAGCCCGATACCCAAGGCCGAGGTCGGAGTTCTGGAACCTCATTTGTGTTTAAGGTAGCAATAATTCCTTAACCATATTTAAGGAAGGCCCATTGGCTTTTCCCTTGCAATCACCTCATCAATGTGATTCCAGAAATGGAATACATGCGGCTTATTCTTTAAACTGAATCACAACTTTTGACCCGGATGCCAGGCAACAGGGCTATCGTTTATTTTTGTTTTTCGATTTTCGCTTTTTTGAACATCATGCTAACTTGGAAAGGATACGACCAGCTGTAAGGGGCGAGGAGCGGATGTTTTAACATCATGTGTGCATCTATGAAGGTTGCACCTGATGTAAATTATTTTTTAAAGCCTGATGGTCCAAAATATCTACTCTTAGGGACCCGTTGTGTCCGGTCACACAGACTTTCGTATTGGCTTGCACACACCATTTTCTTGCCTTTCTGTTGAAGCAAGAAACAGGTCAGATCTCTAATGAATATTTTCCAACTGCTGTGGGGTGCCAAGAAACAGCACTTTATGACAAGGAGACCCCTGGCCTGGCGTTTTGTGCAACCATTGGAATCCGTGGGAATTGGCTTTGAGCGCTCTGGAAGACCCCAAAAGCAGACAGTCAGGAGTTCTGAACATCAGATGTTTTAAAGGTGTCAGATATATTCCTTAAACCATATTTAAGCCCATTGCTTTTCCTTATGCAATCATCCAATGTGGTCCAAAAAGGAAACATGTGTCATTTATCGTGACTTCTTTACTGAATCACATACATTTACCCTATGCAGGAAACACAGGGCTATCGTTATAGTTGTTTTTCATTGGCGCTTTTTTTGAACCATCAGGCGAACTTTGGATAGGATAACTGCCAGCTGTAAGGGGACGGAGGAGCTGGATGTTTTTAACGATGTGTTCAATCCATAAAGGTTGCACATATGATGTTAAAATGAATTTTTTTAAGCCTGATGTGTCCAAAATATTACTGCTTGTGGACCCCTTTGTTTCACGGTCCACAGAACTTTTCTATTGCGTTGCACACCAGTTTGCTTTCTTCTCTTGCTGTGACAGAAACCGGTCATATCTCTAAGAAAAGAAAATTGCCAAGTACTCTTTGGGTGCCAAGAAGACAGGCACTTAATGACGAAGGGCGGACCTGGCGTTTGTGCAACCATTGGATCAGGATGAGCTTTGAGCGCTCTGGATGACCCAAAGGAGACGGTCCAGTAGTTTTCTGGAAAGCAGATGGTTAAGGTAGCAGATAAATTCTTTAAACAATATATAATGCCCCATTGCTCTGTTTCCTTGCATCATCCAAGTGAATCCAAAATGGAGATCGCTCTTTATCTTTACGGATCACAACTTTGACCTGATGCAGGAAACCGGGCTATCTTTATTGTTGTTTTCGATTGTCCTTTTTTTTGACCCATCAGGCGACGTTGGAGAGGATACGACAGCTGTAAGGGGACGGAGTAGGCTGGATGTTTTTAACATCATGTGTGCAATCTATAAGGTTGCATATAGATGTTAAATTATTTTTTAAAAGCCTGATGGTCCAAAAGATCTACTGCTTTAGTGACCCCTTGGGGTTTCAAGTCACAAGACTTTTCGTATTGGCGTTGCACACCATGTCTTGCTCTTGCTTGAGCAAGAAACAGTCATAATCCTCTAATGAAGAAAAAATTGCAAGACTCGTGGGTGCCAAATAAGACCGGCACTTACTGGAACAAGTAGGACCCTGGCGTTTTGTGCAAACCATTGATCATTAGTGGTCTTTGAGCGCTCTGGATGACCAACGGCAGACTCAGGAGTTTCTGGAACATCGATGGTTTAAAGGTCGGCAGAGTATATGCTTCTTTCAATCCATATTTAACCCATCGCTTTTCCCTTGCATCATCAATGTGGTCCAGAAAATGGAAGACATGTGTCATTGATTCTTTACTTACGGGTCACAACATTTGACTGATGGCCAGGGAAACAAGGGCTATCGTTATTTTTTTGTTTTTCGATTGTCGCTTTTTTTGAACCATCAGCGAACTTTGGAGAGGATACGGCCAGCTGTAAGGGACGGAGGACGGGGAATGTTTTTACATCATGTTGTGGCAATCTATAAAGGTGGCATATATGAGGTTAAATTAATTTTAGTTTTTAAAGCGATGGTCCCAAAATTCTACGCTTCTTGACCCTGTTGTGTCGCGTCACAGCAGAACTTGTTCGTATTGCGTTGCACCCAGTTCTCTCTTGCTGTGATCAGAAACAGTCATGATCTCTAAGGAAGAAAAAGGAAGAAAATTGCCAAACTCTTTGGGTGCCAAGAAGACAATGCATAATGACAAGGGGGACCCTGGCGTTTTGTGGCAACCATTGTATCTGGGGGAGTCTTTGAGCGCTCTGATGACCCAAATGCTACGTTCATGAAGTTTCTGGAACATCAGATGGTTTAAATAACAGATATATTCTTTAATCCATATTTAAAACCCATGTGTTCCTTGGCATCATCATGTTGCCATAAACTGGAAGACATGTGGCATTTATTGCTTTACTGATCACACATTTTGACTTGATGCCGGGAACCAAAGGGCTATCATTTATTTTCGTTTTTCGAATGTCGTTTTTTTTTTAAACATCAGGCGGACTTTGGGAGGATAAAGGCCATCTGTACGTGGACTGAGGGAGGCTGGATTTTTTAACATCAATGTGGGTGTAATCTATGAAGGTGCACAATTGATGTTAAGTAAAATTTTTTAAATCCTGATGGTATAACATATCTCCTGCTATTGGGGCGCTTTGTGTCGCGGTCACACAGACTTTTCGTATTGGCGTTGCCAACACCATTTTTCTTGCTCTTGCTGTGAAGCAAGAAACAGGTCCCTCCTAAGGAAGAAAAAAAGGAAACAAATTTTTGGGCCAATACTCTTTGGGTGCCAAAGAAGACAGCACAATGGACAAGGAGACCCTGCATTTTGTGCTACATTGATTGTGGGATGATCTTGGAGCGCGCTGATGACCCAAAGGCAGCCGGTCAGGAGTTCTGGACATCCGTTGGTTTAAAAGGTGCAAGATAATTCTTTAATCCATATTTAAAGCCCATGCTTTTCCCTTGCATCATCAATTTGAGCCAGAGCTGGAAGAACTGCGTCCATTATTCTTTACTGCATCACAACATTTGCCTGATGCCAGGGAAACAAGGGCTAATCGTTTATGTTGTTGTCGATTGGCGCTTTTTTTGAACCATCATGCGAACTTTGAAGAGGATACGACCATCTGTAATGGGACGTAGGAGGCTGGAATGTTTTTAACATCATGTGGGCAATCTTATGAAGGTTTCACACTTGGATTGTTAAAGATTGTTTTAAAGCCGGATGGTCTCAAATATCTATGCTAGTGACCCTTGTGTCGCGTCACACACAGACTTGCGTGAGGGCGTTGCACACCATTTCTGCTCTGCGTGACAGAACAGGCCCATATCTCTAAGGAAGAAAGAATTTGCCAAGACTCTGTGGGTGCCAAAGAAGACAGGCACTTAATGGCAAGGAGGACCCTGGCTTTTTTGCAACCTTGGTCGGGGGATGAGTCTTTTGAGGCGCTTCTGGATGACCCAAAAGCAACAGTTCAGGGTGCGAACATCAGATTGTTTAAAGGTAGGCAGATCTATTCTTTAAACCATATTTAAGCCCACTTGCTTTTCCTGGCATCAGCAAATGGTGTCCAAAAGGAAGACATGTTCATTTATTATTTACGGGATCACAACATTGACCTGATGCCAGGAACAAAGGGCTTAGCGTTTTTTTTGGTTTTCGATGTCCGCTTTTTTGAACCATCAGTGCCGAACGTTGGAGAGATACGGCCACTGTAAGGGGACTCGAGGAGCTGGATGTGTTTAACATGATGTGTGCATCGAAGAAGGTTTCACCAATGAGTTAACTTAACTTAATTTTTTAAAGCCGATGTTCCAAAATAATCACTTGCTGTGACCCCTTTGTGTCACGTCACAGAACTTTCGTATTGGCTTGCACCCATTTCTTGCTCTTGGCTGTGATCAGAAACAGGTCATATCTCTACGGAAGAAGAAAAATTGCCATACTCCTTTGGTGCCAAATAAGACAGGCACTTAATGGAGCAAGGGAGTACCCGTCGTTTTGGGTTGCAAACCATTGGTCATGGGATGAGTCTTGAGCGCTCTGGATGACCCAAAGCACGTCAGTAGTTCCCTGGGCACATCAATGTTTAACAGGTAGGCGATTAAATTCTTTAAACAATATTTATGCCTTGCTTTTTTCTCTGCATCAATCAATTGATCCAAATGTATACGCGTCCCTTTATTCTTTACTGGATCGACAACAGTTGACACTGAGGCCAGGAACAAGGCTAGTCGTTTAGTTGTTGTTCGATTGTCGCGTTTTTTGGACCATCAGGCGGACTTTGGAGAGGACAACGGTACAGCTTTGTAAGGGACGGAGGAGGCTGATTTTGTAACTCATGTGGCAATCTATAAAGGTTGCATATATGATTTAAATTACCGTTTTTAAAGCCTGATGGCCAAATACTACTTCTATTGACCCTTTGTGTCAAGGTCACAAGACTTTTCGTAATTGCGTTGCAAACACCAGTTTCGTGCTCTTGCTTGAGCAAGAACAGGTCAATAGCGCTAGGAAAACGAAACGAAAAAAAAACAGTCCCCCCCCCCCCTCCCCCCCCCCACCCCCCAACCCCCCCCTCTCCCAATCCTCTCCCTCCCCCTCCGCCCACGACTCCCCCCATCTACCTCCCAACAACCGCAACACACCCCCCCCCACACGTCCACGCCCTCCAACCCACCCCCTACCCCCACCTCCCCTGCTACCCCCCCCCTCACCACCTCCACCTAATTACCCAAGCAACACACACGATATACAAAGAAAGCCAGGGGACGGCTCTACTCCCATGCAACACGAACCACCAAAAATCACTCACGAGAGCGTCCCCCCAACAAACCCCCCCTCCCTCCGCCAAAGCACCAAAATTTATATTTATTAAAAGTAATAAATTTGCCAAGACTCTTTGGGTGCCAAAGAAGACAGCACTTAATGGACAAGGAAGGAGCCCTGGCGGTGGGGGGGGGGGCAACCATTGGATCATGAGATGATCCCTTTTGGCCTCGGATTACCAAAGCAGACAGTCAGAGTTTCGGGACATCATATGGTTCAACGGTAGGGCAGATATATCTTTAAATCCATATTTAAGCCCATGAGATGTGTGTCCCTTGGCATCTCATGTGGTCCAAAATGAAGACAGGTGTCATTTATTCTTTGTAACTGGGAATCACAACTGTGACCTGAAATTGCCAGGGAAACACGGGCTAATATATCGTTATTTTTTGTTTTTCATGTCTCTTTTTTTGAACCATCCGGCGAACTTTGAGAGGATAGGCCAGCTGTACGGGACGGAGTAGGCTGTATGTTTTTAACATCAGGTGTTTGGCAATCTATAAGGTTGCATATATTATGTTAATTAATTTTTTTAAAGCCTGATGGTCAATATCTACTGCTTAGTGACCCTTTGTTTCGCTTTCCCCCCCAACACATACTTTCGTATTGGGCTTTGCAACCCAGTTTTTCTTCTTGCTCTGCTGTGAGCAAAACAGTTCATATCTCTAGGAATAAGCAAATTTGCCACGAACTCTTTGGTGCCAAAGAAGCAGGCCCACTTAATGGACAAGGAGACCTGGCGTTTTGTGCAACTATTGATCGTGGATGAATCTTGAGCGCTCTGATACCCAAAGCCACGGGCAGGAGTTCTGGAACATCAGATGTTTTAAAGGTAGGCAGATATATCTTTAAACCAATTTAAGCCCAGTGCTTTTTCCTTTGCAATCTCATTTGTCCGAATGAAGACATGTGTCATTTATTCTTTACTGGATCACAACATTTACCGATTTGTCGGAAAAAAGGGCTATTGTTTATTTTTGATGTTTCCGTTGTCCGCTTTTTTTGAACCATCGGCGGCCTTGAGAGGATAACTCCAGCTGTAGGGGACGGGGAGGCCTGGATGTTTTTAAATCATTGTGTGCATCTAGAGGTTGCACACTTGAGGTTTAAATTATTTTTTTAAAGCCTGATGGTCCAAATATCTACTGCTTGTGACCCTTTGGGGCACGGTCACAGAGACTTTTTCGTATTGGGCGTTGCACACCAGTGTTCTTGCTCGTGCTGTGACAGAAACGGTGCATATTCTAAGGGATACGAAAATTGCCAAAACTCTTGGGTGCCAAAGAAGAATCCCTTAATGGACAAGGGGACCCTGGCGTTTTGTGCAACATGATCATGAATATGTTCTTTGTAGCCTCTGGATACCCAAAGGAGACAGTCCGAGTTTTGGAACATCAGATGGTTTAAAAGGTAGGCCGAGTCTTTCTTAATATCCATATGTAAAGCCCATTCTTTTCCGTTGCATCATCATGTGGTCCAGAAATTGGAAGACATGTGCATTTATTCTTTACTGGATCACAACATTGAACCTGATCCAGGGAACAAAGGGCTATCGTTATTTTTGTTTTTCGATTGTCGCTTTTTTGACCATCGCGACTTTTGAGAGGATACGGCCACTTAAAGGGGGACGGAGGGCTGGATGTTTTTAACATTCATGTGTGCCATCTATGAGGTTGCACCCTGATGTTAAATCTATGTTTTTTAAGCCTGAGTCCAAAATATCTAATGCTTAGTGACCCTGTGTGTCGCGGTCACACAGCATTTTCGTATTGGCGGGCACACCCGTTTCTTGCTCTTCTGTGAGCAAGAAACAGTGCAGATCTCTAAGGAAGAAAACTTGCCAAGACTCTTTGGTGCCAAAGAAGACAGGCACTTTGGACACAGGAGAACTGGCGTTTGGTGCAACCATTGGTTCGTGGGATGGATCTTTGAGCGCTCTGGATGACCCAAGGCAGACTTTCATGGTTCTTGTAACCAATGGTTTTAAAGGTAGGCAGATATATTTCTTTACCCATATTTAAAAGAACGCCCATTGGCTTTTCCTTTGCTCATCAATGTGGTCCAGAAATGGAATACATTTTTCCATTTATATTCGTGAACGATCACATAGTTGCCTGATGCCAGGAAAAACAAAGGGCATTATTTATTTTCGTGTTTCGATTGTCGTTTTTTTGAACCATCATCAGAACGGCGTGTGGAGAGGGATCGCCGCTGTACGGGGACGGAGAGGAGCTGGCATGTTTTTTACATCATGTGTGCAATTATGAAGGTTTCACACGATTGATTTAACTTATATTTTTAAAGCCGATGGTCCAAAATATCTCGCTACTTACGCTTAGTGGACCCTTTGTGTCGCGTCACAAACGTTCGTATTGGCGGTGCACACCAGTTTCTTTGCTCTTGCGGTGATCAGAAACAGGTCATATCTCTAAGGACGAAGAAAATTGCCAAGACTCTTTGGGTGGCCAAGAAGACAGGCACTTAATTGACAAGGAGGACCCTGGCGTTTTGTTCAACATTGGATCATGGGGTGATCCAGCCTCCTCCGTCCCCTTACAGCTGGCCGTATCCTCTCCAAAGTTCGCCTGATGGTTCAAAAAAAGCGACAATCGAAAAACAAAAATAAACTATAGCCCTTTGTTTCCCTGGCATCAGGTCAAATGTTGTGATCCAGTAAAGAATAAATGACACATGTCTTCCATTTCTGGACCACATTGATGATGCAAGGGAAAAGCAATGGGTTTAAATATGGATTAAAGTATATATCTGCCTACCTTTAAACCATCTGATGTTCCAGAACTCCTGACCGTCTGCCTTTGGGTCATCCAGAGCGCTCAAAGACTCAACCCACGATCCAATGGTTGCACAAAACGCCAGGGTCCTCCTTGTCCATTAAGTGCCTGTCTTCTTTGGCACCCAAAGAGTCTTGGCTATTTTCTTCTTCCTTAGAGATATGACCTGTTTCTTGCTCGTCACTAAGCATTAGATATTTGGACCATCAGGCTTTAAAAATAATTTAACATCAAGTGTGCAACCTTCATGATATTGCACACATGATGTTAAAAACATCCAGCCTCCTCCGTCCCCTACAGCTGGCCGTATCCTCTCCAAAGTCCGCCTGATGGTTCAAAAAAACGACAATCGAAAAACAAAAATAAACGATAGCCCTTTTTTCCTGGCATCAGTCAAATGTTGTGATCCAGTAAAGAATGACACATTTCTCATTTCTGGACCACATTGATGATGCAAAGGAAAAGCAATGGGCTTAAATATGTTTAAAGAATATATCTGCCTACCTTTAAACCATCTGATGTTCCAGAACTCCTGACCGTCTGCCTTTGGGTCATCCAGAGCGCTCAAAGACTCATCCCACGATCCAATGGTTGCACAAAACGCCAGGTCCTCCTTGTCCATTAAGTGCCTGTCTTCTTTGGCACCCAAAGTCTTGGCAATTTTCTTCTTCCTTAGAGATATGACCTGTTCTTGCTCACAGCAAGAGCAAGAAACTGGTGTGCAACGCCAATACGAAAGTCTGTGTGACCGCGACACACAAGGGTCACTAACAGTAGATATTTTGGACCATCAGCTTTAAAAAATAATTTAACATCAAGTGTGCAACCTTTCATAGATTGCACACATGATGTTAAAACTGTCCATTAAGTGCCTGTCTTCTTTGGCACCCAAAGAGTCTTGGCAATTTTCTTCTTCCTTAGAGATATGACCTGTTTCTTGCTCACAGCAAGAGCAAGAAACTGGTGTGCAACGCCAATACGAAAAGTCTCTGTGACCTTGACACAAAGGGTCACAAGCAGTAGATATTTTGGAACATCAGGCTTTAAAAAATTAATTTAACGTCATATGTGCAACCTTTATAGATTGCAAACATGATGTTAAAAACATCCAGCCTCCTCCGTCCCCTTACAGCTGGCCGTATCCTCTCCAAAGTCCGCCTGATGGTTCAAAAAAAGCGACAATCGAAAGACTAAAATAAACCATAGCCCTTTGTTTCCCTGGCATCAGGTCAAATGTTGTGATCCAGTAAAGAATAAATGAAGCGTCTTCCTTTTCTGGATCACAATGATGATGGAAGAGAAAAAAGCAATGGTCATAAATATTGTTTAAAAAATTTATCTGCCTACCTTTAAACCATCTGATGTTCCAGAACTCCTGACCGTCTGCCTTTGGGTCATCCAGAGCGCTCAAAGACTCATCCTATGATCCAATGGTTGCACAAAACGCCAGGGTCCTCCTTGTCCATTAAGTGCCTGTCTTCTTTGGCACCCAAAGAGTCTTGGCAATTTTCTTCTTCCTT